>JBAMJR010000047.1:8207500-8392500 GCA_038501785.1 Myoxocephalus aenaeus | reverse complement strand
GACACACACACACACACACACACACACACACACACACACACACACACAGACACACAGACACACAGACACACAGACGCACGCTGAAAGTAGAAACCCAGTGCTAACACATTCATCTCTTCATGCTACTATCCTCTCCTGCCCCGTCATCACTAACACACACACACACACACACACACACACACACACACACACACTCTGTTGCCAGGCATTTTTTTTCCTTTTTATAATTTCCCCTCGCTGTCTGCTGTTTCCTTTTGTATTCTTGCACACAATCACTTCATCGAACACAATGTCATGCCCATGTTCACTCACACGTATGTGTGGCAGCTTTGTATGTGATGATCGGAGTGATCCACGCGTAGTTAAGGGTTTTAGAAAAGGTGAACCTGCAGTGAGACTGCAGGTCCAAATCTAATGGAGGCTACTGCATCGCTAAAAATAGCATCTTGCGTCTTGCCAGCTCGATAAGGCACTTTACACTTTTTCTCTCTCCCTCCCTTCCTCAGTCTGGTGTCCTTGGATGACGACAACAAGCCATCAGGAAGCGCCTCTGGCTCAGGTATGTGCTGCCCCCTGTAGGCTTAAACACAGAGGTGTGAAAGCGTTGGTTTGGGAAGAAGGAGAGGTGGACAGAAAGACAGACTGTGTGCATTATGCTGAGAGAGAAGGGCTCATATTATTGTGGTGGCAGTGATGAGTCGGTTGCTTAATTTGTAATATAAAATGCTTGAAAGAACCTTTGGGAGTATTTTGAATGCAACAGATGTAGAAAAGCAAGAGAGCTTAGATGGAACTGTTGCAGACAAGACAAGCAGTTTGATGACATCATTTTGGGCTACAAGAAAGTACATTCTTTTATATTTTATGGACCAAGCAATGCATCAATATTGTGTAACGAAAATAAGTTAGTTAAATTTAAAGTGGTCATAATTATTATAGCTCTACAACAAAACTTTGCCAATCTGCATAATTGAACGGCATAATTTGAAGAGCATTTTAAAATGACCTATTAGGGCCATTGTAGGTAAATAAATAATAATACGGAGCTGGAAGAGAGGTTTACATACACGGGGAAAGAAATGTGGATATAAAGCGATTATAAAGTCATACATGTACAAGAAGACAGGAACCACATTGCTTCACTTTATAAGGTTGAGCAACCTCATCGCCCCGCAGACGTTAGTGAGGCGTGAACAGTGTGGAACATGGAGATTTCCTGTTTATTGCCTTTTAAGTTCCTGATACACAGACGTGATCACCTCATCCAAATCAGTGATGTTGTTTCTTCTGCATTGGGCCAATTCAATTTGTCTCCAAAGTCTGGATGATTATGATAATATGGTGACTCTGGGCTAAAATCACCAGTATTTCCTTAGTACTAAATCCAATTGTAAAGTATTATTTGATTAGGTGATCCACTGCAGGCATAACACATGGCAAGCAGCAGCGTCTGTGGTGTTTTATTAGCTGGTTTTAGTCTCAGAGTAAATTTGTTCTATTCAATTGTTGTTGTACCTACAATGGTCCTAATAGCTTTTTGTTTTGTAAACTGAGTTTACTTTACAGCTTTTGGTGGAAAACACCAAAATCCAGTTTTCCGATTGTAGTTTTTTTTTTTTTTGCCATTAACGTCACACAAACATGTAATTGTATGTATATACATATAAATACAAAACAAGTATTTAAAGTAATATTGTATTACAAGAAGCTGCTTTTGAGCAGCCCTGGTGTTATTTGGGCTGGATACATCTGTGGCTCTACAGTGATGGTATTGTTAAACATTCTCTATAGCCAGCTGTGTGAACAGTACAGATGTGTACGTTGGTGCTGACTTTGGGTCGGGTGCCTGTTGGCTTTTGCGGCCCTTCTGATCTCAGTGCGCCAAAACACCAGCGCACCTGCTGTAGACCGGCACGACCTGCTGCTCATGGCCTGTGATCTGCCGACCAACGTCCCGCTCCAGCCTCCTGCTCCTCAGGCTGGAGACTCCCATGAGCCCTGGGGCTTTGGAGGCCAGTCACAGCTGCCTGCCTCCGGTAAACCAACCCGCTGTCTCTGTTCTGCTGATTCTGACACAATTTCACCTCCTGGGATTTTCTTTTACAACTCTCCTTCCTTGTTTGCCCTTTTGGATCTGGATTCAGTCTGGCTGTCTGAAAGCAAGACTCTTTGTTTCTTTCACTTGTCATTTAGGAAAACAGTCAAGCGTCTTCTTCACTTCCGAGACTCACTTCTCTGACATTCTGGGCTGACCATGAACTGATCATTTATAGTGACCTGAGGGAATACTTTGGCATTTTGGGAAATACCATGAATAACTCCCTCATGTCTGTACATTGGAAAAGGTGTGCCCTGTATTATGTCATTATAAGCCGTGGGATTCCTTGCTGGTCAAACATTTACCCTGATTTAAAATCAAGAGCAGTGTCAAAAAATATTTCATTTCTAAGAAAGTTTCAACCCTCAGTAGTAGGTTGTGGTCTTTCTAGTATTTTCTGCACTTACTTTTCTTTTTCACGGTAACCTGAATCTCTACTAAGAAACAACAGAATCCACTGAAGTGTATTTATACAGCCCCTCCCTGTTTTACTCCCGTCCCGCTAGGTGGGGGTCTGCTTTCAGGGCTGGGAACGGAGGAGGAGGAGGATGGCGAGCCGGGCGACATGGCCTTCCTCAAAGACCTCCTCAGCCCGGGCCCGGGGTCCGGCGACGAGTTCAGCAGAGAGTGGCAGGACGCCTTTGGGCTGTTTGACGCTCCTAGCGCTCCTCCGCCGAGCGCTCCTCCGCCGGCAGCGGGCGTGCCGGCGGCGCGTCCGCCCTCCAGCCCGCCCAGCCCCACGGGCTTCCTGCCCTCCCAGCTGCTGGACCACAGTCTGAGCTCCACAGGTCAGCCTGCACTCTGCTGGAGGGACGGCTCGCCGCGGCACGCCGACCCATCGCTCTCATCGCTCTTTCTTTTTCTCTCCTAGGCTGGTCGACCCCGCCCATGTTCCAGGCTCCGCCCCTGCAGCCGCCACCCGAGCAGGGCCAATCAGCTCAGCCGGCCCCGAGCGCAGCAGCTAACGGTACGCTCTCCCTCAATCTGGGTTCTTGTCGGTGCTTTTGTCTTGTGTAACAAAGCAGACCGTGCTCATGTTAGTGATACATATTCACAGACACAGCTCCAGTCAATCTAATTGCCATGAAAACAGTCGCTGAACTGAAACTTTCTTTTGACGACAGCTGCTCCAGGTGGATCCAAAGACATGTCCGCCTGGTTCAACCTGTTCGCAGACCTGGACCCCCTCTCCAACCCCGACGCCATCGGACGCTCTGCAGACGAGCTCCTCAACGCCTAGAGCCGTGTGCGTGTGCGTGTGATTTCTCTCACGGGATCTGGATGTCAGAAACACGAGTAAAAGAACACACATAAACATCAACAGTGTGAAACACACAGAGTCATTGATGCACACACACACACACACGCACGTTACCAGGAGATATGTGTTCATATCCACACTTGCGAATACATATTGTGTGTTCCACTGGAAAGTGTTTTACACTGGAAAAAGGAAAGCGCTCCTGCAGTTTTGTCAATGACTGTTAACACTCCACGTGGAGCTGCTGACTCAGCAGACCGCATGCGGTTTGTTAACTTTTAGTTATCGCAGCAAGCGGAGCGAATGTTTGGGTTCCAGGTTTATTTTGTGTTTCTTTTCCTCTTTAGTTGCTGTTTGCATTGTCTGGGTGTGTGTGTGTTTGTTTGCCGTGTGCACACGTCACAGGGGACCCAGGATGTAAAAAAGAGTATTTACTGCTTACATGATTGTCACGTATGAATGACATATATATATATATATATATATATATATATATATATATATATAGTACATTGTGTGTGTATGAGATAAGGACGGACCCTGAGCCTGCAGCAAGCAAGAGCAGCGGCTTGTCCAGCTATCGTTGGATTTACAGGTATTGTTTGGATGTTTTGTTTTTGGATGTGCTTGTATACAGTCAGTGTGTTACTTATGGTTGATGTGTACGCTATATTTAGAATAGTTTTTACATCTTTACTTAGCCGTTATCTATTTTCTCTTCAAAGTCACCAGACTCCATTGACGCAAATGCAAATGTTATCTTGCAGAACACTGATGGAGATGCTGTTGGACTTCTGCCTCGATCGGTTTGTTAGTTTGGTTTTTGTGTGACTTCGGTGAATCTGAAGTCACCCTTAAAAACAGCAAAGACACACTAACTCTCCGATGGAGGCAGCGGTAGACCAACAACTTGTGTCCTGCGAGCTAAAAGGACTTCCATTTCCCGTCGGAAAGGGCTGTCTAAAGCGGGGAAATATTCTAGATATAGCGTACACTGAAACTTCTGATTTGTTTTTAGGTGGCTAAAATAGATTTTGGTGCTGCCCCGTCCACAACAAGGTAATACACTAACTATGTATAAGTACCTCATTCAAAAACCCACTTCCAAACTATCCCTTTAACTCCATACTTTTTTTTCAGAGGAACGTGTCAAGTGAAGAAAGATCTTCCCGAGACAATTCTGACGCGCACTAAAGTTCAGATTAAAGTCCTAAAGAACAGAGACATTTGCAACAGTAGAATCCGTTTGCCCGCCGTGATGGTCGTGTCTTGTAATGAAGAACTGCTCCTCTACACGTATGAGGTCGTAGCTGCAGTAACCCAGGGTCAGTGTTTGGCTTTGTGATACAGACCCTTCACAAACTGGATCCTGATGCTCCGCCGGTTTGATGAGCAATGTGACGCTTCATCTCCCTCAGGAGACGCTCCGTTGTCTGACTCTGAGCGGTGAGCCGTCGGGTCTCTGGATCCGAATCATGGCGTCATTCTGACAGCCTGACCTGGAGTCAGATTACAGGCACAGTGGAAATGGACACTGTCCAAACTCCGTGGCTTTTGTGACCTCAACAGCTTCTTTGTTTATTCCGCCTACCTTTCATCCCAGATTCTACTGGCTCCAAATGAAGGGCAGGTCAAAATAATACGCCTTTGAAATCAGTCACATCCGGCGTTCAGATTTTCCCAAACCAAGAAAAGAATGTGTGAAGGTTGGAACATTTATTTTGCCGTTGTTTCCTTTTGGGGTGGGTGGGTTATTTAAGTCCTATCAATCTGCAAATAACGGCACCGACGCTGCATCGAACTGTATTTATTTTCTGACGATATAACCGATTGTTTTTTTGAGAAACTAAAGTAACGCTAATATAACCAGTGAAATACTGTATTTCTTAACTGTGTTGTGTGCTTTCAGAATTCAGATGGATTTTTGAAATCTATTTTATGGGAAAAGAATCAACACTGGAGAACTGTTACCATGTGACTGGATTTCTGATTCACCGGATGTGGATTTCATTTGTATGTTTGAGGGAAACCTACACATTCTGAATGTTTCCAAAGTGAACAGCTGCAAAATGAAGATGCAGTCGAGTTTCTAAAATCATATTATTATGGAAAATATACCTAAGTTGTTGAGATGTGAATATCATGTCCACATGCAGAGACCAAATCCTCAGTTTCAGTTGTGTGCTGTTTACATCTCAAGGGAGTAAAGGTGATCAGAGTGCATCATGGGAGGAAAAAACAACTCTGAAAAACACTTTTTACACCAGCTGCGTATTAGTATCTGCTTTTCTGGGGGAAATAGAGCCCTCCTACACAGAACCTGTCATTTCTTTGTTTTTAATGTGACTCCATGTCACGACTGTACTGTGTTTCTACCGTTTACTCTTGATTTACACTTCAACAACAAAAGAATGTATTTCTCAAGTCAATCACAAATGCTTTATTTAATTCAACTATGCCTTTTTATTTCACTTGAGGGGTTTAACAGATGAAAACTTGGCAGTTCTGTTTCCAATAAACTGGACAAGCAAACAAGGAATCATTGTGTTGAGCTTCGTTCCAAAAATGCAGTTCATCCACTGAGAAAAAAGTTGAAGTAAATCTGGAGTTCCACGTGTGTGAATCTGCTCTTTGAAACTACCTTTTTATTTTTGTAAACAGACGTCTTTAAAAAAAGTAAACCCAGACAAATGTGGCGTCACTATGGGTGAGATTGTTTTATCAGCAAGTAGATCTCTCTCTTTTTGGAACGGAACTCCATTTCTTCACTCGTTTCTTTTTGAGAAACACCAAATCAGGTCACTGAATAAATAAACGACATCCACACTTCTCTCTACTCGGCTACAGGTTTACGTCACCCAGCATCCGGCCGGGTGAGGCTACATGACAGCAGCGGTTGGTTCCCTCCCTAGTAGTGTCCACTTGTTGGCGTTAGTACATCTTTGTGTGCGTGTGTCCGATTCACTACAACCTGAGATGGACGATGTAATCTATTCTCGGTTAAAATTCTCTGGAGACCCAAATTACACTCCCGATAAATAAATACATTATTATACACAATGATGAGACATGTAGTAATTCACAGTACTCAGCGGAGAGAAAGCAGGAGGGGGAGGGTAATATGGTACAATTGTTGACTCATTCAGATACATATCTTTGTCAGTCGATAATACAAACAAAGTGTGCCTCGTTATTTACAGATCCAGTACATTCCTATCCCACCGTAGCGGGCGCAGTCCAGTAGTAATGACATTTACAGAAGGGGCGGGGCCAGAGCACAGTCATGTGACCGCAGCTCGGACGTCAGTCACAATGTACGACTGTCACTTTTAGTTCAGTATTTAAATTCAAAAGAAGCTAATAAATGTGTTTCCATTATTGTACATTATTGGTTGATGGAAGAAGATGCAACATGACTTCGCACCTCATATCAACCAAAACAAGAAGCAGAAAGACGCTAAAAAGCTCCCTGGAGCTGAGAGGAGCTGCGGTGTATTCGGGGCCCCACAAGCCAGGAGGGGGGGGCCCGTCCTGTGAGAATGAGGCCCCCCTCTGTCTGGACACATTTCACCATACTAGCTGAGCAAGACAGAAGAGAAAAAATAAAATCAGCATTACGGTGACCGCGAGGGAAAGAAAAGGAGGAACAGAAGGGGGTGGAGTTGGTTGTGATGGACGTGGAGTAAAAAGGGGGCGTTTTTTTGAGCGAAGGCTGCCGTTTAGGAAGAAGGGAACACGCTGCACACGTCATAGCCCTGGCCCGCGTTTCCCATAGATACACACACCGGCCAGCAGGGGGTGAAACCAGTTAGCCGCAGAGGCATCAGCTTGTACCAGTAACCGGCTGATAGAGGTATCAAACAGATGTCTGGATTCAGGTCACAGGTGGTCTAGATATGGATGTTTATGTGGACCACCTCACTTCCCCGCCTCTCTGTATGTATCTATGGCCGCCGCAGTGCCGACATCATGCGCATCGTGAGTAACCGACGTGATCGGAGCGCTGCGCCGGGTTAGCGAAACTGAGCGGTCTGAAATATCAGGCACATTTATTTCTTCCAACTCCTCCTCGTCGCGACCGTTCAAGTTTTGCTACGATATATCTGGCAGCGCCAATAAATTAGCCTCCAAACTCTTGGTCGCCAAGGAAACCAGCTGCCCTTTTTTTTTTTTTTTCTTCGAATAATGGAAGGCATATTTCACACATCAAGATAAATAACGACAGATAGAAAAAGAGATATGTCCGTGGAAAGGCGCCATGGTATAATACGATGAAATCAAAGAGTCTGTCCCTTTTCTCCTCCCCCGAAAAACAGGAACATAACAGCACTGAAGGTAGAAGAAAGCGATGAGATGTTAGCCGCGAGCTGCAGGCCTCTCGTGGTCGTCTGAGGAGGAAGCCGGGGGAAGCTCTTCGTCAACAAGAGGACGACAGCGGAGAGCGTCGCTGGCATGCTGAAGGCATTTTTATTTTTTTAAATTTTGGAGCAGAAGGGTTGTTTCCGAGTAAATGTTTTCTGATTTCGTAAAGCGGGCGGGGTTTCTTTCTTCCGGGTGGGGCGCGTTGACTTCAAAGCCCTCGGGGGCCGTCAGAAGCTCTCGGGCTCCTCCAGGAGGCAGGGCTGCGTGGACAGAGGCACGAGGGACGGGGAATGGCTCCTCAGGCCGACCGCGGAGCGGAAGCTCAGGTCCGCGGCGGGCAGCAAGGGCTTGAGGATGCTGACGAGGCAGAAGGCGGAGCCGCTGTTGGGGATGAAGTTGACCTTGTTGCGGTCGGGACACAGGAAGGGCGGGAGCTCCTGCAGGGCTTTGGGCCTGGAAGCACACAAGCAGGGACACATTTATTAACGTGTATGGGAGATATGTTTACATCGTTTGTTGGGGACTATTTCCAGCAGCGGAATGATCCACACGGTGCTCAAGTGAGTACCGTAGCAGCAGCGCTAGCTAGCTCCCCGCTGCTGCTGCTGCTGCTACTGCTGCTACTGGCTCCCCTCTGCCCGAGTCGGGTGTCGAGCCGGGGCTGGTCCCGCTACCTTCGGTGGTTGTCGTGGAGCTAGCGGAGCGCTAGCTGGCTACAGCGGGGATTTAACGGGGACACTGACCGAAGGTAGTAGCGGCTTGTAACCCGACTTTTACGGTATTTGGGTCTGCAGGATGGTGAACGTGGGATTGAGTAAATAAACTAGTGTGTGTGTGTGTGTTCATGGTTATGAAGTAATATGTCACCCAGGGACAGTGTGTTTAATTTAATGTAAATTAATTGTTGTTTTTGGTCCACTTCTAAGAATTGTCGACAATAAAATAAATGTAAAACACTATTTAAACTCTTTCAAAGGCAGGTTCATTATTCATTTATTAAAAGCTAAATAATCTGTATATTCTAACACGTTTTGTCCACATCTTGTACTCACATGGTCTCCTCGGACACTCTGACCTTCTCGCAGCCCTCTGGAGGTTCCCTCTTGAACATGTAGCTGTTGTTGGGTCTGGGAGAGGCGGCGTACTTGGGCAGCGGGGAGCAGGGGCCCAGCTCTGAGGGGGGAGAGGGGGAGAGAGGGAGGGAGGAGGTCAAAGGTCGCGGTGAGCAACAGATCACGCTCAAAGAGACTTTGACAGGGACCGTGTACAATGTGTGTGTGTCACCTTTGTCCTCATAGGGGCTGCCTCCACCCGTGTCATTGAGGACGGTGAGGTAGGAGGGCGAAATGGAGTCGGGGCGGCTACTGCAGTTGCTATGGTTACCACCACTCAGGCCTCCCCCCGAGGGGGTCTGCGTGTCGATGCTGCGGGTGCTGCTGCTGCGCTGGGGGGGAACCGGTGGGGGCGCGCGGTGCCCATCTGGGACGTCCTGTGGCTGCACACACACACACACAATAATGAGGTCACAATAACAACGCGGCACCGGGGGCTTAAACCCCGGACAGCGGTGGGAAATGATTTCAGCGAACATCTTTAAACCCCACACAGCCCTCAGAACTCACCACGATGGTCTCGTCCTTCTCCGGCGTGTCTCGGATGATGATGCGTTCGATCTCCTGGTTGAGGCCCTCCACGCTGTTGCGGAAACGAGGGGCCGACGACTTGGAGATGGGGATGGGGATCAGGATGGTCTTCGCCATCGGCGACTGCAACACACACACAAAGACCCCGACAGTTCATATGGATTGCAGTGCGACCGCAGGATAAACATAAATGCATGCTTCATATATCTGTCGTATTGCTCAACACACAGGACAAATAACAGCTCCACAACTAGTACACAACAAGTACAGGCAGCTTAACTAATTCATCTTTTAATTAAAACTGCTACTTGGTATGTTTATGTGAAACATTTGATCACACACACATGCTAGCATTAGCTCTTGGAGAACGACACACACACACACACACACACACTTAAATAATCAAACCCTTTGATTAATGCAAATGGGACGTTTTATAAAGTGGAGGGAAGCACTTCATCTTTTTTTAAAGCTCCTCGCTGTGGCTCTTTGTATCAGTTAATGAGCTTTTGTCAAAGCTTTTGTGGGGAGAAAAAAACAAAAAAGTTGCACGATAACTCCAGCCGGTCCTCCTCTCTCTTTGTCTCCTGAGGCCCAGAAAGCAGGACAGCTGCACGCCGGCAGACTCCACGGGGCGCAGGGCGACATGACAGGAGTGAGTGTGTGTGTGTGTGCGTGTCTTTTTTTTATGGCCGTTAACAAAAAACATGTCACTTTTTCAAATCAATAGGAGACACGCGCCGGAGACAAACGGGGGCATGAGGAGAAGTGGGACGTCCTCTGAACTCGTTCCTCTGGAGACGGATGCATGCGCTCTCCATTGATTACCTGCGACTGGATGATGGTGTGGCTGCCATTGAACGGGGACTTGCGGTCTTTATCCCTCCGATGGCGGCTGCTGCGTTTGCTGCGCTGGAGCTGCTGCCGCAATTTGGCAATCTGGAAACGGACGCACAGATCTGGTTAATGGCAGCGCGTCTAGAAAACTAAAAGAGGCCTCTTCCGGTCCAACGGTTTGTATGTTTGGGCCGTAGATTCAGGAAAGAGACTGACCTCCTTGAGCTGGTCGGTGCTCCCGCAGGAGGCCGAGCGTTTGTGAGAGCCCCTCCTCCTCTCATCTGCCCAGGCCCTGGGGGTCTGACACACACACACACACACACACACACACACACACACAGTAGGGTTAGAACTAAATATCAAACATACAAGTACTAAACAGGAAAAACAGTAACCCAGACCTGGATTCAACAAGCCATCAATAATGCAACTGGTTTGTGTTTGGATGCCTGCATTGAAGACACAAGGCCAGTCATAACGTCTCAGAACTCATTAAACGCCATTATTTTATTGGGTTTAAAGTAACAAAACCAAATTGTATAAATTATGAATGAAGTCTGGAGGGAAAGAATAGAATAGTTTCCATGAGGAGCTGTTGACAGATCCTCCAGCTTCCGTTTGACCGAGTCGGTCTGCGAGGCAACGTGATGATGCAACCGTCTGCAATTCTTCGTCACCGCTTTGCATCCATCTTGGCTCTGCTTCAGGTTCAGTCCGTCAGATCATTGCAGACTGAAATATCTTAGCAACTACTAGATGATTGCTACGGAATTTTGTGAAGACATTCATGGTCTCCAGAAGATTAATCCTCAGGCTTTTTATCTCGCGCCAACATCAGGGGAAGATGTGTCCAATATTTTGGTTTATGAACAAATATCTGCACTCATATTTAGGGCTGATGCTAGCATGCTAACACGCTAAACTAAGGTGAACATGGTGAACGTTATCAGAATCAGAATCAGCTTTAATGGCCATGTGTGTTTACACATATATGGAATTTAACTCCGGTTTCACTTAGCGCTTCGTACTTATACACAATAACAAGATAAATATAAAAAGATGAAAAAGACATTAAAGACAACAGTAGTCAAAAAAGTGCAAATAGTGCAGATGGAGGTGTCTGATTAACTGTTAAGTGACGGCCGGTGGAAAGAAGCTAAACGTGCTAAACGTCAGCATGTTACATTGCAGCTGTGAGCATGTTAGCACACCAATGTAAGCATTCAGTTTAAAACACTGTGTGCCTAATTAGCAAATGCTAGCATGCTAACAAGCTAAGACATACATGGTAAACAATACATCTGCTCAGCATCCGTATGTTATCATTGCAGCATATTTGCGTGTTCATGTTAGCATACGCAAACGCTAGCATGCTAACACCCCGAACGAAGATGAACATGGTGAACATTACACATATTGAACATCAGCGTGTTAGCATTCAAACTCAGAACATGTTAGCATGCTAGCTGTTAGCATGGCTGTAGGCTCTTAGTCTGGTTTGGTATTTTGTGACAATTTGTGTCGCATCACCCGAAAACACTTTGAAGGAGCCTTCATTCATGACAAGCAGTGCAGCAAACATTTCTCTAAATGTTGTGTTTGTTTGAATTTAACCTGTGCATATAAAGAAACCTCCACCACACCCACACACCTGCGTCGCCTTGTCCCTCATGTAGGGAGATTGCAGGTGCTGGCTGTCGTCCTGAGGCCAGGGACCTGTCAGGTGAGGGCCAGCGAGCGCGCCCTGCGAGGGCCACAGCTGGACGCGATGGCGGGAGACCGAGAGGAGAATGAGGAGTCCGGATGGAGGGGAGGCCCTCAGCGGGGGAGGCGGGGGGCTATGTGGGACGTTAAGGCCACGGGCGCCGTCTGAAAGAAAGAAAGAAAGAAAGAAAGAAAGGCAAGTCAAGTCTACCGTGTCGATGTAAACAAGTTATTTGTCAACACGTCAACAAATCACCAACACACAGCTGTCCTGCAGGATTAGCTCGTGACCGTCTTGCTCTGTGTGTCTGTCTACGTCTGTGTGTGTGTGTGTGTGTGTGTGTGTGTGTGTGTTGCCAGATTGATGTTAATCCGTCCCATATTGGGCAGAGCAGATATCCCCCCCCCACCACCCCGAGTCTCACACAGCCCCCTGGTTAATGCCATTAAAACAGCTTAAAGCAGGGGGTGCTGGCTTCTGCCCGACTGATTCAGAGCTGCAGAAACATGTTTTTGCACGAGCCCACTGACGCCCATGGGCCCACTGACGCCCATGGGCCCACTGACACCCATGGGCCCACTGACACCCATGGGCCCACTGACACCCATGGGCCCTTGCGGGGTGTCAGCCTGCATCAACTCGAATAATCGATAATCTTGTTTTACTGCTAATGAGTTCAACTTGTGCAAAGGACAAACATTTTTTTATTTCTTCTCTCAAATGTCACACAGTGTCCCTTCAAGCTATCGGACACATGTGTGGACATCCTGACGGAGACCAAGTGGGAGGAGCGGTTCCTGTGGGTCAAAATGGGGAATTTGTAATACTGAATGATCTCAGTTAGTATACACTGTAAATATGTTTCCGTAAATATCTCAGTACAATTTAATGGACAATGAGGACTTTTGTCAGCATGGGATATTCAGCTAAGTTTCAATGCAGTGTTTCAACTGCATTGAAAATTCATTGTGATATAAAAAAACATGAATAAAAAAAAAAAATCACCAGTTTAAACAACAATGCAGCATTAACAGAATCCATCCAATTCAATGCATTTATTTATTTTGCATGCATACAAACACACAGCAGCATCGACTGGCAGTGCTGGTCCAGGGGTTAAATTTGGCAAGGGGGGGGGGGGGGGACCAGCACACATCGCTGTTGCTAGGGAACGGGGCTGACGGATCTTCATTCACACTCACGCTTGTGTGTGTGTGTGTGTGTGTGTGTGTGTGTGTGTGTGTGTGTGTGTGTGTGTGTGTGTGTGTGTGTGAGATAGAGAGAGCAAACAGGCGTTTGGGCATCAGGTCTCTAGCAAGATGCTCAGCTGTCTTTATGTTACTTGCTGCTCCTCCTGCCCTCCTCTCCGTGTACAATGTGATGCTGACAGCAGCATGGTGGCGGTGGTGCGTTGCTTGGTGGTATTTTAGGTTTGCGGGTCCCTTTAAACCATAAGCTCATAACACGATTCAGACTTTATTGATCCGCCAAGAGCAAAAGTGGGACAGAAAGTACTAATAAGCACAGGATTTTATATTAAATCATATAAAAGCCTCAGTTGGTGCCCTTTAAATTGCTTATTTTGTTAAACCAATAGTCCAAAAACACAAATATTAAATTAACTAATATATACTATTCACAATACATCACAGTCGACTGAGAAAACCAGCAAATATCTACTTTTTGTTGTTGTTGCTTTTAAAAAATGACCTAAAGGGTGGTTTAATTTTCTGTAGATAGACTAATCCATACATTGACACCGCTCTAGTTTAACACACTTGTGCATTTGGAATGTAATGGAATTTAAACTAAGAAGCCTTCACGACCACGCAGAATACAAATACATACACGTATCTTGCAAATTGCTGGGTTTTATAATCAAAAATAGGATTAAAGCAGAGATAAACATTTTTGTTGCTTAAGAATCTTATATATATATATATATATATATATATATATATATATATATATATATATATATATATATATATATATATATATATATATAAAAACAATCACAATACTTTTACTTTGAAATAATGCTCCCTGAATATCAAATCTCCACGCCATCACATGCACATGGTGTTTACTGGGAGACACACACACATGATATCATCACCATCATCAAAACATGCAAAACCACATGAGAGCAGAGCATCGTCCATGTTGAGATTAAAGCGCGTGTGTGTGTGCGTGCGTGTGTATGCGCGTGTGTGTGAGAGAGAGAGAGAGAGAGAGGGGAGAAACAAGCTCACCTGCAGAAACGTGATCGAGCTGCGCCGCATGCAGAGGAGCATGGAGGTCCACGGCTCCCTTTGATATCCGCCGCCAGGAGACGTTAGAGACGCGGAGGGAACCGGAGGCGCGAGAGGAAAAGGCCTCTTCGATACAAACAAGCGGACATAGAAAAGACACGACCACGCCGTGCGCGTAGACGGCCGCGAGACGGGAGGTGTCAAAATGGGCGTTGCTGTGTTCGCAACCTGCCTCCTCGTCGTCGCGGATGGATGTTTTTCTACCCGCGGCTGATGCGGCACGACGGCCCGAACGGTTCCTGGTCGAAGATGAGTTAAAAAATAAATAAAGAAGAAGAAGAAGAAGAGAGCAAGGTGCGCTGTGTCCCGAGGAATGTCGGGAAAACGACGGAAAAAATAACAGAGGGACAGAAAATAGAGAAGGGGGATAGAGAAGAAGGTGATGCTGGCTAGCCTCGGTTGACACGACGGGAGAGGTACCAGTGTGAAGCGCGTAGCGATACACAAGGACACTTCCGGTCGGGTTTTTCAAAGTAAAAGTAGTTTTTTAAATCCCAAATAGTTCACAGGTGTACCGGGAGTTTAATGGTTTCTGTTCATTTACTTGCAACGTTTTGGGAAGAATGCACAATATCAACTGACATTACGAGTGATTTAAAGTGGGACCATGTCATGCTGTATTATCTGATCTTAATGTCAGACATTACATTACATTACATGTCATTTAGCTGACGCTTTTATCCAAAGCGACTTACAATATTGCATTCAATCATGAGTACAAACTCAGAACAAGAATCAATAATCAATAATCACTAAAGTACAGTTTCTTCAATAGAGTTAAATTACAAAAATTACAAAAGTGCTATCAATAAGAGACATCAAAGTGCTACTAGAGTGCTAGTACAGTGCTACCTTCCTTATTCAAGGTGTAGTCGAAAGAGATGTGTTTTTAGTTTTCGACGGAAGATGTAGAGACTTTCTGCTGTCCAGACCGCCATCGTTCAATGTTTTTAATAAAATAATCACAGGAACATATTAAAGAGAGAAAGAGCAACTCGAGGGGGAGGAAAATGAGGGTTATGAGGACTAAATGTAGCTTATTGTTAGCCACCTTGTGTAATGCTAAACACCTAAAACATGAGTTATAATCATATATACACACTGCAACAAGTTTGAAACGTAACATTGTATTGTGGAAATATCACAAAAGGTTCATCAATTGAAGAACACTCTGATACGTTTGACAAACTTTTATATTATTTTGAATGGAGGTTGGCCAACTTCCGGTGCAGTCAGTCCCGGTCGCGTCTCGCGGGCTTGACGCTGTAGAAGGAGTCCTGTGACGTAGGTGCCGAACGCTGCGCCGCTCGTGCTGATGCTGCAGTTGCTAGGGCGCGTGGAGCAGACGGCGGAGGCAGAAGCGAGGTAAACAAGCTGGGAGGGGAAATGTCGCCCTCGTGCGTCCACTGCTGGCAACTGCTGGGGAGTCAGACATGTTTTGACACGACAGGGTCCATATATCAGAATCAGCTTTATTGGCCATGCGCGCGCGCGCGCGCACGCGCACACACACACACACACACACACACACACACACACACACACACACACACACACACACACACACACACACACACACACACACACACACACATTTTTATTATATTTAATAATGCCATGTTCCGTTTAGAATCGCGCTGGACGTCATTCTGCCGCTCGATACTAATGTGGCTCCCGAAATACATAATACGAGTTTTTAAAAGAAATAGTGAAACGTTCTGGGAAACAAATTAACTTATTGACAAAAAAAGACTTTGATGTTGCAGTACTTTCAGAATAAAAGCCCTGGAAACCCGAATGAGATGTGACATAACAGATGGAACCAACAATTATTTTATACATTTATTGAGTGTTTTTTTCTTCCATATTGACTTGAAAATGTTTACAGAAACTGTACCGAGCAGATGCATAGCAATGGAATCGAAGGCCGTGTCCATTGAATGCAACAAACAGAATTCCATAAAAATAATGCAAATATCAATGCAATACACATACATATGTTGTAGTTTTTTTTTTTTTTTTGCTCATACAAATTACAGATTACAAAAACATAAATGAGAACTTTTCATATGCCCTGAAAGCAGCGGCTGAACACACAGAATGGGTACGATGACGTCTCCGCACGCTTGTAAAGGAAAACACGACACGTGCACACACTCAGTCGCTCGGACATCGAGGGGCGAGACGACGACAAGCAGAAATAATATCCAGCGTGCTTCGGAGGGGGTTTGGTTTCTTTTAGACGAGTTTCCGGTTTCTCCGACGGGCGTTCGAGGATCAGAGTCTGGCCCTTCAAGTGACACGGCAGAGTCCACAGTGACGGATCCCTCCGCGGGTTCGATTCCGGTGATTGTAGTGTTAGAAAGACCCCGCCGTTTGAGCCATTCCTGGCGTTCGTTGTGCAAGCAGAGGGCGTTCCATTAAAAACACTTTTTCCAGTCAGCTGGGGTTGATTGTAAGTGTTTGGGAAACCCACGAAAAATAGTCCAGAGAAAGAAGGAAAGAGGATTGTCATCTGTTTTTTCTCCTCTCCAGTCGGGGGGGGGGGGGGGGTGATAGTGTACGGTGGATTGTTTACAAAACGATTGTGACAATTCATAAGTGCAACAGAGATTAACATATAAAAAAAATAACGACGGGATTGAAGCAATAAACCAAAGTAACGGAAAGCGATAAAAAACATTGAAAGCGTTCTAAAAGCTAAATCCTATTGCACAATTAAAAAGTTATAATACAGAAATCAATACGCAGGCGAAAATAAAATTGGTATTGCATACGAATCAAGGAAACACAAAAGGGGAAACTAGAGCAGTTTGTTCCGTCTTTTAAGACCGTCCGCTCGCTTTTAACCTCACACTGGTGATTGTTTATCGTCGCCTTTTTTTAAAAAGAGTTTAGAGACCACTTCTTGTTGTGGTCGCAACAGACGGGACTTTCTAAACACTGATTTTAGTCGGTTCAAAGTGCACATAGAAAAGAAAGATCAAAACGTGGTTAAAAACCAAACAAAAACGACAAAGGGAGATTAATAAAACGCGTAAACAGAAGCGGATGAGAATGCTGCATAGCTGGATTCCATTTAAAGCAATGCCATTATCAGAAAGACACACAGGAGTGAGACGGACCTAATTACTGTACACGATCAGACTCAGACTGTTTGTTCACGCTTCCTCTTGCTGGTTGAGAGCAGGGAGCTCAGCAGGCAGGAACCAAACGCTCTCTGGTTGCTGTGTTGTTGTTGTTGTTGTTGTTGTTCTTTCCAGTCTTTCAGAGACGCGATTCACACGTGCGTGTCGCTCGGACCGCCGGCCAAGCTGCCCCCCCGCAGGTAGATGGCCGAACTGGACTTGGGCCGGCTTTGGCTGTGAGCCGGACCGCGGGACGACCCGTTGTTGTTGACCTCGGGGCCCCTGGCGTCCGTGGAGATGACCCACGTGGTGGGCCGCCACTTCTTCAGGGAGTAAGGCGTTTTGACGCGCTTCTTGATCTTGTCGTCGCCGCCGGGCCCCGGGGCCCCGTCCTCCCCTGGAAGACAGGAAGGCACACTGATCAGTCCCGGAAGCTTTTCACATGAAAACATGTCCAACTCCTGTAGGCGGCCAGGTGCTAATGTGTGTTTCTATTTGTTTAAAAGGGCCCTGCAGCAAATCACTATTCTAGAAATGTTTTTTTTTTTTTTTTTAAACGTCAAATCAGATATCTCGACTTTAGGCCCTAGTCAAACACTGGATCCTACATTTCCCACAATGCAACCATTATAGCGTCATTAGGCAAATGGCCGTTTCTATGTCTGTAACTGTTGTCTCCACACTGAAACAAGCGCGATGACATCACTACGTCATCATGACATCATGCACAGGCCACATGACCAACTGATCTCCTCGTGTAAAATGTGTCCTTTTATAGTTCAGTATCATCGATCTATTCAACGATTTATAATAATATAATTCAATGCACTAATAAATAGTCTATTGGGTTAGTATCTACTAACTATTTGCATAATCAACCAACAGTTTTAGGAGCCGGACATCTCTCCTCAGGCCTCATGTGAGGTGTCGGTGTGTGGAGTCACCTAGTGAGGACAGGTCCTGCGTCGTGAAGGACAGGTCCAGGGAGTTGGGTCTCTCAGGCCGGCGGGCTCTGGGCTGCCGGAGCAGGGCCTCCCCTCTCATGGTGACCGGAGCGTGCCGCTGGGCGGCGGCGGCGCCGGACCCCGAGCTCTCTCCCGGGGGCCCGGCGGTCTCCCGGCTCGCTCCCTCCCCGCTCCCCTCCTCCTCGCCGCCGCCGTCGCTCTCTCCTCCGCTCTCCCCGCCCCCCCTGCCGTGGCCGGTGTTGCTGTTGTTGTTGTTCGTGTTGGGACGGGCCGAGCGCAGGGCCGCCACGCTCGCCGCCGCCGCCTCCCTCGGGTCGGGCTGCTCCCGCTCGCGGCTCAGGAGCGGCTCGTGCTCGTCGGGGCTGGCCGTGATGACGCCCAGGCTCAGGCGGCCGTCGTCGGACCGCGGCGCTCCGGACCCGTTCTGAGTTACGACGGATCCTCCGAAACCCGTCGCCCCGCCCGCGACCCCGGCGCCGGCGTGACCGTTCACGACGCCGTTGACGACGCCGTTGACGTTGCCGTGCAGAGCGGGCGTGTTGTTTGTGCCGCGGTGAGCCTCCGCCGCTGCGTTCGTGCTCGCCGCCGCACCAATGTTCATCTTTGGCCCCTCCACCTGCCGCAGGTTGGACTTCCCCGAGCGTCCGAACTTGAACCGGAGAGACGACGACTCCTTCTTGGTGGGCTTGGTGCGCAGGGGCAGACTGGACGGCCTCTTGGGCAAGTTCTGCTGCTTGGGCAGGGGGAAGATGGTGGCGGGCATGGGCGCGGCGGGGTCCGACGTGCCCGCCGCCTCGCTCGCCATCTTGATGAGCGGGTAGAGGAGGCTGGAGCTGCCGGGGCTCAGCGGATCCGGGGAGCAGAACTGCTTCTGCGAATGCTCCATCAGGTTCTCGTCGGAGCTCTCCTTCAGGTTCTTGTCGACCTCCTTGGGGTCGAGCTTGGTGGTCTCCAGGTCCTCCTGGGTCAGGTGGAGGCAGACGGGGACGGTGGTGGACCCCTCGGAGTCGGAGATGATGGTGGTGGTGGTGGTGGAGGCCGAGGGGCTGCCCCGGAGGCCCGTGCTGGTGCTGCTGCCCTCTGGGCTGGGCAGGCGGGCGTTGGCCTGCTGCTGGCGCTCCTGATTGATGGAGTTCCTGTTCCTCTCACTGGTCCCGGCGCGGCCGCTCACGGAGCCGGTGGCGTCGGCCTGCGTGTTCTTGGCGACGCCCTCGTGCTCCTCGATGTAAGTGGACGTCTGGTCTGCGTACGGGCCCGACTTCGGCGCCATGCGATTTCTGGCGAGGTGCAAAAAAAAAAAACCCGTTAAGGACGAGATTTGAAACGAGCAGCGCGGCGATGGAGGCGCTCTGCGTTCACGCCTACCTCTCGTTGTGCAGCGTGGTGGACATGGGGTTGAGCGTGGGGCTGACCGACTTGGACCGGTCCCATATGAGGAGCAGTTCTGCCAGACGCTCCTCGGCACACTGCGCCGTGAGCCGGGCCTCGGCGTCCTGGTCCCAACAGTCCTCCATCGTCTCTTTCAGAGAGCGGACCGCCTGGAGGAGACACGGTTTAGATATTCAACAATACATCGCTATAGAAACACCTCCGACACTGAAGGATGTGTCGCTTTAAATCAGTCCTTTAAGCTCAACAGAAACTGTGGCTTCATTTATATCCTGACAGACTATTTCCCAGCTTTACTGACAAAGGTTCTGTGTGTGTAATAAACTTTACCGCTCCTCTCTGCCTCAATGGCGACCAGCTGTCACGCTGCTCTGATGCAACGACGTGATGAGCAAACATGTGGTCGCAGTTCAGACCCGACTGAGCATCAAAGTTAGCAGTTCTGTTCGTCATCTACACATATAGATTCATATAAATGAAGTGTTTGCGTTTTCTGGTAAATGTAGTGTTGGCGAGAAACCAACATAAATAGATATTAGAGATGAATTATGAGCTGTTTACAATACCTCTAAGCTGCTTACATCATTAAAACTACTAATGACAAGATTTTTTAAATTGGGTGTTTAAAAAAAACACATTAATTACCATAAAAAAAGTAAAAGTATAACCTTTAGAATATTTGATGGTTTACTGAAGTGGTTGAAATATTTTTTGGAGAGGCAAAAAAAAATATATAGTCTGGAGCCTTGTAGACCAGCTGCTATAATCAAACAATAGGCTCTGCATCTGCTATTATGGATCAGCAATTATCAGAAATTAGTATCGGCGGCAAAAACACATGTTCAGGGAGCCGATCCGATCCGTGAGTTTTATGATCACTAGGGCTGATTATTTTAATAATCGGTTGATAATTTGTTCGATTAATCGATGAATCGGATAAAAAAAAATCTAAAAAGCATTAATTTCCAACCCTTTATTCAAAAACAGAACTGAACATCCCTGAGCGGTTAATTAAAAAAATTAAATAAAAATGGACCAACACTAAAAACATACACCTGTATGCTTTACATCTGCCAAATACGAGCCCTTTTTACTGTAATTCATCTCCTTGGAGCAGAGGCTGCATTTACATGCCCTGCTTTATCAATATGTATGAAACACTTTATCAATATGTATGAAACACTGGGACAGAGGAGAGCTGTACTGCTGCATATAGAGCGTCCTCTTCCTTAAACTCTTTCATTCTGGGTCTCTTACGACGTCACGTTGTTGGCTAAGCCAAACTACGTGATTTGCTTCATTCTACTTTGAGAAAAACAAAAAACAACCTTTATCCAGATCCTCCGGTGTTCCGGTTTAATGTTAACGAGTGACTGGTGAACTGAACCAGACCGGGGGTTACGGCATGTTTCATCACGTTAAGGTTTTTTACTAGCAAGACTGAACTGTAACGGAACATAAAGTAACTTTAACGACAACACACAACCCAAACACGTTAGCTAACGTGATAGCAAGCCGACTAGCTTCCAGTGAAAACAAGGTAGAGGAGAATGAGACGTTGGAGACATCTTAACGCTGATTGGCCAAGACTCGAGACGTCACAGATGTTCTATCTTTGCGAAGATGACGACCTCGCCTTTTCTCGTGTCTCACTCCAATCTCAGACACGCTGGCCGGCCAGTTGCTCTGCTCTTTTTTTTTCTTCTCCGCGACTTATTGCCTGGCGTAATAATCGCGCGACACAACGAATCGATGATGAAATTCGTTGCCAACACTTTTGATAATCGATTTTTATCGATTTTATCGATTCGTTGTTGCAGCCCTAATGATCACACATGAGAACATTGATGGAACTGCTCTGGGCTCAATTCTTAATGTAAACATTATTATTCTACATGATGCACCGGGTGCTAGCATTAGCTCTTGGAGAACGTCGTTCACACACACACGCACGCACACACGCACGCATACCAAACTGTTCTCTTTCCAGGCCTCGGGGAACTTGGGCCGCTGCTTCTCCCTGGACACCAGGACCTGCATGTCCTCAAACGTCGGGTGGTTCCCTGCCTCCGCCTGGAAGGCCATCTGGTACTCTGGCACCGACTCCCCTGGAGGTGGGGGCGAGGAAGGACGAGTCTTAGATATTGTTTATGTCGCAGAAACACTGATTCAAACTTCACGATGTGCATTTCGGCGTCTGCTTCCCAAATAAGATAAATGTGTGATACCTGCGAACTCTTCAGGGGTGAAAGAGGTGACCCCGAGGGGACTTTTTACTGTAATTGATCTCCTAGGAGCAGAGGCTGCATTTAGCATACCCTGCTTTATCAATTTCTATGAAATTAAATATTTTGATTTCAAAACGGCGAATTTCGCAGAAAAGTGACAAGTTTGCAGTGGGAGGGGCTTACTGTTGGCGATGATGATGGTAGTCCGTATATAAAACTACAAGCATGTGTGTCTGTGTCTCACCAGGGAAGAGGTCAGTGCATCTCATGAAGGTCTCCCAGTAGATCAGGCCCAGGGAGTACATGTCCACCTGCTTCAGCGCCGACTCGCAGTCCCTCAGGTTCACCGCCCCCTCCAGGACCTCCGGGGCCATGTAGCGGATCGTCCCCACCTGGCAGATGGAGCGCGAGAGAGGGAGGGGTGAGTCACAATGAAAGGTTGAGACGGGAAGACGAAGATCCTGAAGATCCTAAAGCTACCGAACGCTCACCTCACTAATCGCGGTGTTCTCCTCTTCGCCGTGGCGCGCCGGCCGGTTGCCCGTCAGCTTCATGGACAGGCCGAAATCGATGATGACACACGTTCCGTCGGCTTTGACGAGGACGTTGCGGCTGTTCAGGTCTCTGTGGGAGACCGCCGGCTTGTACAAGTCTTGATGGGTGAAAAAGGGAAAGAGACGACATCAAGAGGATGAGACTAAAATGATTGGAGCCAATTTATCTGTCATTAAACGTGTAAACCGGTACAGCGCTCCCAAAATGTTGGTGCTTCAAAAGATGGATGCTTGCAAATTAATAGTGACAGCCAGCAAATCCCTTCACATGGCTTTACATTCTCCTCAATACTCATTGTTCGCTGAAGCAAGCTGCACTGTCTACAGACAGCTAAAACCTTCTAATCTAATCTCCAACAATGGGATTAAGACCCCATCACAGGGGCCTCTGCCTGCAGTGTGCTGCTGTCCAGCAGAGGGCGCAGTGAGGCGCCGGCTGGAAGTTACCTGCTGCCTTCTACTGACGTGCAGGAGGAGCGTGTGTGAATGCATGTCGCTCCTCCGCTCTGCCAATTTGCAGAAAAGTTGTCACGCGCTTGCACAAACAGAATCACTTCTAGTCCTTTCCTTATCTGCGCTGATGAGAAAGAGGAGGAGCCATCTTGAGGCTCAGAGGCTTAGTTCAGTTGTCACTTCTGCCTCCTGAGATGGATTTATTTGAACCACAGGGATGCTCGCATGTTGTCTGACTCCCTCTCCTATCCTGTGTCCGCCTTCCTCCCTCCTACTTTGTCCCTCCCGCTTGTTTTTGTTTTTTTTACACTCTCTAGCTTGAGGCCAGTCTATAAATACCCTCGGCTGGGCTGCGCATGCCGTGTGTATGTGCGACAAAATGCAGGGAGAGAGCGTTCCAAGCCAAACAGAGCCACGTGGAGCTGCAGGGAGAGGGTTGTAAGAGGGCTCAACACACACACACACACACACACACACACACACACACACACACACACACACACACACACACACACACACACACACACACACACACTAAAGCCTTTTGGAAATAATATAAACTAACATGCACAAGCACTGAAAGCTTTCACGATTCTCACCACAATTCTGGGTGTTTCAGTAACAGCCTTGGAACTTAAGCCCGAGTAAACTGTGAGCAGTTACGTAATTAAGTGTGTGTGTGTGTGTGTGTGTGTGTGTGTGTGTGTGTGTGTGTGTGCGTGTGTCCGTCCTCCAGTTCACCTCCTTTGAAGAGCTCCGTGTGCAGGTAGGCCAGGCCGCGGGTGACGGAGTGAGCGAGCCGGCAGCTGCTGACCCAGTCGTTGGTCTGGGTGCCCAGGTATCGACTCAGAGAGCCCTGAAGGGACGGAGAGAGGGCCCAGAGAGTGAGGGACGAAAGCAGAAATACAGAAGGACGAGGACGGTAACCAAGGGACATTACAGAGAGAAAAAAGTGAAATGAAGAAGAAAAAAAAGAAAAAAAATCAACCAGCAGCACTACTTAAAGATCTGACACAGATGTGAGGGGGTAAAACTAAATAAAAAAAGGTGTTTCACACTTGAAACGGCATGTGTGTGTGTGTGTGTGTGTGTGTGTGTGTGTGTTTAACCATGTGTGTAGGGACAGGTGGGGCCCAATTAAGATCTCGCTTCAGGTACCTCCATGTCAAAAGGTTTTGGTCGTTTGATTTGATTACCGGATGTTTTGAAATTTAGATATTTCTTTGAGTTCTCTCTGCTTCTGGCCATGATTGTTTTGTTTCCATAGAGGGGCGGGACTTTGTGGCCTTTAATTTCACTGCAATACAGTGTGAACGGAAGCGAAACGGCATTGGGGTTCCCTCAAGGATTCACAGAAACGCCCATTGATATACAAATGGTCATTTCGTGGGTGACGTATTCCTTTAAGACCTGAATTCTACAGTTGCCAACCTCAGCCGGGGAAGATGACCGCGGAGGAAGGGAAACCACGGTCGACCCCGGAGACATTTCCAAGAGGAAAGGAATTCTGATTAAAGAATGTTGTGTCGAGATGATTATGTTTTATGAGGAATATCGAGACTCCAGAAATGATTCTGGACCGATTAATTTCCTTCCTCAGTCATCTGCATCAGCCATAATTAATCCATGATCGACACACACACACACACACACACACACACACACACACACACGTCTTTTCTCTCAAAAATCAATCACAAAGGCATTGCCCACATCCGCTTCTGAAGGAAATCACATTAAATCTGTTCTCTTTAATGAGATTATCATTTACTTTAATGCATTATGTGTCTCAGTCTCCTGTCCTGGCCTGCACCGCGTTTCCATGACAATGCGCATTAGGGCAATGGCCGCGATGCATAATAGGCTCCTTTCACAGGCTGGCTGGAGGTCAGCTGACTGGTATTTATGAGGCCGAAGGCTCGGGGAGCCAATATATTCACTTTAAAAAGGTACGTCTGCATTAATAGTTATGGTAGGAGGTCCTTGTCAGTGTCGGCGTTTCCTTTTGCTACACCAGCTGAGACAGGTACATATACCTCTCCTCTGGTTGTATAGAAGTCTATGAGAAAATGACTCTACTTCTCTCTTGATTCATTAACATTGCGTCCACAAAGCATAAGAGACTCCTACTCACATGTGGGTAGTACTCCATGACCAGCAGGTACTCCGTGCGTCCCTCTGGGCCGGTCCGCTCGTCGGCGGCGACAAAGCGGGCGATGTTCTCGTGCTCCAGCAGCGGCAGCCGGTAGATGGAGCACTCGTTGAGGAAGTTCTGCCGGTTGGCCGCGGTGAACACCTTCACAGCCACGGGCCGCTCGTCCAGAGAGCCGCCGTAGACGGCGCCATATCGACCGCGCCCGATCAGCTGGTGGGGCAGAAAAATACATACATTTATAGACTTGTTGTTGTTGTAATTCTAGATCTCTCTTGTCTGAAAACAGTGTGAATTAATAGTTTTGTTTGTGCTGCTTACAGAAAGATTGGTTGACGAATACAAAGAAGAAATAAAAAATAAAATGAGAACAAATAAAAGACAGCCAAGCAGGCACAAGGGAGATGGGAGAAAACAAAGTTACAGGCCAAAAGCGGGGTAAAATGGCCTCAAGTCAGTTCCAAATCTTCCAATTAGTGTCCTGAATTAGCAAGAGCACACCGTGGCATTGAGGTGGAAAACGTTCTGCTTAAGAAAGGGTTAACAAAAGAGTGCATCCATTTCCACCTCCACGTCTTCTAAAACAGATTTATCTCTGGCTATAAAGTGCACTGTAGGGCTGTCAACGAATAATCGAAATTCGAATATATATTCGAATAGTTGTTAAAAACAGAATTTCGAATGTGAAAATTACTATTCGAATGTAAAAAAAAAAAAAAAAAATGTATTTCGGAGGATAATTATCGTGAATCTGGCAACCCCCGCCGCGGCCGCGATGAAGTGTCCTCTTTGTGTGTGTGTGTGTGTGTGTGTGTGTGTGTGTGTGTGTGTGTGTGTGTGTGTGTGACGAGCCGTTCGGGGCAGAGTCTATGACCCGGAGCAGACGTGAAGCTGGTTGAGGCTTTCACGGGGTTTTGCTGTTGTTGTGGCGTAGGCTGCGGCCCACAGTAGCCTGTTCTATGTTCCCTTAATAAACACCCTGTAAGCCAGCTAACGTCTCGTAGCTTTCCTGACCCAGGGTCGCTACACTATGTAAGCTAGAGTTAGCTTACCATTCAACGACAAGCAACTTGAGGCCACATCTCCACAATGTGCACCCAAGAGAATATGGCATAAAATGTGGAACTTCAGAGAAACAGCCCCGTCTGGATACGTATTTTGCGCCGTCCGCCACAAGTTCGTTGTCTGCGGCACGACAGGAGGCCTGCACGCAAAAATGTATTTCGTTCGTATGCAAGGACATGAGGGCTTCAGGGAGTTCTGTGAAGCACTGGAACCGAGGTACCTTATCCCTGATCAGCACTCAGCATGTGTTTATTGTTGCCGTTCATTTAAACCGCTATGCGCGACCGACGGTGCGGTGCGGTGGCACCGCACCGTCGGTCGCGCACCGTCGGTCGCGCATAGCGGGGGGGGGAGTGAACACCTAAACTGAAGAATTTTGTATTTACACATATATTCGAATATGTTCGAATATATGTGTTTTTTTTAAAGGGAATATTCAAACGTCAGTTTTTAGCAATTTTGACAGCCCTAGTGCACTGTAGGAGACTATTTTGTCTTTGAGTCAGACTCCCCCTCCAGTGCGATGAGTTTGATGTGAAAGAACGAGCGCCTGCGTTTGATAAGCACAAGGACAGCGCTCTGAACTCAACGCCTGCCTCAAAAGATATCGCTCTCTCGCTCCGCTCTGAAATCCTCTGAATAGATGTCTATTCAGAGGATTTCAGAGCGGAGCGAGAGGAGGGAAAAACAAACATACATCTCCGGATCATAACGTCCAGCACTGATTGGCTGGTGGTCTTTTGTCATTCTTCTGACGTCTCACGTTGAAGAGGCATCATCACAGAACGCCTCTATGGTTAATATTACTGTGAGACCTATTGTTTGTAAAGTACACCAAACTGTTTATTGATTTCTATCTATTGTTTTTCTGCCTTCCAGTCTGGCACGGATTTCACCTTTTCTTTCAGTTTGATAACTTGCAGAGACTTGAAACCAGTGCTTGGTTCTGGTTTGGATGAATGTTTTCACTGCGTGGTGAAGGAGCTGAAAGCTGAATGTAGTCAATGACATCCGACACATTCTTCCTGCAGACGGGTCAAATGCTTCAAATTATGGATTTATTTGTATTGGTTGGTATTTTAATTATTCAAGACATAAGGCAACTAAAAATAAATAATGTATTTAGTGCCCCGTTTGTATTGTATAGCCTGTGAATGTGGGACTGCATTGTAGATAATAAAACACACAGAAACACGAGTGTGAGCACGTAGAGCTCTGCTGTTTGGAAGGATCTCGTGGGTTCTGCTAACGTTGCACTCAGCAAACACAACATCAGCAAGCCGCACGAGTCTGCACAGCTTTCATAAAACATTAATCATTTCACACACGCGACTCAGAGTTCGTCCCGAAGCAAACACAGAAATTCGCCGTCGTACTTGAGCAGCCAAGCTAGCAGCCTGTTTACCCGTGCGATCCCTGTCGCACTTTTTTGACTGGGTGAGATAGATCTACATGTCCTGAATCTCTCAATTGTGGGTATTATAACTCATAGCGTTTACAAAAATAAGACTAAGATTGGAAAAATGTAATCTTCCTTTCAGCTTTCAGCAGCCAAATAAGCTTGTGAGCAGCACCAACATTGCCTTGTATTGCTTTGGAAATTTGTCTTGCAATTGGAGAACTCGTTATCTTCTGAGAAAAGTTAAATTGTTTGTAAGTTACATCTCCTGCTTCGTTGCTCTGCTCGCCTTTTAATCCCTGTTTACACTGTCACTGTGTCTGAATATCCTCCAGACTCCATTGACTTCCTCTCACAACATGAGCCCTCCCATATCAGGTTGTCGGGATCTTGCGTCAGTGGAAGCAAAAAAAAAAAAAAAAATCCTATTTCTGTGCGTCCCGATCGGGTGATAAAGGGTCACATTGGAAACGACAAACGGAAACGTAGACCTCGATGGATTTTGGCCTCTGTGCCTTTGGTTTCTTCTTTCTCTGTCTAACTCTTGTTTCCCTGCCTCATTCACACACACACACACACACACACACACGAGCGAGCCATCCTTACTTTTCTGACCATTTACACATCCGCACATTATCTGAAGACCACCTCTATGCCGGTGTGGATCTGTAAGGTTGGAGGCAGTCAGTGGAAACACAAAGGCGGACAGAGAGCACAAGGTGGGCACTGACCTCCAGCAGCTTCAGAGTGTCTAGATCCAGAGAGCTCTCAGAGCCGGCGGCCTCCATCATATTCAGGTTGTGAAGGCCTTGCTTACCGTCTCCTGTGAAAACACACACACACACACACACACACACACACACACACACACACACACACACACACACACAGTTGAGGAAATGTAAACACACAGGGAGGCATTTACAGAAGAGAACAGCACTGATCCCATTTATGAAACTTATTGAAATTCTACCAAAGAAAACAGAAAAAGCATTTAAACGGCCTCACCGCGCATCATGCGGTAACCAAAGAAGGCTGCTACGGCAACCACGGCCAGCACGGAGATGGTTGCCAGGGCGATGATTATTGTCTCTTCGTGGCGCAGTGGGCGCGTGTCTACAAGGACAAAAACAAAAAGTACAATTTAAACAACAACATCTGTGTGTGGGAACCTTTAACTAGTGAGCAGGAAGTCAGAGGAGGGCCGAGTGCCACAGCTGACCACACACACACACACACACACACACACACCTTCATTAGGTACACCTGTACAATCGATGCAATCCAGAGTGACAAGCATGCATACATGTATGTTGTCAATTTCTTGGGTTTTCCTTCCCACAGGTCGACATGCAGACGTTTGAATGTCTCGGGGACGCAAAGTGTGTGTGTTTGCGGCCGGTTAGGCGCAGCATGGAGGAAAAGAAAAGAGCATGACCAACGGACTGGAAAAGCAGCGCAGGAAGGGAGGAGCGGAGGATCGTTTTTATTTATTTATTTATTTTAAGAGCGAGAGGCTGGTCAGAGGATTTTTGGTTGCAGCTATAGGTAGAAGCAGTTAGCTGCAGTTTCAGGTATGTTTGATAAATGACGCTGCATCGGATCATAAGCACTAAATAGACAGATGATAGATAGATCCTCTGGAGATGAAGACACAACAACGTAAATACGCCGCCGGTCGACTGCAGAAATCGTAGCAAAGTGCAGAAACACACTCTCCTGCATCCATTACAGTCGTCGACACACTGGTGCTGCCGCGAGAGATTTTTCATAATAATGCCGCTTTATCAATAATTGATGACTTGGAGAGCCGTGGGCGGCTTTGACTGACGTGTAGCATGAGCACGCACACGTGTTCTCGCACACAGGCTCACGGAGGTCGACGCCGCTCGGCGGAAACCGGCAAGGTCAGCGAGGCCGACCGACACGCGGAAACAATCTGTTGCAAAGCTCCAAAAATCTTAAAAAGGTGCAATGTGTGAGAATGTTTGGCTTCTAACGTTTAAAGCATTATCAGCAGAACGTGAAGAGCTTCCAGAGAGCTGACAGAGAGGCGATCGTGATGATAGGGAGTCAGCGTCCAGTCGGTCCTCAGAAGACACACGAAGATTACATTGTTATTTTAACTCAGGGTTTCTGCAGTTTGGTTGAATTGTGCGTATTTATGCCCTGCTGCTGGCTACTAGATGGCTTTGTATAGTTATAACTGATGACTGAATTTACATTGTACGGACCTCATAGTCTTGTGTCTTACACATTGCAGCTTTAAGTACTTTTTTGTGTTGCATGTTTTTGATTATTTAGAAATTGTCTTTCGTCACAAATTGTATCTTGGAAGCTGCATATATGAAAACAATATTAAACAATAAAGTATTTAGTAGTAAATCAAATTCTTCTTACAGGGATCATTTCTGAAAATAATCATTTTAATGTAAATTATTGTGCTAAACTACAAATGAGGAATTAGCTTCATACTTCCACTACGTTTCAGAGGCAAACATTGTACTTTTCACCCCACTATCTTATCTTACAGCTGTAGTTAATTTGGATTATTAATATAAAATACAATCAACAAGTAAATGATGTTGTATTATTACAGATTAGGCCAAATTAACTTTTATTTTACCAGCTGCAACATAAAAGTAATGCATTAATCATTCTAATCCGATTATATAACATATTCTGTATAATGAGTACTTTCTTTTCAGTATATTTTGATGTGAACATCTACTTGCTTACTACTGAAACATCGGAATACTTCTCCCACCTTCAGGCCCTGAGTGTCGTCATGCGAGCTTCTTGGCTTCAGATCACACAAACAGGCAACTGGCTCAAACCATTTCCTACTTCTAATAATACTGGCATGAATCTGCCCAGACATGTCAGGCGTTAACAGAGCAGAAACACAGACTGGATTTAAAGTTACAACACCAGCCAAACTACATCAAACTACATCAATCAAACCGCCTTCTGACACCAAATGTTTGGGCCCCGCCCCCCTCGACTTCTCGCCGCCGCCTTGTCACCGGTCTGCATCGGCAGGGACACGCCCGCAGACGCCTTGTGATCCGAGGAATGCGGAGAGACGACATAGATGGAGGAGAGAGCGTGCGTTTGTATTTATGTGTGTGCAGGAGAGATGATGAGCCGCCGCCGCCACACACATTGCTTTCATTCATGGCTCCACCTTTGGAGGAAGGAACAAGTAACAATGCATGCATTTGCTTTGTTCGACCGCTGCAGAGACGCTCCGTTCTGAACGTATGATGCAGCAGAGGGGGAGGAGGACGTGAGAGAGAAAGTAGCTGCGAGTAGGTGTAGGTACGACGGCTCTGATGATATCAAACATCCGTTCATTCTTCTCCGTTAATAGCTTTGTGTTTCAGGACCGTGTGGGCCTGCGTCTGTGTTTCTCCCATTCTTCTCCGCGTTAGTCATTTTTCTTCACTCCGCCCGATGCACCCGATTGTGTAATAGATGATTGCGACCGTGGCAGAGAAGTTAAAATCTCTAAAGATGGAGTCAATATATTTGTATAAAAAGGACAGTATGGAGGCCTTCACACAACGGGAGGCGCAACACATAAAAGACACAAAAATGAGAAATATTTTTGCAGTTTTGAATAGGTTTGCGCAGGAAGAGGACCAACTACCAGGATCCTGTGGACCCACAGCAGCATGTCTCAGGTATATTGTTGTAGAGCCTAAACTACTACAAGCGATTTTATCGAGTTTCCTTTTAGCAAAACTCCCTGGCTGATCCTGCTGTTCTGAATAGTGACGCCATGCATTCTGTCTAATGGCCAGCAGGGGGCAACACTTCTGGTTGCAAAAGAAGTCAGTTTGTATAGAAATTCATGGGAAAATGACTCTACTTCTCTCTTGATTGATTCCCTCAGTAAACATTGTAAACATGAGTTTATGTCTCAATCTCTAGTTTCAAGTCTTCAATACAGCATGATGTTCATTTAGTAAATTATGGTCATTTAGAGTCAAACAGACCATAAAGCAGGGGACGCTTTAGGGCGGGGCTAACTTGTGATTGTATCTAAGAAGTGGACGTAGTCAGTCTTTGGTTCCCTCTGCTAAACAGTTATGCAGTGTATACATCTAGGGCTTTTATTGTGAAAGGTAAGAACAGAAGGCGTGTGCGCCGTCTTTGTTTAATAGAGTTTACCGTCTTGGTTTCGGACTGAGAAGCTGGCTTGCTTTTGTCGGTTAGCTGACCATCGGCCATAAAAAAAAAGAAAGAAAGACTCATCGTGACCAGAAAGGAATACTTTGGCAAGAAGTTAAAGGAAACTGCCACCAAAACAACACCGTCTATTGTATGACTGCATGTGTGCATGAATGATCTTACAGGGGGTTTGTGCCGTGGTGGGGCTCGGCGGTGGGAAGTCCTCGGTGAAGTTGACGTTGCACATGTCACTGCCGCAGCAGCAGAAGTGGTACGTCCCATTCTGGATCTGCGGCGGGAGGTTGGTCACCACGCAGCGGTCGTCGCGGCACCCCTGGGTGTCGCCCAGGTGAGTCCAGCAGCCTGGCAGAGAGAGGTGATGGATTATAAATCGCCTAAAGATTCTAAATAAAGTGTGGAATATTTTCTTGTACTCTTAGCACATTAAGTTATTGTAATTCTGTGTGGAAGGAGGATCTAGCAAAGTACATTATACGGATTAACTGTCCGTTAACTGTGCACATGGTAATAAAGATATCTTGAATCTTGAAAGAAGACTAGCAATGTAAAGCATTTTTAAACCTGGATGTAGAAGTGGTGACCCAGTGATGCAGACAACAATGTCACAGGTTAAATTAAAGTACCTTGTTTGACCAGTCGCACTTCGCCCGGAGTACTTTTCTCCCACAGGCCGAAGCAGTGGCTGCCCTTGGCACATCGGATGGTGGTGTTCTCCGGGGACACGCGGCCTTCGCCCCCCGCCACCCGCTCCACCTCCCACTGCTGGTCGGTGAAGGCGCACTCCCGCTCCTCGCCCTGCGCCGCTGTGGGGAGACAGAGGAGTTGATCAAAACGAAGCCGAGCTTTGCCCCTCTGGTAGGCGCTACATAGCACTGTACGCCGAAACCACCAGACACAGGAACAGCTTCTTCCCACTGGCCGTCACTCTGATGAACAGTTAACCAGACTCTTCCATCTGCACTTTTTTCACTACTGTCTTCAATGTCTTTTTTATCTTTTTTTATATTTATCTTGTTTACTGTATATTGTGTGTGAAAAAGTACAAAGAGCAAAGTGAAACCGGAGTCAAATTCCATGTATGTGCAAACTTACATGGCCATTAAAGCTGATTCTGATTGCAAGAAAGCGAATGAAACGGTTAAACGACAAGCTCGTTAAATTCCAAAAAGGAGGCAGTTTGTGCTAATGAGCAAGTGTGGTAAGGAGAAAGATAAAGATGGCTCAACAGCTTCGATAATTCATTGCACGACATCGCATCTCACGGCGCTGACGCAACAACCCTTTGAATATGCACGTTTATTGATAATCACACAAGTCAAAAAGGAGAATTCAAAACGAAAGAATAGCTGTCTGGCTTGGGAGAGGCCGCAGTCAATAGAAGTACCAATTCAAACTCCATACAAACACATGCAGTGGCGTTATTTGTATAATAAATTGAAAACAGCAAGACGACCATGAAAACACTGAATGCAATGGAATTCCATTGCATTCAGTGTTTTCATGGTCGTGGTGTTCATGGTGTTTAACGACATCTCAAAGTTTCTCTTTGAGACGAGCGCCCTCACCAAAACCCATCAACTTTGATTGAAAGTTGATGGGTTTTGGTGAGGTGGCTGTTATGACTTTTTTCTGCAACATAAAATATGTCCGATAAATATCCCACACTTTTGAAGCTTCTACGCGTCTTAAAAAAAGGCGGTTGCTAACAAGTGGCTAAATGAGACTAGCCAACGCCATCACGGTGTACACTAGTCCACCTTTAGCATTAGCGTCACGTGACCGCGGTGTAGTTTGTTCATAGCCTACTTCCTACTTCTGCCGATTGTATTCACGCTTCAAAAATCATAAAAGTGGTGTTCCTTCGTGGAGATTATCTTGCACAGAACATGCAAGTATCAAACTCTTTTGTTTGCCACAGAGCGTATTTTCTGATCCAAAATCCAATGAAAAAAAAAGATTCCTATTTGCTTTTTGTAGACGGAACCAGTGCCATGCTTCATGGTGGCCTACAACAATATAGCATCCCTGCACCAGTCCATGGCCGAGATGGATGAAATTGAGATGGTGTAGAAATGATGTTCTCAGGGGAAGAAGCCAGAATGGGAAATGGACAGTTTGCTCGTTGGGAGAGTGTAAACAATGCTGGGAAAAAAATAGTTGTCAGACGTTTGTGTACATAGCCTGCGCTTCGGGTAATTTCAGATAAGGGAAACACGATGTGCCAGTTTGTTTCCCTCACTCCCAGTTCCTCCCTCTCCTTCATCCGGGCCGGGGTGGAGGTGGGTGGGTGGGGAGTCTGTTATGGAGGGGGTGGAGGGCGACGGTGCCCTGCCCAAGGTCAAGCTAGCCCGTGTGGGCAGAGGGTGACGCGATGGAGCGGCGGCTCGGCCGGGCACGGCGCCAGCTTCCCTCCTCTGCTCCCATCCTCAGATAAAGCTATCAACCACGGCCTACTGTGGGCCTCGGCTGCCCTCAACCTGCTGGGCCTTTGCTGCTTCTGTTCTGTGGGACTGACTTTGCCTACGGGGAGTTGGGGGAGGAGGAGAGCGCTGTGTGCATGCAGCGGGAAAGAAGTTCAAACTAAGGGTTAAGTATGTGGAGGAATTTTGACGAGGAAACTCAACGAGCCGACGATGGCACCGCCGGGGTTGGATTCTCAACGGGGCAGCCGATACACGCAATAAACAATTATCATACGTATTATCTCATACTGTACATGTTCTCATAAAGGCAATGAAAGAACGATACTAACCCTCCAGCAAGACTAAACTACACAAAATAAATACTGAGCAGATAAGAAAACCATTCTGCTCCTAGAGCTGTGTTTTACTTCAGCTGAAATAGCTGACGGTAGTCGCTATGATTATTCCAAAAAGGAACACCACCTCTACCATTAAAGCAGAACACCACAGGAGAGACATAATTGGCACATATTCATTCATATTGTACCACTTTTCTGTGCTGCAGATTGAAGATCAGCTCTGATCCATTGGATTCTGGCAACTAATTATACATTTAAAGGAAAACACAAGGTGAACAGCCAAATAGGGCTGCAACTAACGATTATTTTAATAATCGATTAATCGGTTGATAATTTTTTCGATTAATCGGATAAAAAAACAAAAAGGCATTCATTTCCAACCCTTTATTCAAAAACAGAAGTGACAGTGCAAAACATCTTCAGAAAGCACAAACAGGTTCCTTCAACATCCCTGAGCTGTTAATTAAAAAAGATTAATAAAAATGGACTAACACAAAAAACATTTTACATCTGTAAAGCATACATGTGTATGTTTTTGTGTTAGCTCAAATGTGAGCCCTTTTTACTGTAATTAATCTCCTTGGAGCCGAGGCTGCATTTAGCATGCCCTGCTTTATCAATATGTATGAAACACTGGACAGTGGGACGCTGTACTGCTCGTCTCACGCCTGTTTTCACCTGTACCTTCCTTTAACTCTTTCATTCACATCATCTGATCAATATCTGGGCCTCTTATGACCACGACGCCAAACTACGTGATTTGCTTCATTCTACTTTGAGTTAAAAAAAAAAAAAAAAACCTGCAGCCAGATCCGCCGGTGTGCCGGTTTAACGTTAACGGGTGACTGGTGAACTGAACCAGACCGGGGGGTTACGGCATGTTTCATCACGTTACGTTTTTTTTACAAGCAAGACTGAACTGTAACGGAACATAAAGTAACTTTAACGACAATACACAACCCAAACACGTTAGCTAACGTGATAGCGAGCTGACTAGCTTCCATTAAAAACAAGTTTGAGGGAAATGAGACGCTGGAGACATCTTAACGCTGATTGGCCAAGACTCGAGACGTCAAAGATCTTCTATTTCTAAGCGTGTGTCAATGTCTCACTCCAATCTCAGAAACGCTGGCCGGTCAGTTGCTCTGCTCCGCTCTTTTTTTTCTCCGTAATAATCGCGCGACACAACGAATCGATAATGAAATTCGTTGCCAACACTTTTGATAATCGATTTTATTCGATTTTATCGATTCGTTGTTGCAGCCCTACAGCCAAATGTCCAATCATAGCTTAGCATCCCTAAATAGGCCCGCTAACCCGTTAGCCTATTCAAAACCAAAAAACACAAAATAAATAGGGGAATAAATAAGTAAAAAAGGAACTGATTAAACCGCACGTTTGTTTTCTCTAACGTTAGCTACAAAAGTGAGTATTTCTGGCTAACTACCTAACACTAATAATAATAATAATAATAATAATATAGTAGCATTATAATGCAAGTACATCCTTTAAAAGGAGGAACACACTTTACAAATTTAATAAAAATCTAATCTTGGGTAAGAATGAATGAAACAAAACAACTTAACCAAACAATAAATAAAATATACTCTTGGGCTCTGTTAACGATAAGTTGATAACATGATTGAGGTCATGGCCATACATTCTACGATAAGGCGTTATCTCACACACTTCTCTTGCACCTACTGGTTCATCTCCTCTTGTCTTCTACCTTTTCAACACACACACACACACACACACACACACACACACACACACACACACACACACACACACACACACACACACACACACACACACACACACACACACACACACACACACACACACACAGAATTCTGACCCCATCATCATTGTAAATGTTGTGTATTGTCTAAAGAGTGTTTGCTGTGAGATAACATGTGAAGATTGTTTCCAGCAGAGTCTAAACTTCAACTATTCATTCTGGGTTTTACATTTAGCAATTAAAATGTGGTTACACACTACGCACTTTCCTCAACTGCAAGACTCAATCTCTTGTACCGTTTAGAAGGTTGCGATTTGCAATGACAGCCTCAACAATGCTCGTTTCTGCCTCTTGCAACACTTCCTTTGTAATTATCCAGACCCAGAAGTGGAGGACTGAGGGGCCGTGGAGGTGAGAGAAACATAAAGGAACAATTGAAGGAAGTGCAGAGCCGGAGACAACACCCACAGACAGCCAGACCAACGGACTGACCTTGCACGACACGATCGGAGAGCAGAACAGAAATCTATAGAGCAGAGTGTCTCCTGTCTTTCTCCCAAAGCTGGCTAGATACTGTATGCTAGCATGAATTATTAATACTTTTACTACAAGTCAAGGCTATGAAATGAAAAACCCCATAATGATACTTGCTCTACGCGAGGCTGTTGGGCATGAAGAAAATTGAACCCGCAGCTAAAAGGCTTATCGTCTTGAGTTCCATCTAGAAATTGATTTAGGGGTTTCATTCAAGTGTGATTGATTGTTTTTCACTTCATTGTCATGAGGGAAAAGGTTGACTTTAGTACATTTTTCTTGCATTAAAACATAATAGGTAATCGGTTCATTGTACTGGCATGCCTACATGTAACAAGTGGGCACAAGCTGCTTCTTTTATTACCATTTTTTAACAAAAGGGTCTATTCGTCCTCTGAAATATATGTATTTGATTTAGTAGCTCAATACACACTAGGGGTGTCTGGCTAACCGATACTGTTGTACCAAGTCGATACCAAAATTCGGCAGTTTTTCCTACAGGAAAGGGCCAGGGCTCAAAATACCGGCGTCCACCGAAAATGTGTTTGGGAAACTGTAAACTCACTTTCGATGATTTCAGGGGACACACCCTAGTTCTCCTCCTGATAATGCTACATTGTGCGCAACAAATCTGTGTTGAAATCCGCAGTTGCAGAGCTAGTTAACTAGCTAGCTGTTAGCAGCTAGTTAACTAGCTAGCTGTTAGCAGCTGACAGCTAACGCGCCGCTGATTTACATTATGATGCATTCAGGCTCTAATCAGTTAAGATTAATAACTACCTAGTTAGTAAACTCTAACGTGTTGTCATGATGTGTTCCAATGTCACATTGTAAACTGTAGTTTTTGGAGAGGAACAGGAATAAATCCAAATGTTTGAGGGAGATGTTTTCACAGCAATATAAAAGAGATATCATTAAAAACAGTATTAAAGGAGTGTATGTTGAAGTACATCGTAATTTTGTTTTCTTATCGTGGTATCCAGTTGGTATCGACTACTACATTTCTGGTATCGTGACATCCCGAATACACAGAAAAAGGGAACCAAAAGCACGACGCAGCCGCCTGGGATGGAGCTCAAACCGGCCGTCACAACCGGGCTTTGCTCATTTGCAGTCTGAGCTGCGGGAGCACTCCTGTAGTCACGTTTCATTGGTTTGTCTGCCACTCTGCTCGACCGCGGTTGGCCGTTCGACTGAAAAATTCCGTATTCCCTGCGAGCGTTTCTGGTTGGATGCCAATCGCGTGCGTTGATCTCTGATTGGCCGTGGCGGGCCTCTGTCCCTGGTTCTGCTCCGTGTAGCTCGCTGTGCGATCTTGGCTTCCACTGCAGGATTTGGGATTGTGGGTCAGAGTATGCAGGCAAGGCCATTGGAGCGAGGCAGATGAGAGAGGGGGAGGGAGGGAGAGAGGGAAAGAGAGGGGGGAGAGAGAGGGTAGTCATATCAAAAGGCTTCGGAGTAGTTTTCTGCTCCGAGCCCGTTCATTGGATGATGGCGGGCACTGCTGAGTGTTTACCCATGGCCCAGTTATTTGCTAATCTTTCTCCCCCTCCCCTCCAAGCATCCTCCCCCAATTGGCCTTCGGTGCACCCTCCCACCCCCAGTCTTCCCCCTTCCCCTCAGCCTTTGCTGCTAAAAAACAACAGCGATCTAATCTGGCTCTCTCCTTCCTCGCTGCCAAGGCCCATCGGAGAGACGCAAGACACGGCGCTCCGAGACTTGATTAAAAGTCCCCGAGTGCGCCGATGCGTCGGCTGATTTCTCACTGGTTCCGAGTTCACATCCGAGACCGGAGGCAGGAACACGCGCCGCCTCACACACGACGCGTGCACCGTCCACGGGACGCGCTGTGCTCTCCTGCTCAGGTGTTGACACATAGAGCCTTTTGCATGATGCCGAGTTGGCGCTCGCACAAATCGAACCTGCGTGCATTTTTAAACCGCCCACCTCTGTGGCGCTTACTTTTGCAAACCGGCCTGATGCAAAGGGGTTATCCACGTCAGAGGCACGCGTCTGCCCTGATCGTACCTGCTGCTGTTTGGGTGCACGCTTGTTGCTGAGGTCGGACGGACGGGTTTCAGGAGACTTTGCCGTCACCCCCAAATGTCCAAGTCACCCGGTTGAGTTTAAAGACGTGGGGGTTAGGGGGCTGAGTGGGCTTTAATCTGTCCCATCTGTTGCCTCGGGACTGCCCCCCCCCCCCCAAAAAACACCACCACTCAGTCTGGGTCTGTCTGAGTCTGGTACAGTTATGCTAATCCTGAGGCTTACACTACCCCTCAAAGCTTAGAGGCCTCCATTATTGACCATGATCCATTTATACCATATATATACACCCCTCCTTTTATACCTCAACTTTCCCGAATATGGGATGAAAACACAGATGACAGAGCGAGGTGGTGTTTACTATCACACCACGGGGGGCGGGGCATAATCTCAGATTATTTATGAGCAAGCAAAAGTTTGGTTCCAGGCTGCGTCTGAATTCGGTCTTTGTTTATGACATCGTCTCTTCCTTGTTGAAGAGGAACAGCCGCTGTTACGTGATGGGTTACTCACTCGGCTGACAAGCTGCTCAGCCTGCGGCTGTCTGGTATGACGGGGCTTCACCTGTTCGGTGGGAGCGAACAGGTGCTGTGAACTAAGGCCTTGTGTTGTCAAAAGAGAAAAAGAAAAAGAAGACTAGAACTAAAACAATTAGGCGATTGAGAGAAATGGATTGGAAAACTATTTTTCTTTTTCAAGCAAAAAATGCCAACACTGAATTGTGACGATTAGCTACTTTTCTTTTTCTTAAAATATATAAAAAACAGTTAGAGCCAGTGTTTAGTTTAACGTGATAATTCCCACTTTAATATCAATTTCATATTGCTGTAAAAACAGCTTCAAAACAACTGTATGTATTCAAGTTTCTCATCAAAAAATAAAAAAATGTCAGAGCCATGAAAACGTTCCCTCGCCTCACACTCATTTTTCAGAATAGAGAGCGCCTTCTAATGAAACTCAATGCGTGCTCGTTAGCATTACTGGCTGCTAACAGCCAACGTTGACTAGCTTTCCCCGTCGATTTGTTATTCACGATGTAGCATCATCAGGGAACAAATAGGGTGTGCCCTTCCGGATTTTAGAGGTCATTAACCTCGGGCCCTGCTAGTGCCTATGGACCCACGGTGCTGTAAACAAATACAGGGTACCCCCAGGATTTTTCATCTCAAATTTAAGACTTTTTAAGACCTTTTCAAGACCACTTTAAATGAAATTTAAGACCAACATCGCACCTTTCCTGATATGCGTATGAATGAAAAAAATAGGAAATCAATCAATCAATCAAATAACTTTAATCATAAGACAGAACCATTTAAAACAATAACTGTGAGGGGTGTACGTTTTGGTCTACGTGTCTTATTTTATTGTATTGTTATATAATAATGAACAATATTTTCTTATCATATATTATTATATATAAAATGTTATCTTATTTGGCATTTATTGGACTGTTTGTCTTACCAAACAATGGGATCTTGATAGGCTTAATTTAGTAAGTAAAGTATTGTTTTTGTGGCATGATGAATATATTCAACTCGATTCTGGGGTGTCATTCTGAGACTTCGCTGAGTCGGCAACCGGACCCTGGCGACGTGTTTTCTGTAGCCGGCTTCAGGCCAGTGCCGGCCCCAGGTTAGTTTACATTACGGCCGAGTGACGGCAGTGACGGCCGCCGGAATCGGGCCGGTGTATTCGGTCCGATTCTGGGGCGTCATTCATGCCGAGTCTCAGCAGAATCGGCAACGGGACCCGGGCCGGACATGTTTCTTCCGGCGTGTCTAGCTTAAGCCGGATCCGGACAAGGTCATTTTGGCTACCTGGGGAAGAACCCTTTAATTTACAGAGAAGAAACATCTTTAGCTGGAGGACTGTGGACTCTGTAACACTACTGGCAAGTGCATCTGACCCTGCTGGTGAGACACGCGCAAAGGAAACGGGAAAGCAGGTTCGCATAGCTCGATGCAAACCTGCGAGCGCGCTAGTTAGCTCGCGCTTGGGGAGGGGGGTGGCGCGCGATCAGCACGCGATCAGCTGTTAAACTCTACAGGTCTCAGCCAGTTCAGAGCCATATACAGGTTGTCTGATATTTTGGATGCGACGTTTGGGTGTACTAAGATTCGTTGTAACAACGAACAATAAACAAATGTTGTGGCGCCATATCAAATAAGGAAGGGGGTAAAAATTAAGACTTGATGAACGAAATTTAAGACCTGTTGACAAAATGTTATACCTTTTTAAGGCCTTAAATTATGAATACTAAATTTAAGACTTTTTCAAGTTTTTAAGACCTCGCGGGTACCCTGAAATAAAAAAGTACATTTTGGACTTGGTATAGTTTCTCATGAAATCCCTATGTTTATTTCCTAACTATTTTCATAGCAAATTATTAATAGAGAAAAGAATAAGCAGCTCAATTGATAATAACTGCTGCTTACTGCTGGAATGCATTTGTGAACTAATATAATTAATGAAATGAAGTCGTCTGAATCTGCCCTTTTTAATTACAGAATATTATTTTACAGGGCAAACATTTCCAGAAGACTCAGATGTTCAGACATGGGCTGTGATACGTGTAAACAATAAAATAATTATTCAACTATAGCAAGTTCTGTCTGAGCTTTTTGGGAGTTATCTATAGTAATAATGGTCCCGGGACAGGGATGTTATGTGTACAGATTGTAAAGCCCTCTGAGGCAAACTTGTATTTGTGATGTTGGGCTATATAAAATAAACTGAATTGAATTAATAACATTGGCCTGAAATGATGTAGAATTGCATAGTTTTAAGTCAGTAACCATCATATTTTCTTGAGGAGACCCCCAAAACGTATCACCTCGTATCTTTTATTTAGCGAATGTGTCTCTTCATCCAGCTGCATAGTATGTTCAGACCTCCTGACTGGGACACTGCTCCTAAAAGCCTGAATGAATAGCTCACACCCCGTCTGTCTGGCTGCTGTTGATTCCAGGCTGTGGGCATCCGATGATAAATTACAGAGTGATACTTCAGGCTACAAATAACACAGGGAAGCGCTTTAAGCATTAACACTATGGTTAAATACACAAACACGCCACCTTAACCCTATCATGCTTCTGTTGGAATAATATTAGAGGCCTAATAGCACAAGTATAATAATACAACAATAAAATCACAACGGTCACAGAGTGCCATGCTTAAAAGGAAGAATAATGAATGATTCAAGAGATAATAAAAACAATACCACCTTAAAGCAGTGCCTTTTTTTAATAAGGCTTCTAACCATAAAAAAACACATTTAATAATACAAATTAAAAAAAACTAACCAAAACAGCTCATCCAACATTTGTTTTTGCGCGCTCCAGACTTATTGTCTCTGCTGGTTCAGGAAAAAACGCGTTTGTGTTAATCATAGGCTGTCACTCTGAGTTACCATCTCAAGGCTGCACCTTTTGTTTTCTAAAACATCCACTAATTTCTCCTTTTTGCCAAAGCAGAAGGCCCGGCTGAACACTGTCCTATTGTATCCTGCTTTGCTTTTTACCTCTGCTCACAACTCAAACCAAGGTACCAAGAGAGAGGCGGACATTGATTTTTCCCCCTCATCTAATAGAGTACAAGGCCTGCTGTATTAGAGACCAAATGCCTCCCCTCCTCCCATTCCAGCATTCGTTGGTCCGTTTCGAGCTGCAGTTAGTGTCATTTTATCTCACGAAGAAACGATGTGGACAGAGTGCAAAACAGTGCAGAGCCAGAGTGGGTGCAGTGCTTTTATATCCTTCGGGGTCTGCACCAACTCCGTCCTTGATTTCCTGTCTAAATTGCATTACACATCATTGTATTACCTCCATTGCTCCCACACTGGTTGGTTTTACAACCGATTTAAACATTTTACGAGCTACTACAGTCCTTGTGTTTACCTCCAGAGCCAACAGACCGTGATGCGCATACATGATACACATATATACATCTGGTGGAATAAAAGTAGTAGACGGACAAAACAAGATATTTGAAGCGGTCACTTTGGACTTTGGGAAATTGTGTTCACCATCTTTTGACGCTTCATTGACAGTAATGGTCAATGAAAAGAGCACTGCACTACTCTCACAGGCAGACCAGTCTGTCCATCCAGAACAACCACAGACGTCTCATTTTCTCTAATTTTTAAATCGACGCCTACGTCGCCCACAATGCAACTCCATTACCGCCAATTGGTTTGGAGAGCTAGGTGTGCCATCAGCGGCTGAGAAGTGTTTTGTTGTATTTTCAAAACTTGAAGTCTTCATCTCCAGCCGACACTGCCTTAAGTGACATCACTTGGACCCCAGGAAGAATAGTCTCCACTACGGTGTAGACTAATGGGGATCCTTAATAAATAACAAAAATAAATAACTTGAGGACATTCATACGAGACTTTGCACGGCTCTCGCTGGAGACACTACTTTACAAGACTTTTATTTTTCAAATGTGCAGCAGTATTTCCTCGACACATGGAAACGGGTCGTGTACAATCGGTCTTGCGGCCCATAATACATGATTACAGCCCTTCCTTTCCTGCTTTCAAAATGTCTCTGCTGCGACGTCACCAAGACAAATTCCAGGGCGAGTATCGTACTTGGCATTCAAGATATTCGGATTTCATCCTCATCTCAGTACTCTTCATCTAACCTTGCCATTCAAATCACTGATTACATGCCAGTTTAAAATGCCATATCAGACCCGAGCCAATCCCTTCATTTTCCTGCTGATGCGAGCGCAGAGACGACAGCTCCAAAGTCCCCGCCGTGGCCCCGGAGAGGCCGGAGAGAAGCGGCCCGGTCTGTGGAACAGTGGGCCTGTCAGCGCCACGGCATGGTGCCGAGGACACACAGCCTCACAGTTTTGGACAGGCGGAGCAAATGAGCAGCCTCCTTTTTTTGGGGGGGGGGGGGGGGGCTTCCCGGTATAATACTTCTGCCCTAATCCTCTTTGGAGTTCCCTCAAAACCCTCCAGTCCACCTGGGACAACAGCGTCCCTGAATGTGGGCTTGTGGCACACATTGTCATCATACATGTGCTGCAAGATGAATATTTCACTCGGTGAGAACTCGGGGCTGTCAGAATCTAAATGTCACTACTTAAGAACAAGTACGATCACGCAGCAGGTGAACGTCTGCAGGCTCGGGTTCGGAACCGTTTTGTACTCCAGATTGTGGAGCAGCAGGTGGACACCCACTCACTGATTAGTCACGGGGAGGGGGAAGGACGGCTTGAGCTCCGGATGCAAACAGGTTAAATGCGTAGCAGGTGGAAGGAAAGGAATAACGATTTGAGAAAGAGGTAAAAAGCTGAGATGGGAGTCCAAAGAATGTTGGAGCTCAGACTCAGAGGCAGCGGAGGGAAAAGCTGTCGCCCCTAATTAGTTTTGCACAGTGCAACGATTCTAATGTATTGGCTGTTTACATGGCACGCATGCACACAAGTAATCATTAATCGTCCTCGCACTGATTGCAGAGCAAACGCGTCAATCCTCTGACGGTCACTGTAATCGTTGAATCGCTCTTGGGGGGAGACTAATTTGCATGACACGTCTCATGAAAAAGGTTTGCTGGATGTTACGATTTGGAATGAAAATAATTCCCCTTACTGATCCTACGTCACAACCTGGCAGCTCATCTCCTCAGTAAATGCATCATGTTCCTCTCCATCCGCTGAATCACCCCACGCCATGGCCTTACTCATCGACTTACTTTGCCATTTCAAAAAATGTTGTTACAAAAAACAGCAGGCTTCTCTCATGCATTTCTTCCAACGCGTGAGCTCATAAATCAGACAGAAAAAAATATTGTTGTGAACATCGGAACGTTCAACGATTACAGCCCTCGCTCGGCCTTGTATTCAAGTGGTAATACAAATTTTAAAAAGACACTTGTCTGTTGGATGCAAATAGGGCCTCTCTGCACTATATAAATACCAAACACAGTAACCGTTCATTAAAATTCTGCGCCACACTTCCATATTTCCCTGTACAACAGTAATTACTCTGGGCTTCTGATAATACACCGTCTATGAATGGATGGAAGGGCCTCGACAATCACTCACCCTCACACACACACACACACACCTTCCATCACCTAAATTACCCATCTTGTAAAATACCTTTCCCCGTCCTCCCACACATTCCATATCACCCCCTCCCTCCCTCAGTCTCTATCTCTCCCATGCACTGTTCCTCCATCTCTGTGCGGCCCAGGCTCCTATCTTATCATGCTCAAGGTCTCACAGAAGCCTGGCTTCAGCCCAAAGTCTTAAACAGGGGCAAAACTTGGCAGACGGGGACTGCGGTATGTTCAGCAGTGTTTTTCCAGGCCTTTGTACACAGAATGATTAGAGAGAGAGAAATGAGGAGCCAGGGCTCCACTCTGCTGCTCTGTCCAAGAGGCAGATATATATGAAGGTTTGCTTAACCGGAATGAGATGAGCAGATCTCTCCAGATAGAGGAGCCAGGCGGTCCACACGATGGAGAGGGAAGTAAAAGGGACACACATGGTGATTGAGGGAAAATGTGTGATTTGGACGGTCTATAATGAGGACAATCTGCATTAAAACATACTTATATTATGGCCACTGGAGCTCCAGTCAAAATGTCATCATTTGGATGGAGACTGAAGTAGCACACAGCATCCAAACCAAACCCACGGCTATGAAATACAGGCAGCAGCCCAAAAGGAAGGCATCAAATATTCATGAGGAGCACATTTATCTCTTTCCGAAAAGAAGAAAAAAATCAATTCCCTAATAAGCCACTTACCAGCCACAGAAGTCAGGAGAATCGTCAGGCAAAACCCAAATTTAGCGAGTGATTTCATCGTGATTCGGCCCACAGCCATGACAGGACAGCCGACTTCTGGTCTCCTAGTTGGAGCTCCTTCCAAGTCTTGTTGTACTTCTTTCTGGTCTTGTTGTTGTACTTCTTTCTGGTCCTCTTGTTGTAACAGATGCCACTGTGTGCTTTTTCGCCCCGTTTTCCTCACGTCAGCTCAATAACTTGAACAGAGTTCTCAGGCGTAAAACACATGAATATATTTATATATATATATATAAATATATGAGGCGGAAAAAAGAAGAAGCGCAAGCGATGTGATAACTAATATTCACTGCCTATAAAAGTTGGTCGCTATCGCCTCCCGCACGGACCGGACAGACGCGCCGAGCAGCTAACGCGTTTGGCGGATCTGCCGTCTGCGACTAGCCAGCCAACAACGTCCATGTCTGCTAGCTAACATGCTAGCTGCCCAGGGCAACTGTCTGGTGCAGGAAAACTTGGGCAAAGAAGCGAAATGTCGCGCAAATAACCACTACTTCATGTGAGCACAGACCATTGTCGGATGCGCGGTTTAAAAAAAAGAAAGAGGATAGTCCACCCGTTCGACACAACAGGCAATAATTTGGCATAAACGTTAGCCAATTAGCTCAGTGAGGTTACAAGCCGACTGCTATCTACGCTAACCGATGTTAGCCTAATAGCTAGCCTGTTAGTTCTCCGCGTCCCGTTGAGGAAAAAAAAAAAAAAAAATCACAAGTCAACGGCGCCAACAGTGAGCTTCTCTGGTTTGCGATAGACGGAGATTATTACACCCATTCTGGCAGACGAGGGATTGGATATCTCTTGGTCTGATCTTCCCCGAGGCAGTCGGCGGCGTTTGGCATTGACGCTCCGGAGCTCCGCTGGGCAGACAGACAGGCAGGGCGGCTGGGAACGCCTCGTTTGCGGGCTTGTCTGGAACCGCTCGTCTCCTGTATCGGGTTGCTGTAGGTTGGCGTTGGTGTTGGGGGTGGAGAGGACAGTCCCTCACCGGCAGGAGGAGGGGGGATGCAGCGCCGCTGTGCCGCAGACTGTGGATATAACACCACCCGGAGCCAAGCGCTACTAAAGTGAAAACTCGGAGGCTTGCATCGAGTGCCTGAATGCAGCATATGCTGCATTCAGGCACTCGATGCAAGCCTCCGAATTTTTCACTTTACTGTAAACGCCGTAGAGCTTGGGTCAAATTGAGCGTTCATTATAAAATATCTGAAGCAATCTGAATGCAAAACCTACCGCTCCACTATGTGTGGTATTATTTTAATTATTTTACAGAAAGAGAGGCTACATAATTGCTAATTATTTGTGAAAACAAGCCAATAGTTCAATAAAAACTAAATTACTATTATTATTATTAATAACTTTATTATTAATATCATTATAATAATACTATTATTATAAGTAGTAGTAGCGATACTTTCCCCCATGTATATTCCGTTATTTAAACGTGTGACCTCCTTAAAGATACTATTTCCGATTGCTATTAAATCAGCTACTTCTACTAGTAGTGTTACTTTACTGCCTCTGTGTGGTCAAATAACTTGTCACAGAGTTTAAAGCTTAAAGCCCAGAACTGGAGAGTCAAAACAATAATTATTCCAGCAGGTGGCAACGTCCGCCCGTGCCTACGGCGGAACAGTATGCGGCTTTGGAGTTATATAACCTCAAAATACTATTAAGTGCAGCACAAATACTTTATGCGCCTTGTATTGCGATCTAAAACGTTCTATCTATATATCAAGGTTTAAGGTTCAAGGTTTTTATTTGGCCATTTGTGCCTAGACCAACAGTTCAGACTCATTGGAATTTTTGGTGCAGGGCTCTCTGAGTCACAGTTTTGGAAAAGAAAATAAGAAAACACACTATAACAGGAAAGAGAAAAAATATAAAATATGAGAACACTATTAATACGGCGGTATATGTACAAAGGTGGTCGTATATACAAGAGGGGTATACAGTTGTTTACTAATAATGTTAAATTACAGTAATAAATAGGCTAGTCCTATTCACAGTTTTGTTTTGCCATCAAAACAAAACTTGTTATATAACAAGCATATCTAGCTAGCTGAGAGTGTCCTGTAGGAATAATGCAGTCATGTTATATACAAATATATAAAAATGATGGATGAGTTGGTGTACAGTGCTGTCCCACTATTACGCGGAGGAAGGGGGCGTGTCCGTGGACCTCCGCTGGCGGGACGGGACGGGAGCGCGCTCCGGCTGTCGGCTGGAGTCATCTTCTGTCCTCGTGGACTACTGCTCCAACTACAAGCGCGCGCTAATGGTAACTTCAAGGGCGGCGTAATGGCAGGATAAAACTGCGCCAGTGCGCATTCACACACGTCGGACAGCCCGCTCCTCTCGGCAGCCTGGCCGTCTGATGAGAGGTGCGGCCGGGCCATGGCTTCTGCTGCGCCCGAGGCGAGGAGGTTCACCCGCGGGCTCAACAAGCCGGGCACCGCCGCGGAGTTGAGGCAGAGCGTCTCCGAGGCCGTCAGGACGTCAGTGATGATGGTAAGGCACTCGGGACTCTGCACGAGGCTGCTGGCTCACCACGGGGGTCTTTAACTGTAGTTATGAGTTCTATCCCCCTGTTTTATTATCTGAGGATGTGACATTTCTATGGCGATGCTGTCACTCCACTCGGTGCTAGGGTCTATTGTTACAACTTTCTCAAAGGGGTTGCCAGGAAACTGAAATATACACCTCTAGGACACACACACACACACACACACACACACACACACACACACACACACACACACACACACACACACACACATTTCTTTAATCTACCCTGTCATCTGATTCCCCCCAGGTGCACCTTGCAACCAGATAGGTTATAGACAGGAACTGCTGAGTAATGACTAAGGTAAAAATGTCTAAAGAAGACTGTATGTCAGGATGCACTGCGATACACATTTGTGTCTATTATAATGAGGTATGATGATATTAGGCATGACCTCGTCCTCTACGTTAAGACCCTCGTGTTTAGGGACTTACCCCGACTAACCCACTGACTGTTCTTGTTGCAAATCGGTGATCAATATGCCATTTCTTGCTGCTGTCTCCATGGTCATCTGTGTATCTGGATCCTGGTGCACCAGTAAAGTCAATTAAAAACCGCGTCAGCACACTGGAAGCAAAGCATAACTTCAGCAGAATGACACTCGGCCATCTGGTATGATTTCCAAATGTTGCTGAGACTACGATACAGTCAACTGAGGACCAGACGCTGACCAGTGACCCTGAGGTCTGGTCACTGCTGATGAGTTTGTCCTGTGGTTAGGCACAGTCTTCATGTTACAGTCGCAGACATCATTGCCTTCACAGTATAGTGAGCTGCACACTCAGCACAAAGTGGAGCAGGAGAGTACATTTTGTTGTACGAATGAATGTGCTTGTCAGGGCGGGGCGTAATTACGTGTAGAAACGCCACTGCTCCTTCTGATTGTTTAAAAAAAAACAATCACAAGGTAGCCCCACCCTAAAGCATACCCTGCTTTAGCCAAATAAGACCATACTTTACGACATGAACATCATGCTGTATTGAAGAAGACTTGAAACTAGAGATTGAGACCATAAACTCATGTTTACAATGTTTACTGAGGGAATAAATCAAGAGAGAAGTGAGGTCATTTTCTCAAGACACTTTCACATTGGCTTGCCTTTTCTGAACCTGACGTGGCAGCTTGGTCCAGTATAGCTGCCTCAAAAGAATACTCAAAGGCCGCATACCACGTGGGCGCAATGCCGTTATTTTGGGTCATTTTGGCAACGGTACACAAAGTTCCGGATGAATGAGCGAAACATCTGCACTTAAAGTTATCAGAAAAGACGTTGTACCTTTTCTTGGCGGACCACAAGGCCTGCACCTGGGCCCCATTATGTGCCTGCTATGAAGTCTGCTGGACCTCTATTTTTGACTTTGCACTTATGGCGCAGCTGCTTTCCCCTGCCCATTTGACATGGAGACTGACATGCTGGTATGGTAAAACTAATATATGTATATAGTGAACTAGACTTCAAAGAATGTCCACAACAGCTCAGATTTCACCCATGAGAAGCAGGTTGGCTGGTCCTGGATTGCTGTGTGACTTTGAGCTGATCTGGTTGTGTAAATTTAATACAAAAGGATGGTGGAGGAATTTGAGTCTCTAAAGTAACATACTTCTTTTCCTGGTATAGCGGAGCACAATCCATTATTTAGTCCTAATTTGAATCGCTATTTTAGTAGCCCTATTAATTCTGTTTTAGTCCACAGTGTGTGGAGTGGCATAATGGATGTCAGATCAGATCCCTGGGCTGCATTAAATAATGGATGATGATGATGGTAGGTGTCCTGGCTATTTTTAAACGTGCCCTCTTTGACCCGGTGTGGCACCGAGGGGACCATTAATTATGAATATGTGATAAATATGTGATAAATCATCTATAGGTTCAAGACCGAGGCCAGCTCAGGCAAGTTGGAATGACCGCACATATATGGATGACCGGAAATGACTTAATTATAAATAAATAAATGCAGGAATAAATGCTTAAATAAATGTATAAATAAATAAATAAATGCAGGAATAAATAAATAAATGCTTAAATAAATGGATAAATAAATACAGGAATAAATAAATGCTTAAATAAATGGATAAATAAATAAATAAATACAGGAAATATAAGTTATACCTAAACAGGACATCATTAAATAAATCTATTTCTACATTTCTGTATTTCAATATTTATTTATGCCTGTGTTTATGTGTCCACACGTATTTCTTCCTTTATTTATTTCTGTATTTATGTGTCCTTGTATGCAAATGAGCTGGGGCGGTCCGAACCTCTGTCTATAGCATGATTGGTCACAGGAGTGTGATCGCTCCTGCTATGTTGTGCTCTACTACTTCTGCCTTCACATGTTGTTGAAGTTGGCAAGCTCAGCTAACCGTTAGCAGAAGTCCGGATTTTCAATGCGTCCGGCGCAGCATCAAGCCGGACGCGTATTTGTCCTCCTTTTTGCAGACCTGCAAACTTGTCACCTTACGGCGAAATTCGCCGTTTTGAAATCAAAATATGAACTGGCCAGCCAGCGTTTCTGACATTGGAGTGGTCGTGATCTTCATAATAGAAGATCTTTGATCTGAAAAGTTGACGTTCTCTGAATACTACTGTTGTTGAGTCACAACATGTACTTTTAGGATGTTTTCAGGCGAGAAGTTAGTTGTTTAAGCATCAAATCTGTGATCGGTTATTCAAGAATCAGCCGACTTAAAAAGATACGCCGACGAGTTGAGTTCCTGCTGAGGGACCGTGAGTCCCGCAGCACCGGGCCGTCAGCGCTCTGCTGCCCGCCGAGAGCAGCCTGATCCCGGCAGGACTTTTAGAAATGATCCGCTGGCTCCGATTTCTCCGTAGCGGTTAAACATGAGATATAATTCAGTTTTGAGGATCTAACGAGCAATCTTTATTAGTTTATTATTTATTCACAGTAACGTTACATCAGTTTGACTGAGGGAAAGGTTAAGATTCATAACTTAAGAGTTTAATTGAACTTTTACTTTGAACTACAGCAGTGTTTTATTACTTTTTACCGAATTGATTGCAATTATATAAACATATATAAGTATATATATATATATATATATATATATATATATATATATATATATATATAACAATACATACAAAAATACATATTAATTAATTGTTAATTACAATTAATAATTACATATTAATAATATATTACATATATATAAGATATATATTACATATATATAAGATATATATTACATATACATATAAAAAATAAAAAATACATATTAATTAGTTGATAAAGCAGGGTATGATCAATTACAGTAAAAAGGGCTCACATCTCTCGTCACACTTAATAAAATCAAACTGCACCCCTCCTGTGCAATTATTCACAGCCTCACAAAATACCGCATAGTGTCCTCCTTTTTGGTGTTATGGATATGGTCACCCTAGCCTAGACAGCTTTTTGACTTCATCTACAGGGGCCATGTGAAGGGATCAGTTGCTTCTGTCTTGCTCCCCTACTGACCAATCCTGTTTAACAATGAGGTTCGGACCGCCCCAGCTCATTTGCATACAAGGACACAGAAATACAGAAATAAATAAATGAAGAAATACGTGTGGACACATAAATACAGGCATAAATAAATGAAGAAATACAGAAATGTAGAAATAGATTTATTTAATGATGTCCTGTTTAGGTATAACTTATATTTATATATTCCTGTATTTATTTATACATTTATTTAAGCATTTATTTATTTATTCCTGTATTTATTTATACATTTATTTAAGCATTTATTTATTTATTCCTGTATTTATTCCTGCATTTATTTATTTATAATTAAGTCATTTCCGGTCCTCCATACGCACACACACACGAACACACACGCCATGGTTACTGCAGGCGTGGCCGGCTCGCTCAGCTACCTTAGTAAACAAAGCGGAGGCCAAGCAGTAAAGACAGACCCCGCTGTTTTAATAATCACTTCCAACTGTGGGAAATGCTCGCTCAGGGTTTTTTATACCTCTTTCTGCCCTCTCCCTGCCTTGCTGAATGAGTGTCCTTACTCATTTCTTCATGCACACAAACATACATACTCTACAAACACTCAAATTCTGTCTTTTTTTTTGTTTGTATTTCTGGTTGTTTGTCTTTTATGTCTGTAGCTATGAGACACTCACCCCGTCCCACTGAGGCCTTTAAAGCTGTAACTGTTAGGATAAAAAACTACTTTTTGTCACATTTGCCCAAACTGTCCATACATCCTGACAGTATACATAAGACAGATGACCTTTGGAGAAACAAATATGGTTCCTTTGCCTCCTTTTAGGACTCCTAATGGCCGCCATGTTGAAAACAGTCGAGCCCAAACTAAGCACCGCCCACCGGCCGGAGCAAACTCAATTTACAGCTTCACGGTAAACTAAAATATGGATTTTTTTTCTGAAAACATTTAATGCGAGTAACAGGCAATGCACTAAGAAAAAATATCTTGACTCATATTTGATCAGTGCTGCCTAGTATGATAGTTCAGCGTCACCAGCAGTGATTGACAGCTGCGTTAGAGGCTTCTGGTTGTTTGTTGGAATCTTGGAAAATGCTATGGGGAGCACTAAAAGGAGGTGGAGGAGCCTGATTTGTTCACAGATTGTCTGTTTTACGTGCTACTGCCGGCATATAGTGACAGTTTGAGCAAATACATGTTTTTACAATTGCCAACTGCAGCTTTAATACCACATCAAATGTGATTCTTGTTTCAGACCAGCAGTTCAAACTGTGCAATTCCACTTGTGAGTGAACTCCCCCTTAGAGGATTTGGTCTGATCAGAGCATTAAAAAAAAAAAAAAAAACCTGGTGGAGATAATCTGCAGATTTGCAGATGCTTTAGCCCTGCTGACCTACATCTGTGTCATGATACAGGACCTGCGATGATGCAGGGTGGGGGTGGGGCGATAGGTCGGCTGCTGGGTTTGTGGCGTCACAAGGTTGCTGCCGCTGATGGCTGAGGCGAGGACTTTTCTGGCCTTGTGTCTTTATTTAGTCTACCTCTGTCGTTTACACCCTTTCGCTGGCGTAAACACCCGCTGCCTTTTTGCTTCCGAGGCCAGCCTGGCATGTGTGTGTGTGTGTGTGTGTGTGTTTGCGTATAGACGGTCTTCATTTCTCCCTTTTTTAAACGATTGAAAACAGCACAAACCAACATCGCTGTAATGCAAACATTCTTACTCCATGACATGGTTTTGACATGTTGCCACAGTCTCCACCACAATCCAGGCTGTGATTGCTCTTTAGAGCCTGCAGCCTTTACGAATGGAAAACACACACACACACACACACACAAAAAAAAGGCCTGTACTTGTTTGAGTGCCACATAATTTTTATTGGACAGCTGCTGCCTGTTTTTGTTTCTGCAACAAGGCCCGGAGTGTTGATTCAAGAGGGAGATTTCAGCTTATTGCAACATATTCAGTGTTTTGAGTTTTTATTTTGTTTTGTGGTTTATGGTAAGAATATGCCTAAGGTTTAGCAGGCATTACATTTCAACTTTAGCAGTTTTACAAATTCCAACAGATCTCAGACATTTCATATTATCAGACGTTTAACTATTCTTGGAGTACTTAGGAAAGACGATACTAGAGATGGGAACTACATCAGTGTCGTGTATATATATTAGTGCTGTCAAGCGATTAAAATATTTAATCGCGATTAATCGCATTTATGTCATAGTTAACTCGCGATTAATCGCAATTAATCACATTTTTTTTTTTTTGCATTTTAATGCTCTTATCAACATGAAAAAGTGGATTGGCTTGCTTTATTTTATTGAAAAACAACTGCCAAACAGGGCGGTACAAAATAAAATCACTGCACATTTCAGGTAAACAAGGGTTTACAAAATAAAATTATAGAGTGCACCAGGCATGAAAACGGGTCAGGGCTGAAAAAGGTGAGAAGGATATTACCCCTCTAGGAGGGTCCGGGGGCATGCTCCCCCGTAAGAAACATTTAAATATTCCATACTTTAAAGCATCAATCTGATGCATTTTGAGATGCTTTTTATGCCAACCTTGGGAGAGCTGGAGAAACTTAACTTCAGCCATGAGTCAAACATTATTATGGCCTCCTTACTAATTATTATGCAAGCCATTTCATGCCAGCCTGTCACTGGGTCTAACATTTACAGTATATGAGGCACAATGTGGTAAGGGAGAGCATGGCTGCCTTTGTTAGCATCATTTATATCTTTGATGCAGAGAATGCATCTGGCGAATCCCTGCCTGTTGATTTTGGAGAATACATCTCCTAGATGAAAGGACACCTCTTGCCCTTTTATTGAGACCTTGCCTTCCAGTTTTAGCCACGACCAGTTCCAGCTGCATTTCAATCCAGCTGTTTAACAATGGCAGCATCCTTCTCCCCTAACACACTCATTCTGCAAAAAAAATGTTTGTATTGGTGTTAACTTCCAGTTTAGCCTTATTCAGACCTGCCAACCTTGATATATAACCTATATATTGATAAGTCATTAAATACTCATCATGCATTATATTGCATTGCATATAATGTGTGCTGGTCAATTAGTCTAAAATTAATTTTAGACTAATTTTTACCAGCGTACTTTGACGTCAAAATGCGTATCCGCTATGCAAATTGCGTACAGGTTGGCAGGTCTGCTTATTGATAGAACGGTGGACCACTTTACCTTCTGCCTTGTCAGTCCCCTCTCCTCAAAATCTACCTCCTCAAAAACGGTAGCGTTACGCCGTGTTCACACCGGACGCGGCGCGTCCGGTGTGAACACGGCATAAGCTAATCATTTCCCACCGGAGCTTTAGCTAGCTGGCTAACGTTGCGTTCTCTCCTGCTGTGTTCAATGTGTTCACTCGCGCTCCCTTCTGGCACGCGCACCTGTTCGCAGTTCACTGAATATCATTCATTTTGCCGTATCGCGCTCACCATTCATTCATTTCAAACCGTAACGTTAGCCTAGCTTCCAAGCCCAAACGGCGTGCCTATTGTTTTGCTTCAGGATGAGCAACATCCGGCGTGGTGCTCGCGTAAAAAAAAAATTGAAAAATTAAAATGCGTTAACGGCGTTAATAAAATTGACGGCGTTAAAATTTGTTTGCGTTAACGCCGTTAATAACGCGCTAATATGACAGCACTAATATATATATATATATATATATATATATATATATATATATATATATATATATGGTTTAAGAAGAGTGCAATCATGAGCACTTTTAATACGACACGAATGAAAAGAAAAAGTTCAGCTTCCAGTGATGCAAACTGAAAAACATTCAAATTAATTGTGTGTTGTGGTGCTCCTGAAAGATCTTAAGAAACCAAACAATATGTATTAAATCATGTGTTGTATAATTTATAATAATGTAAAAGTAGGATTTACCTGATCATTACATTATTGCAGTACTGTAGAGAATTAGTATGGATTTGGGATAAAGCTCATGAGTCCACAGCTCTGTACAGCTAGCATGCTAACATGCTCTCAATGACAGTGCTAACCATAGACATCTATGGTGTAATGTTCACATTGTGTAGCATCTTTGCATGACCACATTTGCATCAAACACTTATTCATCACAAACAGAAACATCTGAATATGTGTTTGCTATGTGTTTGCATATCTCAGATCAGAATCAGAATCAGAATCAGAATCAGAAACTGTTTATTTGCCAGGAATGTTTTCACAAACGAGGAATTTTACGAGGCGGAAGGTGCATACATTGGACATGGACATGGGACGTTAGACGAGACAAACAACAATCAACAATCAACGATAACGATAACGATAACAACAGTGCAGTGGGTATTAAATAAGTGTAAGATAAGAAAGTGCTCAGACAACAGATACGTTAATGTGAGTGTACGTTAAAGTGACATGTGTGTTTAAGTTAAAGTGTATGTTAAAGTGACGAGTGTTTAAGTTAAACGTGTATGTTAGTGGCATGAGTGTTTAAATATGAGGTGTGCAGAGGAGTGAACGGTAAAGAGAAAGAAAGAGAAAAAATAAAAATGAAAATAAGAATAAAAATAAAAAGTGAAAAATAAAAATAACTGGGGGTGACAGAGTCAGTCAGTGGGGGACCCGAGCCCTGTTGATGAGCCCGACTGCCGACGGGAAGAAACTGTTTGTGTGGCGTGAGGTGTTGGTCCTGATGGACCTCAGCCTCCTGCCAGAGGGGAGGGACTCCAACAGGTTATGTCCAGGGTGAGAGGGGTCAGCTGCAATCTCCCGTCAGATTTCATGAGTAATGTGAGTTGGTACGTGCTCGTTATTATCAATTTAGATGATGCCATTGTGCACTCCGATATCTTGATACAGGATTTCATCCCGATATGATTCCATCGGAAGACAGAAGATTTTTTCCACATTCGTAACTCCCCATGACGCGACAAAGAGACCGACCTTTACGTGTTAAATTGGTGGAGTGCCCATTTAATCCGTGTCACTTATTTCTAACGGTTACCGTGCCTTTAATGTACAATTAGCCAGAAGAAACGGGTTGCTATTTCAATCAGCAGTGCCGCCAGCCTTTGTCTGCAAAAATTGGGCTGACCCAGTTGACACAATTGCACACCCAGCTCTCGGTGTAAAAATAGCCATTTCATTTTAGTGTGGAAAACATTCAAGGGCCCTTTTTGGCTGCACCAGAATCCTTCCACGTGAAAGTCGGGCTGAGATAGGTGGAAACAGAGCACATTAACCAGTGGCCTACTTAGAATATGATATTAAAGGTGGTTGGTGTCATTACTGGTTAGTTATTTTCTTTTCCCGTCCTAGTCGGCCAGATTACCTGCAGGTCTTAAATGACTCTCAATACCCAAATCACACGCATGTAACCCAGATTCTACCATTCATTATTATTAGCCTGACTTTTAGGTCCCTGATGGAACTGTTGGCACAGTTCCAGTTTACAACTACGCACTCTAAATGTGCGATGGGGACATGTTCTGGGCCACTTTTCACTCACACGTGGAAAGCAAGCCTTTAACAAGCACAGAACTACTCTCCCTGTTGTGGACATGTGCGAGTGTGCGTCATGTCCATTTTTACAAGAGACAAATTGCCCAAATGGATAGAAACTGTTTATTGCCCCCCTGTCCACAAGAGGCACGGAGGTGGTTCAGTATACTGATGGTAGTACCAGTTAGTACCTTCCTCCTCTTCGTCTCCAAACACCTTCACTTGGATTGATTGGATTTGCCTTGTGTCTTTTGAATAACTTCCAATGTAATACCTGGGATTATGGTGTATTTCAGATGGCTAATGGATCATATTTGATCTAATTTGTTTCGTAATATAAATATAAAGTACATGTTTGGCAAATTTTTATATTATATATATATATATATATATATATATATATATATATATATATATTATATTTATGTCACTTTATTATGCAAATATTTGGCATGATTTAAAGGCTGTATACATATGAATTGGGCAAGATGTTTTAAACTGTGTCTTTCTTTCTTTAGAACCATGGCAATCATCGACATCAACTACACGGCCCACGTGATTGTAACCCTTGTTTCCTGGTGGTTTGTGGCTCCAGTTAGAACCATAAAATCCGTAACACAAAGTAATATGCCACAACTTTATCGCCACAATACGTGCAAAACGAATGGCATTCCCATCAGCCTCATCTGATATTTTAGTATTTAGTGCAAATTAGCAAATGTCAAATCATGGACATACGAGCATTGCTGCGCCGCTGTTTCAAAGTGTGGCCCTCAAAGCGCTCCATGCTCATCGGTCCAAAGAACGTGTGTTCATGCTATATGTAATCACATTGGACATGGATTCCCTCTGTCTGTCCATTCATATGACTGACGACACGCAATAATACGAGTGGATTAGAAGTCCCCCAGGCCTAGCTTTGCAAAACAAACCCCAGATAGCTTTTCAATGCCACTTCATTAAAACCAGTGCAGTGAAACTTGGCTGTCTTCATTTATTTTTTTGAGTCACTGCTCTGCTTTGAATGCTCTCCGGCTCATGTTTTGGGCAACGCTCTCATGACTGCGTGTCTCAACCCAGCCTCTTTTTTTTTGTTGATTCTTGTGAATGCGGAAGGCGTGTTTCACCAAATCTATTCGAAAAGATGCGGAAAGGAGCATCGTCTTGCCTTATTTTTTCCAAATACTTTTTCAGTGAGTCATCAGGCCTCCGTGTTGTTGCAGTGCTAGGAGCAGCCTGTGGGAGGCAGCAGTGATGCACGTCTCCACCAGGAGCCCAGAAATGTTCATGCTGTCACTATCAAACATGTAAAGACAAAGACTTGGACAAGAAGCTCAGGTGTGTGTGTGTGTGTGTGTGTGTGTGTGTGTGTGTGTGTGTGTGTGTGTGTGTGTGTGTGTGTGTGTGTGTGTGTGTGTGTGTCAGTATTTATCCATGTCATGGGACTGGGTTTCATTTAGTCTTTCACCCTCTTAGTCTTTACTCGGTCTGATACATTTGGTTTATGCAGCCTGTGCAATGACGCTGGCACTAATGATTCTTTTCTTTTCTTCCTCTAAAATAACTTGTCTTGTTGCCAGGAGACCAACCTTAATCTCTCATATTTAGTTTTTCAGAATAAAAGAGGGTTCACAGCTTTGAAAAGCTGACAAAAAGTCCACATTTTGGTCTAAAACTGCCCATGCAAAAAACCATAATGGAGTAAATGTATGATCAAGGACGGACTGTTGGAAGATGAACATCTTACATTTGCTTTGCTGACTGAGGGGAAGGGGCTTTACATCAGATGAGTGTCTTCTTTAGATTCTGATGAAATCATTTTGTGGTCCAGTGCAATCCATGGTTTCCCCAGTTAGCAGATGTCTGTGGGGAAAAAAAGGTTATTGGGTGCATTATGGGGTGCAGTTTGTATTTCATTAGATTAATGCAACCCCCTGAGGGACAGCCCTTAATGTAATGGCATTGTTCAAAGGATGCTGCTGAGGCTTTTTGAATGCGCCTGAAAACACTGCATTGACAGAAACTAACTATCTTACAGCCTTGAAGTGGCACCACACCACAGATCAGTCGTCCGTAGCCAAGTTTCCATTCACTTATTATGCACATTTTAAAGTATTGCATTAGAAGCGCTGTATGGAAATTGGGGCAAAACTGTTTTTAGGCTCGCTTGAGGTGGTTTTTGGCCTTTATCGAAAAGGATTATTTTTTAGCATTAAGTACATTTTCTTCAGAAAACACAGTATCTTTTTCCCGTTGTCCTTTACGTGCACCATACTGTTAATCCAAATACTGCTTCTACTTTTGTCTTCTCTCTTTATTTCTTTTTAAAAATATTATTCTCCTTCCTACCCATTTTGCTGCATCATCCACTTAAAAAGTAGGTGAGTGTGTCACCCACTGATGAAATATTTACACCAGCCGCTGGAGAGAAGCAAGAAGAAAATGCAGAGATTTAAATTAGCCTCACATAAACAAGGCTGTGCCCTTCATCTCACACCCGTTGCTTCTGAGGAGAGCACGTGAGGATGTGAATTAGATCGCGAGGAGTTGCAGAGGGTTGCCGGGTTCGACCTGGTCGTCCTATGACGCACCACCCTTCATTTATCAGCCCGAGCCAGGAGGTAATGTCTGTGGGCCTGGCAACGTGGGTCAAGAGGATTTAAATCATTCCTTTTCCTGTCTTAGAGCGCATGTAAGTGACATCAGAAGGATGACTGCATCGCTTGTAATTCCGCTGTCAGTGGGAGAAAGAAGGAAGAAGGAAGAAGGAAGAAGGGAAGGAGGCATGAAGGAGTCTGCAGCAGCCACTTTGTGTGCGAGTGCGTCTTTGTTGGTAACACGCTGCTTTTACTGTTGACAAAGCATGCGGAGTCAGAGAGTGACTAAGCTGTGCGAGTGAGGGAGGGAGGGACGAGAGAGAGCCCGCTGGAAGGGGAGGAGGAGGAGAAGTGAAAGTGACAGGCTTGAGTGCGTGATGGAGAGAGATGGCTGAGAGAAGAGGGAGGGAAAGCGATCCAGCAAAGAAGAAGAGGAGTCGGTGAGAGAGCAAGGCGCGAGCGTCTGAGCATCCTCGTCGCCCCCTCCCTCCCCGGCGGAAGGAAGGAAGGAAGGAAGGAACGCCCTGCTTCGGCTGAGCGAGCAGCTTCTCTCTCCTCCGTGCGTTCATCCCTCCATCCCTGCTGCGCTCCGGGCTGAGATTGGCTTCACAGGGTAGCGGTTGGCCACCCTCCTCGGGAAACTGATCCCTGAGTGACTTTTACGCACACCTGTGAGGGGACTTCCTCCATGCGGAGAGTTGTAAAGGCGGGGAGATCAGGTCGCTGCGTCCACCTGGGCTAAGAGCCGGGAGATCCAGTGAGTTTGTTTCTCTGCATGGTGGCGGCGAGCGCTCGGTGCCACCATGGGATGCACCACCAGCGTGGTTCTGCTGGAGGGGCTGCGCTCCATCCTCGAGAGGAACTGCGGCTACATCAAGGGGGCGGTGGGGCCGGGCGTTCTGGAGGAGGACGAGGAGACGCTGAGCCTCAGGGGATCTCAACTCTGCCTTCCAAGCACTGCTCTGGTAAACCCGCTTTGGCATATTACCTCTTACCTCACATTGGGGGGTCATTTCCAGTAATGTTCTACTATTTTGCAATCGGGTTTTAATTGAATGCAAAAACTCCAGTTTGCCTGTTTCATTTTCCAGGTTAACTGTTATCCAGAAAAATGACAGGTCAGAATTAGATCTGCAAGTAAGTGGATTTTATGACATCCTCTTTGAGTCAGATTTTCCTCGAAATTAGATATAGAGAAGAATTCCTTTTCTTTTTTTTTCATTATTTGATCAGTGACTCCACTAGCTGGAGCTACAGTTTATTTTCGATACATATAACACATCCTATAACATCTTTCTTGAGGTTACAACATTAATAATTTAGAGTTAGAGCGGAGACTTGGATTGAGCGCCGATCAGCAGATTTTTGGCTAATATTCTTCCTAATAGACTCCCCGAGGAGCTGGATTTAGAAGTCAAGTATATATTTCAGTGCTCCACGATCGCACAATTACTGCGGCAGATCAAAGGCTTAACATTTGGCTGCGAGGAAATGCAACATAAGTCTTAGGATTTGCCAGAGTTTGCCCGTACTGAGCAAGGAGCGTACAATCTAGGTACGTAGCCATGGTGTCTTCCACTTGGATTTCCCATTACAATGCACTGCTACATTAAGCTACTCCCATTAGCTCCATTAGCTCGTAGCCTGGCCTTCGCTAAATCAAAGAGATTTAATGGACAATCGATGGCGAGCGGGTAAAGTAGGACTTCTAGTGCACACTGACACTCACTATAAACCATTATCTCTTTTGGATGCAGTGTTTCCTTTACAACCATTAAGCTATTGTTGGCCTCCCATAATCCTTACAAACAACAATTACATCTTTAGGTTACAGCGCAACACTAGGGTCCAGAACGGCAACCCAAACGCAGATTCTGACTGCTTTTTTCTTTTTGTTGCCTCCTTAAGAATAAAAGACAGTTTTCAATGTCCATTGAGGCTACAACCAGCAGACCACCATTACCTTTCCGTTTTAAAATGCATAGCTTTGGCCATGTTTACGCCTAGTGTCCACACCACTCCGGAGTTTTAAAACCCCAAAAGCGGAGGCGTTTGAAAACGGTGTTAGTTTGGAAACTCCTGGGTTTCCTCGTAGCGTGGATGGGCGGGAACAGGGAACATTTGAAAACGATGACCCCCGTTTGCTACGTGATTGTGTTTTAGCAGTCACGTCGTGTCCAGCGCGTGTTGACCAAATGTATTCACCCATAATCTAGTAAAACGTTGATTTGTGGGGATTCATGTTAAAGTATATTTGATGTGTGTGAGAGATACAGTAAATAGAGCAAGACCTGCCGCCTTGTAACTAAGTTTGAAAAATAAAACCTACAAAGTTTGTCTCGAGTATGTAGAGGAAGATTTTAGAGGGAGATCTTACGTATCAAGTATGACAACTTTGACTTCTCCAAGCTAGTAGAGGCTACACCCTGCACATCTTCTCTCAGAGTAGATAGAGCACAAGTGTTGAATCCAAAGGGTCCAGGTCACCAGTCAACGGTAGCATTTTAATTTTCCTGTCCAGTATTTAGATTATTTACAGATTTATTCACTTGAATCCAATGATTAATATTGCACACCCGAATGCACATAATACAATTTTGGAAGTCCTACATTCCGGCATCCTGGTCCAGTGCAGGTGATGGATCAGTTATTTAGTAAACCAGACGGGAGCCTGAACGGATCTACATTCTGTTCCCGTGGACTCATCCCAGGGACTTTCTGCTCTTCAGGGTTCATGTTGCTGCACAGTCTCGAGCCGATCTCTCGGCACCTCCGAGAGCTCTGACGTCGTAGAGGAACTCCCCTCTCCCGTATCGTATAACCTGTCCCACATGTTCCGACCCTGAACTACCTGCAGGCGCAGTAACACAACGTTGACCACAAGACAGAGCTGCTCTTTGCCACTTTGATTAAAGGAAATTCTGCTTTATGTGTGTGTGTGTGTGTGTGTGTGTGTGTGTGTGTGTGTGCGGCTTGACAGAGTTTTAGGTCAGGGAGCTAACTAGCATGTGTATCACGGGTCAGTCCAATGGGGGAGTTTCGCTTCTTTTTAGGCGACGCCCTCACACTTTCTCTCCCCAGGGTGCGATGGTCGCCCGCCCCAAACATTACGTCATTGCCCTGATGCAATTCTCCACAGACTTGTGTGACGCTCTTATGTGTGTGTGTGTGTGTGTGTGTGCCTCATGGGAAGGGTGTGGAAGGCTCACATGTGCTAATGAGTTCAAGCTGTGTATAAATCATTTTCCTTCTCTCTCTCTCTCTCTCTCTCTCTCTCTCTCTCTCTCTCTGACCATTCTTTCATATTTTTTTTAATACGTCAAGCTCTTAAGCAGACGTCCTTGCAAACTCATTTGCACACGCTCGGACACGGACTCTCGTGGTGTCTCTGGCACGGTGCCCGCGATTGGCTCTAGGAAGCGCGGTGGCGTGAGGGAGCGCTCCGGAGATGCGGGTGAACGAAGCGGGATGACCTCAGTGGCAGGCAGGGCCTCTGACAAGAGGCTGATTATCACGCCGAGCTGGTGACGCCGTCACCGAGGCCTCCGCAGTCCAGTCAGCAGTCCTTTCCAGGCCGAGGTCAGAGGAGAGGCAAGTCAGAGAGCTGCATTGGAGTTAGTGCTGCTACTAAAAGGAAGTTGTTTCCCATCAGGATATGTCAAATTCCAGATGTCGGGCAACACTACAAAGGGCCCACCTCTGTCCAGGGGTTTTGGCAGGGGCATTTTTGCCGTCACCATCTTGGTTTTTTTGCAACTAAGTTCCATACTTGGATTGCGGAGGAGTGATGTAAAGACGCTGTATACGGCTCTGGTGGCCACGCCCTGAAGCATACTCTGTTTTATCATCTGTTTGCAGAACCATAATTTACACGCTGTATTGAAGAGGACTTGAAACTAGCGAGTCGTCCCCTGATGGCCATTAGAGAGAATGCAGGTTCAAGGCACTTCCACATTGGCTTCACTTGCCGCCTGGTTATTCGTCGCTTTTCCCACTTTGTATTAGTCGGCGCTCCGCTCGTGACGGCTATTCCTGCGGCTCATGGAGCTTCTTCCGTCTCGCCTCCCGTCTCTCGCAGCGAGTTGAGCGGCCCTATTTTACAGCCTCGGTGCGATTTCGATGCATTTTTAAAAGGCAAGTTATTTCTCTGAATGGTACATTTCAGCAAGTCCCTTTGAAGCGAGTACAGTTAAAACAAACTATGCAAATCATGCACAGTGCCTCACACATCAGAGAACCGCGTTGTATAGAAAGTGAAACTCTCACACACATACACACACACACACACACACCCTTGCCCGCCTTTGTGCTGCATTCTGTCTGAGGTGATGGCACCGAAACTGCAGCAGAGGCCTTTGAAGTCATCCTGACCCGTGGCATGTCATCCCCTCGCTCTGACAAACTGGGGGCACCCACTTTCCCTCTCTTTCTTTCAAGAGAGCCCCGACTTCTCTTCCCATGGAGATAATTGGATGAGTTAATAATCATGCTCGTTAAGGCAGAACGATTCAGCGGCTTGTAAACATCGCCGCGGTTTGGGAGTTGTGTTTAACGCCGCAGAAGAGAAGAAGGAAAGAAAAAAAAAGTACTCTTGTGCAGGATTTGCATAAATTTACCCACATTAACTCCACATTGAAAACTTTAAATGTCATCGTTGGGGAAGCACACTCTCCGATAGAAAACTCGCTTGAAGATTAAAGGAGAGGACGCTGACTGGACGGAGGAACACGGGGCAGCTCAAACTGTTCCTGAAGCAGCAGGAGTGTGTGTGTGCGTGTGCGTGTGTGTTGAGTCTGAGAGCCGGATAAGAGTGTTTTCACTGACCCTGCTGTGAGGGCCCGCTGCAGCGGATGCGGCGTAGCACCAGTTCAAAGCGGAGCAAAATATCAATGAGGAGCAGAAGTTTATCAACACAGATTGGGTGTCTGCGTACTCTTACTGTGGCTCGCGTTATTTTTAGTCTCTTCAGCAGTAACGCAGTTTTTCAATCCAGTATAGGATTAAAGTCTGACAATCAAAACTGCTGTTGGCTAAGGACCTAGAAGACCATCTTTTATATGCTATCACATCATCTGATAATGGAGGAATCCAATAGAACACTATGTGACACACAGGAAAGTAAACTTAAATAAATAACGGTGACACCGTTTCAAAACGTATCTTCGGCATTTCTGTCCTTCAAACGAAGTTTTTACGAAGTTAGTCAAGAATGATCCCAGTCGCTTCCACACAGGGAGGCCTCCAGCTCATTAATGAGACACTGGTCTTGTATCGGTACTCGGGATCGGCCGATGCCCAAAGCCCAGGTATCGCTATCGGGACTCGAGCTCGGATCAGTGCGTCCCCAAGTTTGTATTATTCATTTTCTGGTCTGAAATGCAGCTGCAACTTTTGGACTGATTTTTCTTTTGACAGCTGTTTTCTATGAGCGACACACGCGCTTTTACACTTCAACATTGCATGCGATCAGTGTGTCGAGGCGGTCCCATGCAATTCCCGATCCCTCGACGCTCACACCTTGTCGAGGCTTCTTTAAGTTGCCGTCCTGGTATCCAAGGCTTTTTGCAATCGGTGAATGGAAGGCGACCATATTTGGACGCCTTATATGGCTGAATATATATATATACATATATGTCCCAAAGCTCACCATGCTTTGTGGTCTGTTTGACTGTAAATGGACCATCATTTACTAAATGAACATCATGCTGTATTGAAGGAGACTTGAAACTAGAAATTGAGACATAAACTCATGTTTACAATGTTTACTGAGGGAATAAATCAAGAGAATACACCGCAGTGATGGTATTTTGGGTTCCCTATTATTATTATTATTGTTGTCACCTATCTTCTCTTGCACCTACTGGTTCATCTCCTCTTGTCTTCTACCTTTTCTTTACATTTTCAACACACACACACACACACACACACACACACACACACACACACACACACACACACACACACACACACACACACACACACACGGCACATGACAACGTAATCTCTGGGCCTCTTCAACGTTTTGAATGGGGGAGTGGTTCATTTCTCCCTCTTCCCCTCCTCCCCCCTCACATACTGTACATACAAACACACCCTCACAGCTGCACAGCTGTGAGGGTGGGAGGGGCCCTTCCGATGAGAGACAGAGCGGGGAGAGAGAGAGAGACAGAGAGGGAGAGGGAGGCCGGGCTACTGCGATTGAGAACAGTAGAGGGGATCTCACTGCACGGCAGCAGAAAGCTCTCCTCCACGCACACTGTGCCATGGCAGCGGCGTGTGCACAGTGAGCCTCACACCTGTTTACCGGTAGGCAGGGAGGACTTGACCACCATGCAGGGCCGGGCTGGCAAAGCCCCCAAAAGGGAGATGGTGATAGAGTCCCCACAGCAGTACAAGAGCCTGGCTGAGATTGAGGAGGAGGTGGAGGTCGGGTCACAGGTGGTAGCGGTAAGTGCACAAACTGTGCCATCTTTCATATGGAAGTACGTTTCTTTTTTTCTTCTAAAAATCCTCTTCCTCTCTTGGGTTGTAAATGGAACCGATCTGATTTTATTTTTTTTATCTCTCAGATTCCCTTCCAAGAGCAGCTTTGAAGATCTTTCTTTTAAACGGGTTAGACGGAAATGGGCTGCAAATAGCAGCTTCAGGGCAGGCCCCCTCCAGGGGGTTGAACGTTGATCTTTTTTTAGGAAATGGAGCACTTGTGGCTCTCTGTTCACTAACTGTTCCTGCTCTTCAGAGTCAGGCGGGCTGACAAGTTGGCTGCAAAGTTGGTGCAATGATAAAAGACGCAGGTTGGTTCAAAAACGACCTATACCAACCAATTCTTTGCTTTTTTTTTAAGATTTCCAAAGTTGGACTGGCATTTGGAAAACTTAAGAACTGGTCACTTTACTATGGACACTTTACACTTTAAATGTCACTAAATTTGACTGTTTTTCCCCAGCAAATCCAGATTATAGCTTTTATTATTAATAGTTCATAGAGCACAATATGAGCCACATCTCCATCAGCCTTCAAGTTCAACTCAATCACACAACTTTGTCTCTCACCTATTCATGTGAGATAATTACTGGGTGTCACAGTTCACAGCTGCTTGTCCTTATCTTCCGTCTGAATGGCAATAATCCAGGTCGAAAATCTGGGCCGACGATTTTCTGCTTATCAGATGATCTTTTGCATCCAAAGGGCTGAGCGATATGGGGGGATATTTTCATGACATCATCGGGAGGACTGGTGGGACCAATGAAAATGTAAAGCCACGGTCAGACAACCATTTAATTGGCCTCGGTTCGTTATGTGCTCATTGGGCCCAGATCAAGAGGCTAATCCCAAATAATATGGATCACTGCCGCGCCCGGCGGCTGGGCCAACATGCAGAAAGGTGGAACTCTGGGTAATATTTTGTCTTGTGGCAGATTCTTCTTTGTCAGTAAAGGGACTGCACTTCATTTGGGGGATTCTAGGGATCAGTTGGTCAGTCAACTATTTGATGGATTGCCACGAAATTTGGTACAAACACGTCTGCTCAGTATGAATCGTAATAACCTTTTCATTTAGCGCCACCATCAGGTCACACACCATTACAGTTTGGATGAAAAAGTCGGTTTATCCTCCTTATACAACCGTGGAATGGAACATCGGAAAATTTTTCAGTATAAGACCGTAAGACATGAATAGATTTGAATAGATTTGCCACATTGTCACAGATATCCATCTATTTGAGTCCGTATCGGCCCGATATCCGTATCCATGATCCCTAACCATCCATCCCATTAGCTTTAGCTGTACTTTGTGTTTAGTCATATTTAACACACTAAAGGTGGTGAACATTGTACCTGCAAAGCATTAGCGTGTTAGCATTGTGGGCATGTTAGCATGCAAAGTGCATCATTTCTACTCATAACTGCCCTTTCTGATGCAAAGGAAATAGGAGGATCCTTCCTTAGGATCTGACGATGCCGTCGCAGCCACACGTGTGTGTCATATGATGTGTTTTTACATCACAGGCTGGTTGGAGGAATCCCTTGAGTCTTTTTCTGTGGAATGTCAGCACCGACGTCTGTTGGGAGTTTAATCTCTCCATCAAGAACTATGCTCCGCTATCTTACCTTCTGCCAAGCATCAATGCTTACAAAGCCGCCTCTGTTACCAGGTAGCATCAGGATTCACTCGTATGGGAGGAAGAACACTGTTTGAACTGTACGTCTTGCTGCGCTCCTGAGAGATTTGTCGAGCAGCAATGAACACTATTTGCTTCTCTAGTTCAGGTTTTGAACGTGAGCTCATGACACAGTGGCTGGTACAATGGCGCACGCCCATCCCTCGCTTCTCTCCTCGAGCGTCTCCTCTTAACCCACATTCACGCCTGTCTCTGTGCCAGTTCTCGTCGCTGTAGCTGTCAGTAAAAGACAATAGCAACTTGTTGTCCAGACAGCGTGAATACCCCAGACTTGTAACACTGATACCCTTATTAAGTGGACAACTATCGGTCAACGAATGATGAAAATTCAATGAAAGGCCACAGTTGGACAGAACAAAAACCCTGAGCCACGTTTGGCCGCTTGCTGATCCACTGCTGCAATTTGTTCTTTCAGGTAAAACCAAAGATCATAGAGCCTCTGGACTACGAGGCTGTGCTTCTGCAGAGGAAGACCCAGATCCTCAGCGATGTTCTGCGGGACATGCTGCAGTTCCCCATGGACGACTTCCAGGTAAGACCTAGTGAGAGTTATTATATTATGTTAAGCTTTATACGTAGTTTTCGCACAAGAGCAGTGACCTTGAATCTGGTCCAGATTAAGGCTATAAGAGATAAAATAAGATAAAATAATCCTTTATTAGTCCCGCAGTGGAGAAATTACAGGATTACAGCAGCAAGTAAAAAGAAGATACAATTCAAGTAATATAAATAAACAGTAATAAACAAAACAAAATAAAAACAGTAAAGAAGAATATTAAATATACAGACTATTATGCCACTCACAGTATTTTTAGATTTTTTTGGAGTACTAAGTGTACATAGTGGTCATGGTGGCTGGATGGGTCAAACAAACACGGGACTTTCACTCAGATGACCTCTGTTCATGCCTCGCGTGAAACCACAACTTAAGTTACGTAACAAAAGTACTTATTTCAAACAAACCATGATATTTTACTATACCTATCCAGGTAGTCTGGTTCCTATTCAACCGTTATCCAGGAGAAAATATGTTTCCCTAAAAAAAGTACAGAATGCAGTTTAGTTTAATGGGAACATAATTTTTAGGAGACAGGGTTGGGGTGAGGCACATTAAGATCTAGTGAGGACAGCAATACTTTATCACAAAATAACTCCTGGAATGCTTTGAGCATAAGGATAACTATATTGTCTGACAGTGGATTTGTTTTTCTTGAAAAGTACACTAGAGGTACTGGTTTGAATGCTGGGAAAGGAAGCAGTGCGTAGGGATGCAGCCGTACTGTGTGTGTATTCTTAGTGTCAGGATTTTATTTCAAACACTTCATAAAGAGCTGCAGCATCAGGATGGCAGAGATTGTGGAAGTGAGAGTTGAGATGCAGGAGGAATAGTCATGTTTGCAATAATCTCACCTCCATTTTGTGTTACCATGGGGAGAGAAACTAATATGATGAGAGGACAAGGGTCAAGGCCCCAGATATAAGCTGCTCAGAGTGGAAATTGATAAATATGGATGACTGTAGTTTCCAGGATGTTTCAGCGGTATTCCTACCATACACTGGAAGAGTTTTTCTGGAAAAGTCTGACACCCTCTCGCGTCTGAAGACAACATCTCATAAGTGATAGATTTGAGTTACAGTCTATAAGATTTTGCACAGACTAGAGCTGCTGCAGGGTCACTATCTGCAACTGGATTCCTTTTGAGATAATTTCCCATCCTGCTTCAGTGGGTCTACCGCCACAAATAGGATCTCATTCTGTTGGAAATACCATATTGGTTGTTGAAGTTCCAGTTAAACCAAAACTTAACATCAAAAAATCATATTTGATAATAATAAAGTAATATTTTCGTAAGGACGACAAAAAGACCGACTTAAGTTTTATGACCACCGTATAGCTAACGATCGAGACGCCACTAGCGCGCCAAAGGTCTCATAATCTTTAGAACTTAAGAAGTAATGGATGGTGCAACCCACAAGACACACTACAGCGTCTTTTAAAAGTAGTTCCTACTAGTAGTTCATACCCCCAACACTGCGCTTGACTTGTGTCTTCCGAGAAAATCGGTTCCTCCAACAGCTGATGACGAGCACATGACATTACTTGGCGAATCCATATGTTAAACCTATAAACCTATTAATTGGACTTCTACATGCACTGCGTGTAGTCGCTGGCTCGCACTTTTATAAACATTTGCACGCTACGTAGATCTGCTGCTTGTGTCCCAGGGAGCTCAAAGACCGTGTCAACATTACATCACCGGAGCGCTGAGATGGATCTCGGCGGGGTCCACTCCCAGTTTGAGAGAGCGAGAGAAAACAAGGCCAGGCTCAGATGTTTGTCATTCCTCAAGACTCCTGAAAAACAGGCCAAGTAATCAAACTTTAAAGGATACATCTGGTCATATTGTCTTTCTTAGTGCAATAGAGCATCTACCAACACGTTTATGAAGTTGTGAAGTGAACCAGTTGTCTAAGATTCTCCCTTTTCAAGACAATGCCATAAGCGTCAAATTAGGGCAAGAAAAGCAAGGAACACACACTGAGCAATAACAGAGTATGGTGGGAAATGCTACTAGACTGTTTCACAATCAGTAGATGATGAGTGGTTTTCATTACAAGGCTGTCTGCAGAGCACAGCCATTAGTAACTGCCCTCCATGTGAGTGTGCGTGTGGGTCCGACCCAGTCCGTCCATCTGTCTAACCTGCCATATGTTTTACATCACTGGGCTTTAGGAGAGGAGAGAGGGGGCGGGACCAGCCAGACATATGGGTCTCGTATTTGCATGTGCTGCACAGATACACAAGCTTATGGATACACCCTTTCCAAACCATAACTGCAAGTGTTGAATTCTGGATTAACTTCCCCTAAATATATGTAGAACAGGAGAGCTTGGATGGATATTAGACTGAATGTGGTCAAAGTTTCCATTCATAACAGAGTATACATTTCTATTTTGCTTATTTAGACTCTTCAAATATTTGATCCTGCTCATATGTACGGATAAAACACAGTCACTTTCATCTTTCAAAGGAGGAAGAGTTCCTTCAGAAGACTCCTCTCCTGCCGTCCACAACCATTTCGCCCAGATAGCCATGCTAGAGATTTTAATTCCTGCCCGGCATCAGCCTATCTTCCCGTGTCACTGCTGTGGGAACACGCTCCTCTGGATCAGTGGACTCCATCAAAGCCCTGGTTTCATGTCTGAGAGGAATGCTGTTAATTGGCAGCCGGCGGTTCGGTTTTGATTGACAGGGCCGTGCTTTGGCTGGTGTGTTGAATGGTTTGTTTTCAATGCCGACTGATAAATAGACTCTGAGGCTTATGCGAGCACAACTTAAGTGTCTATTAAGGGCAAAAATAAGTCATACTGCATTCAAATTCAGCCATTATCTATGCACCCTTGAGATTTTAGGAAACGCAGGGCAACTCAGGCCCCACTCATCCTGCTGACACACTATCAAAGGTCTTAAAACATGTGGGACTTTTTGCGAAATATTCACAAGAGTGTAATGAGGTGATCAAAACTACTATCGTGTCTGGTCACCGATTGTGACGCTAGGGCCACGAGACGAGCTAGCTTAGGTCAGAGGAAACAGCTAGCTTGGCTTTACCAAGGGTACAAATTCTACAGGCCACTCGTAAACTTTGTTTCAGCTGTGTTGTTCTTACATTTTAACTTTTGTATGTATTAAAACAATCAAGCTAGCTGAGTCCCCCTGCTCCCAGTTGTTATGCTAAGCTAGGCTAACTGCCTGCTAGCTTCATATTTATTGGACAGATATAAGAGTGGTATCATTTTTATCATCTATTTCACAGTAAGAAAGCACATTTTTTTTATAGTTTTTTTTGCACTTATTAAGCGACAACAAAAGCATAAAAGGTCTGGTCAATCTTTTTCCCAACTATCTTTTGTAGCCATACCGTCCTGAATGACCAATAATGTCCTCCCTGTTTAACACATCACTGGTTGGTAACTGAGCTCAGTTTGGCTTCTGACAAGTCTTTGATTGCTATTGCAAGAGTGCACTGGACAAATGACAGAGACTGAATCACTGTATATGCTCGCCAGTGTAGGAATGAGAGATTTATGACAAAACTAGGTCATTGTGCCACTGTTTCCTAGTCTGCTTTGTGGGTTGATTTGAAAAGCAGAACACTCAGTGGGAGCAAGGATTGCCAGCCCAACAGTCTTGATGCCTCGAGGCGCCTTTTGCTCCTCAGCTATGGATCTTAGCGCTGCACTCTCTCTCTCTGAATCTGTCTATTAAGGCTAGCAGGATGAAGAATTAGGAGTGGAATAATACAGGCTGCAGAACATTCTCTGCAGTACTGGTTATTGTATTTTCTTTGAGCGACTCGAAAGAACAAAAGTACGTTCTCCTTTCATCTCTACTTCTTTAACTTGACTTGAAAAAATAGTTCATAGTTGATGATCAATAATATCATAAGACAATGATTATCACCCTTAAAGGGAACATATCCGGCTTATTTTCAGGTTCAGAACGTGTTTAAATGCTTCCATTTTTTTTAAACACATTATTTATCTCATACTGTCGGTCTGAATATTTCTGTATAATAAAATAATATCTGTTTGAAACACTCAGTTTTTGCAACTGTCTCTTTCAAAACGTACCAACAAAAACACAGTCAGCTCTGATTGGTCAGCATTTTCCGGTATTCTGCATCTGAGTTTAGCGGTCTAGCGGTCCGATGGCTGTATAGTTGTGACATCACAACTTTACAGAAGTCCTGACGGCTCGTTTAGAGGCACAGTTTCTGAATACCTGTGTGCATTTCTCTGTGGATTGACAATTGTGATACTTTAACAGTATTTATTTTACAGGATAATTTATTAGTGAATTTATATATTCACCTAGACCTGCTTTTTAATAAAAAAATCTCACTTTGTACAATATGCAAAGTATATGCAAATATGCATATGAGTGCAGTCAGAACACTTGCATGCTAAGCTAAGCTATATTGCCATATAGTGTCATATTTAGCAGCCAGATAAGAAAGTGGTAACGATCTTTTCTCTCTGCAAGAAACCAAAGCAGCAGATTTTCCCAAAATGTCAGACTTTTCCTTTAGATGTCAGATTTTCCAATCAGAGCTAACAATCACGACATGATGTGTAGCAGGGATCCACTTCAGAAGGCCGGTCTGTAGCTTACCTTGATCTCTGTTTTTCCCTGAAAGGAAAGTACAAAGATATCTGCCCTCTTGGGATCAATCCAATTTCCTATAATCATGAGGAGAAGAAAACCAACACCAAACATACACCCAAAGCGGTATATGTGTTGAGTGAATTTGTATACAAACACCAGCAGGATGGATCTGTTGTGCCAGTCTCTTCTATCAGTCTGTTTTTCATGCCTTCGCCTCTCTCCCCTCAGATCTCCACCCTGAGGCGCCTGGGCAGGACTCTGTTCTCCACCGTGCCAGAGACCGCAGAGAAAGAAGCTCACTCGCTGTTTGTCCAAGAGGTAAAGCTAACACATACCTGGACGTAAGCCTGCTTTGTCCATTCCTTATCCCTCCGTCTTGGGCCAAAGGCTCAACCTCACCGTCTTGAGCAAATCCCTTCTCTATTCTTTTTTTGGAGCGCAGCAGTGTTTTCTCTCCTTTCACCCAAACACAGGGTCTGGATAATACAACTGGCTCTCACACCCTGAAGACCCATCAGATAATGGAGCACATAAATTCAGACATGAGTCCAGCCGACGATTCATACTGATCTGTTTATGGTGTTGGTGTACAGCAGAGCGAAAAAGTGTTGCTGACCGCTCACGTGATTTAGAGACGAGGTGAAACTGATATGGTGCGCGTCAAAAACTTTTGACGTTGGCCTTTAAATGAACTTCCACTCGCGTTCTCCGCCCTCCAAGGTTCCCTGACGGTGCAGAGGATCGGCCGCAGATGGAGTCCACAGTTCAGTGGTGGTTCACGTCATGTTGTTTCAGAGGAGCTGGGGTTTGGCTGGGGGTGCGGCCTGATAGAGCCTGATAGAGGATAGTCCCCCATGGCTGCAGCCAGGAGTTACATCATAACTACATCTGGAGTCGCTGGGAGGCCTTATCCACATGGGCTGTTCTTTATTTTCCCACTTTTGAGTCACCCCTTGCCTTAGTCGACATGTGTATTTTATAAATTCTCCGAATTGATGAACACACATCGGAACATCACCAAAGAGAAAGTGTGGTTGCCGCGCTCCTCTTCATAGGAGGACATAAAAACAACTGAAAAACAATAATCCCTCAAAAACATGTTGACTAGCAAACTTCCCGGGATCTTGGACAGACGATGACCTAAAGAATTTATAGAAGTTATGAAATCTTATTGCATTGCAAACTATACAGGAAAGTCCCACCCGGAATTCTCCAGGGGAGGTGGGGTGATTTGACTTTTCCTTCGCTGGTGGTTTGTGATTTTAATCTTCCTCATTAATGTTTACAGCCCATATTCACACCGGCTTCACTTGGATGTAAAGTATTTCAGTGGTCTTCCCAGGGCTGCTTCAAGTCTTAAAGTCTGCCTTCCCTCCGAGTCCAAACGCTTTTGGATAAAACTCAAATATACTTTATATATAAGATTGTTTTAGAAACCTGAGCCTGTCTGGACCGAGTGTGTGAATACATATCTTAATTTGCTCTTGTTTAAATGACTCCTCACCCCGTCTCCGCTCTCTGTCTCTGCAGTGCATCAAGACCTACAAGTCCGACTGGCATGTGGTCAACTACAAGTATGAGGAGTATTCTGGAGACTTCCGCCAGCTCCCAAAGTGAGTGAGGTGTAAAGTCACACACTGAATGGGGAGTTTGAAAGGGTTTGCTTTACGGGTAATGTTGGATCAAGTCTTTTTTAGATGCTACTTCAACAGATTCTCAGAACGTGTTCATTTGCAAAGCCATCCAGCTGTTTTCTCTATAGCTTCATATCCATAGAAGCATGCGCCATTCAGCTAATGGTGGGCATTGTTCATCGTGTAGCACACAATGCTGCAAAAGCCAGACAAGGGATTTAGCAAATCTTCTTTTGTTCCGTGACACTGCCCTTTGTTTACAGCCCTCTGAGTGTTTGAGCCAGAACTCTAGAAACACGGAAATCTGTGTCTCGGAGGCTCCAAGCTCCTCCACCACAACAATAGAAGGCTTCCTATGTTGTTCTAGCAAGGATAAGCAGAGCTATTCTGGGACCTCTGCTGATTGATATCATTGAAGCTCAAGGGAAATCCCACAATGTCTTGTGTGTACTTGGTAGAGACTTTCCTTAAGCACAGGAATGTGCTTTACAGATGTTGTGTGTCATATTTAAAATGTTGTAGCGTAAAACCGAGACCTCGGCCTTGACACTGTTTATGCTGCTAGTTCCCCCGAGGACACCGGGTCTCGTAAAGGTCAAAGGGCAAACTCTCCGTCTGGGGTTTGAGCTGCACTTAGAGAAGCAGCTGCAGTATTCAGGCTACATCCTGTAAAGCTAGAATTTTTGAGTAGCACTGAAGAAAAAAAAACATCCTTTTGTAATTTTCACTTTTTGTATTCCAAAAGCTTCACAGTCAACAATGTGTAGTTCTATTGAACCCTCTCTTACATTTGAAGATATATGAAGACAGTTATTTGCCAGAGACCTCTCTAAATCTGACAAATTTGATCTTTATCACACCTTTACCAATATTGGTCTGATGACGATTTAGCCTCTGAGGGCAACGACCAATATTTCAGTGGTTGCGTTGTAGCCCATGGATATCGGGGCCAAGACTTCCTCCATTCTTCATAGTCTGATACACAACATTAAACGCAAGACTGGAGTTGAGAGACAACGTATACGACCGGATTCTTTCACAAGTAGCCAGTTGACAAGCTCATTTTGAGCTAATGGACGGTTTATCTGCATGCAACCTAAGCCGGCTCCAACGTGATTGGTCAATACCACTCAGACTCCCGTAGTCTTTCATTTCATGTTTAAATTTGAATGTTTAAAGTGTGCGGGACATGTTCCTCCATTGGGCCCTTTCAGTAAACTGAAGCTTTTCCCTGTGCTTTCAGTAAGGTGTTGAGACCGGAGAAACTGGCAGCTCACCTGTTTGAGGTGGATGAAGATGTGGATAAAGACGAGGTGAGCCCACCGATCCCAAACTTTCTTTCCTCTTCGTTCAGGGAACGCCGTCTGTCCCATAGTCTTCATGTCGGACAATACGTTTCCCTTTCGCTAGGCCTCACCCAACTCTGTTCAAACTGAAACTTGATTACAGGAATGAAATAGAGCACAAACATTATATTGAATTTATTGCACAACATTGTATTACTTTATCTAATTCCACTCCTTTAATACAAGCCAACCTTTGGATGTTTTGTTTCATGTTCTTGTCCCACGTCGTGTCCCAGAATAACTGACATCTTTGTGTTATTTGTAGCATTTTAATGGTCCATCTCCTTCCAATAATTACCTCGCTTCAGGCATTGATTTAACGGGAGGCCAGCGACCTTTGATGGACACAACGTCGCGGCTAAAACCCCCTGAGATTAAAGAAGTGCACGGTTGCTGTTAATAAAGAGCATCCTTCTCAGGACTGAATTGTGGGTGTCAGCAGGTTTTTAAGACCAATGTGTGTAAATAAATTCATACGAGGGGGGACACGCATAAAGACCTAAATGTATGTGATTCTCATCTGTGTGAAATCTCATTTAACGGTAGAATACCTAAATTAATGTTGTTGTTTTTTGCACCTCCTCTTTTAGGACACAGCTTCCCTCGGATCTCAGAAGGGAGGAGTGTCTAAACATGGTTGGCTGTACAAAGGAAACATGAACAGTGCAATCAGTGTTACTATGCGGGTAGGTGCGGTCACAACCTCATGGAAATATAGTACTAACTTGTTGTACGTTGTTTGTGTTATTTTGCAGTGATCCTAAAGTAATTAAGAGCAATTTATGAACACACCAAGATAAAAACAACTAAAAGTAGTGTAAATGGAGGCCCATCTTAAAGGGTAATTTCCCTTTGATTGATCCCGTCTACTTTGTTATCATGTTAACCAAGTCTCACTTTGGGAAGTCTCGTTCAGAATTCTTGTTGTTCCCTTTTGAAATCAATGTGTTGTTCTGGATACAATCTTTATATAGAACACTTTTCAGGGTTTAGTAAGTGTGTTATTCAGTTGAAAGCATTTTGTAGTATTTCCTGTCATAATTACAGCTTATTTCATGAAATCGCATCCTGATATCAATGTAAAGAGAATACGAACATTGGACTTTCTCCACTGAAGTTTGTCTTTCTCTCTCTGCTCGTACTTTGTCATGTTTGCGTTAAACTTTCCCACGCCCCATCTCCACCCTTGTGCTATTTTTAGAGAGAAAGAGGCTAACATGCTCTGTTTTCATCATCTAGTCCTTCAAGAGGAGGTACTTCCATCTGGCCCAGCTGGGAGATGGATCCTACAACCTCAACTTCTACAAGGACGAGAACACCTCCAAGGAACCCAAAGGAACCATCTTCCTTGACTCATGCATGGGGGTTGTTCAGGTAAAGGGCTTTTGAAACCCCCTCTCACAGTATGAAGTCAGACAAATTCAACCGTGCATTCTTTCAGTTTCTTGTAGAAAATGGGCCTCTAAAGGGCTGGGATGTAATAAATACTTTAAAGGACCGAAATGGACTGTATGAAATCGTTCGCATTTGTGTTCTTTCAGAACAGCAAAGTGCGTCGGTTCGCCTTCGAGCTGAAGATGCAGGACAAGAGCACGTTCCTGCTGGCCGCGGACAGCGAAGCAGAGATGGAGGAGTGGATCGGCACCCTCAACAAGATCCTGCACAGCAGCTTTGAACAGGCCATGCAGGAGAAGAGGAACGGAGACCTGCACGACGGTGGGGTTTTCTGCATTTTTGTTTCATTTCCTTGACATCTTGTTTTTCTCCTTTCACAGCTTAATTATTTCTGCATGCAATTATGTGCAGTGTTTGTGTCTGCGTTTGTTTGCCTATCCTCAGGCTGTTCAGGCTGTTCAGAGGTGCTTGCTGCACCTGCGGGCCTCTTCAATTCGGAATAATTTGTTTCCTTATGCCAAGCGCTCATGCTTGATAAACAACTTAATTATCAATACTTTTGCTTATATAATCCACACATCATTATGTTTTATATAATTGCATCAGCTAACATGTTGATCTCTCCAACAGACGAGGAGCACGGAAAAACAGACCTCTCTTCCGGAGGTTTCCAGGACAGCTTTCAGGTAGCCTGTTTTTCCCATCTGTACTAATGCTAGACCAATGCTAAACACCTCTGTTTGACCACAGAACAAGCCACGCCACATGGATTAGTCCACATATTGTAGAGGTGCTTTGGATGTCTGAAGGTGCCAAATGACCTCACGTGGAAGAGGTCTCAATTGTAACTGCTTTGCTTTTGGGTTGGATTTCCTGCAGCCAGGTTTCCTGTTGGTGCAAGTAAACATCTGCAATAGTGTGTATGGCCTCCAAATGCAGGGGCCAGATGAGGCCAAGACGGGTGCTAAACAGGAGTGGAGCATGGCACTCTGGAAACAAACTCTTAGCTGGGGAACACATTGGATTTGGCAGCTTAAGAGACTGATATTTTTCTCAGGAGTTGGTGGAGACCAAAACAGAGCTAAAATAGAGTTAATATAAGCTTTGATGATTGATAATGTGCTAAATTGTTTGCTAGCATGTTAGATGTATCAACTATATAAGTCAGTGGTTCTCACCATGACCCTAAATGACAAGCCGCAACCCAAATCGAGGAACATTCTCAACTTCTCAAATGTATTTAAAGAAAAGATGGTGCAGTTTGAACCTGAAATAGTACAGAATATGTACGCCAACACAAAAACAAGTTTAATGATAAACCAAAAGGAGCAGCTGGTGGCGATGCTAGAGAGGGAACTATTCCCTTTTACACTCAATTAGCTGCATTTGAATAAAAAAAACAAAAGTGCATCTTCAGGACACGAGGTATTACAACATACATAACAATTCAGAATCTTCAGCCATTTTGAACAGCTTTCATGCACAAACAAAACAGTCCAACAACTAAGAAGTAGTTTTAAAAAGACTCAAATTACCTAACTTTAACTGAGAATACACACTCACTGAATCTATGACAAACACTGTCTTGAGGTGCAAAACAAGAGCCGGCAAAAACTCCGCTGCATAAAAAAGTCCCTTCAAAATAAAACCACAGGATAAAAAAAAAGAAAAAGAAAAAAAAATGTTCCCAGGCAAAGGCCACCAGTTGAGAATCACTGATATAGGTGATAGTATGTCAATGTTGGGTTTTACAGCTTGTTGCAGTGCCAAGTGGCCATAAAATATGTTACTGCGGCTTTAAGGGTAGAAAGGGTTCTGTATGAGAGTTTGACAAAATGTTTGTGTGAGTACAGTCCCAACAAAACACAATAGATGCATCATGTTCATCCTTTCTTGATGGACGCTGATCTGAATCTGAGGCTTGCTATATCTTGTGGCTGTAAAACATGTTATCATCTTTTACAAATCCTTACAAATGAGAGTTTTCATTGTCTCGACGAGGTCCATCTAAATGTTTAAAGTAAACAAAATCAAACAAAGAGAAAAGGGGGATGATGAAGAAAATGCGGATGTGTATTTACATTGCACTGACCACACTGAAAACACACACTGTCCTTGGATTTCTGATTACATTGTGGTGATGTTGAACTGCTTTCCGTTGCTTTGTTTAACAGACTGCCAGAGATATTGAGTCCAAAATGAGGAGTGAAGCTCGCCTGAAACTCTTCACTTTGGACCCTGACACACAGGTGACGGAGATACTACCTGACTACATCTAATACAAATACTCGAGCACCACAGTCAGTTTTTGCTCCTGTTATTTATCGATTTCACAACCAAAAGGTCAGGTTGTGGCATTTTAATTACATTTTTTACCTTGTCTCCGGTTTCCACAGAAACTGGACTTCTCTGGCATTGAGCCGGACGCGCGTCAGTTTGAAGAGAAGTTTGGGAAGCGCGTCCTGGTCAGCTGTCACGACCTTTCTTTCAACCTGCAGGGCTGCGTCGCAGAGAACGAAGAGGGGCCGACCACTAATGTAAGTTTCAATGAAAAATCCCCCCGTAAAATACAGCTGAAGGTGTTAACCCTTATGCCTTACTATAAAAAGTGCCTCTGTTGTCCTCAAATAAATTCCATAAAATTATACATTCATGTTATTTTCCATTTTCACTGATCTTTTTACCCAACTTCAGTCCTGATCACTACCACATATTCTGAATTTAACTCTTTAAATACCAGTGTATCTACATAATGCCACTGTATTATGAAAAAGTCAATTTTTTTTAAATTTTTTTTAAAGCCTGTGATATGTGTCAATGATAAGCAACAACATTGATTTTGATGCATCGCATCGAACACATTGTATTATAGGAGCTGAAGGCTGACCTTCCAACATTTGAAAAGAAATCACTTCAAATGCCAAAATTCATGCCATATGCATAAACGCACCAAACGACCGAAAAATTAAAAAGCCCAAAATGTCAAAACATAACGAACAAGGGTTGATTACAAACTGCACTGTCTGACAATAACACATGTCTATGACTGCACGTGAAAAGACGCTTCCAGCATGATGGAAATGCCCTCTAGCAAACGAAGGCGAGGTCTAAATCAGTTAAGAAGATCGCAGACAGTTCAGATGGCCCACTTGGCTGCACACCCCCGTCAAAAAACGGTGCTGTTGGCACGAGGAACGGCCGCCGCCATGGCAACCGGCCTGGGCCTCCCACCATGCATTAGCACCAGTCTGAGGCTGGTTTCCTGCCGTCACTCTCCAAGGTCTCCGTCTCTGTAGAGGTGCTCTACAGTCGGCACTCAGCTGGGAAACCGCAGCTATTAGCTCTGCTCCTCACACACACCCACACACACACACACACACACACACACACACACACACACACACATGCACACAAATGGGTTTGCATAATGGAAATGCTCGGTGGAAAGAATGAATGAGCAGACCAATTACAACAATGCGCCATTTGGACCTGATGGAAAATGAATCGCATTCGGAAGGAAGGGTTGTTCTTTCCTCGACTCTTTCTGTTTGTCTTCCCGCTTCCATCACAAAAGTATTTTTCCTCTCATAACTTTCATCTTAGGTGGAGCCGTTCTATGTTGTCCTGTCCCTCTTCGACGTCCAGAACAGTAGAAAGATCTCGGCCGACCTCCACGTGGATCTCAACCACCCTTTGGTGCGACAAATGACATCGGGCTCCGGTAGCAAGCAGGATCTGCACATCAATGGCGGCGGCGACGGCGACCCCCTGGCTGGACGGCGGCAGGCCAGTGGGCTCCCGGCGGATGCGCTCCAGTACCCCAGACAGGGGGTGTTCTCAGTCACCTGTCCGCATCCTGAGATCTTCCTGGTGGCCAGGATGGAGAAGGTCCTGCAGGGAGGGATCACCCACTGCACCGAACCCTACATGAAGAGCTCCGACTCCTCCAAGGTACAGAGATTAGCAGCAGTGATAGGATGTAGCCGTGATTACGGTGTGCTAAAAATATTAATACTCTGTTTCCTTGCCTGCCTGTAGATGGCTCAAAAGGTACTGAAGAATGCCAAGACGGCCTGCAGCAGACTGGGACAGTACAGGATGCCATTCGCCTGGGCTGCTAGGTACGAAACACCCTTTCCAACAAAAAACAGAAAAAAAAGACACCCACAAAAGAAACTTTGCTGCAGCATGACAGAGAGTTAACGCGATTCAAGTGACTTCCCCCAGCATGCAGTCCTTCTCGAGGCGTGTGTTCTTCCCACATAGACTCATATTTGACTTCTTGCTTTCAAAAATCAAGGGGGCTTATTCTCTTGTGCTGTAATGCCACATATTGTCATTCAGATGTAGGACGCTGCGTGTAAAGTGGAAACTGTCAAATGAAAGTCAACCCGCTGGGAGACCCAAATCTTGAAACCGCTGGAGTAGAACGCTCTTTCTTCAGTAGATCCCGTGACTCCTTTTCTTTTCTTCTTTTTCTGTCTCTGCAGGCCTGTATTCAAAGACGCATCAGGAACTTTGGACAAAAGCTCTCGCTTCTCAGCTCTTTACAGACAGGACAGCAGCAAGCTGTCAGACGAGGACATGTTCAAACTGCTGACTGACTTCAGAAAGTATGCTTTCCTCCTCTCTTAAAGAAACTGCTAGAGCTAGCTTTGAGACATTCTAGTCATCGCCGTTTCTATGTCTGTTTTCCCAACAGACCAGAGAAAATGGCCAAACTCCCTGTGCTCTTAGGGAACTTGGATGTAACCATTGACAGCGTGGCACCGGATGTAACCAGTAAACCCCCCCAAATATTTACAAAGTCCCATTTCATTGTCTATTTTATAATCATCCGACTTTAATCTCGAACCCAGTGACTCCTCTCGTTTCCTTCCCGCAGACTGTGTCACTTCCTCCTACATCCCCGTGAGGACCTTTGAAGGCAGCGGGCCCGGCAGCGCTCTTCTGGAGGTGGAGGAGTTTGTACCCTGCATCGCCAAGTGCTCCCAGCCCTTCACCATCTATAAGAACCACCTCTACGTGTACCCAAAACACCTCAAATATGACGGACAGAAATCCTTTGCTAAGGTAAGAGCAGTATTTTTTTTATACATGATCTCTGATCAGTGTTTTGCCCTTTACTTGTACCATCAAATCACTCCGAAACATATGACTTATCCGTTTTGGAAAGAGATGCTTTTGCTTGGCCAGCATTCTGTCATCATCATATTGTGTTCCTGTTTAGCTTACGAGGCAACTGGCAACCGCCTCCGGCTCGTCCAGCCAAGCAGCAGAGCTGGATAGAATTATCCTCACGCAGAGCAGCGGCTTCTGATTAATACACTAATGCAGGGTTGGTATTTCCACTATAGGAAACCAACCTGCCTCCTCTCCTCCATCTGTCTCTCTGCCCTCTTTTATTTTAAACGACTGCTGGCAATACTTTGCCTGAAATATTTCCCCTCTCTTTATAGACACTAATGGACGTCTGAAACGGACACAGAGAGGCACAGTAGAGAAAGCGTCTGGCGGAATTGGTTCCAGGCCAACAGGGATGTCTTGGGACTGGTTCCTGCTTTCATGGTCTGCCTTTTATTTGTCTCCCCTCTCTAGGCGAGGAATATTGCCGTTTGCATTGAATTCAAGGATTCTGATGAGGACGAGGCCCAGCCGGTGAAGGTGCGTTCACATGTCAGGAAATGCTGAACAAAGGTATCACCTCAGCTCTTTGCAAAAGGCCCCCAGAGAATCAGCCGTGGTGAAATTAAAAACAGCAGATGTGTGGTCAGATTTCAGTCTGATGACTTTTTACAGACTTGTTGGTAATTTTGGACTCTTTGGTCTTGACTTTTGACTTGTTAGTCTTGACTCAGGTCTTGATTTTAGACTTGTTAGTCTTGACTCGGGACTAGATTTTAGACTTGTTAGTCTTGACGTGGGACTAGATTTTAGACTCGTTAGTCTTGACGTGGGACTTGACCTTGGTCTTGACTCTGTCTTGACTTTGGACCTTAACGTCTTGATTTTGGATCTGTTAGGCTTGACTTTAGACGTGCTAGTCTTGATTTTATGTTTGCAATTTTGTAAAATTTTAAATATGATATAGGTGGAGGGTTCAAATAAGCCCAGTTGGCTTTTTGCCTCTTCCTGCACTGTGATATTCATTTATCTCTGTTATGTTTGTTTATTTATTTTATTTTATTGTTTGAATTGTGCAAAAATAAATACATTTTGGAACTTTTAGTCTTGACTTTGGACTAGCTAGTCTCTCTCTCTGTCATGTTTGATTATCTCCTCCTTTCTGAATGGACTGCAGTGCATCTACGGTCATCCAGGAGCGCCTCTCTTCACTAAGCAGGCCTATGCCACCGTCCTGCACCATCAGCAGAACCCTGAGTTCTATGACGAGGTACGTCTGTGCTCTCGTTACTCATAATCAGTTTGAGTAATCTAATCTGTAATATGCTTATTAATGGCTACAACCATCAATGGAGAAAGTCAAATATGCTCAGAATGTTATATATTTATAGAAAGCAGTGTGTTTTGAAGTAAACTCTCACCTCCTCTCATATTGTTTGAGCACATTTCCATTCATCATGGAATCCTCAGTGGAACTCCAGGAATCTGTGTTTTTCTCACCTTCAGATAAAGATAGAGCTGCCTACTCAGCTGCATGAGAAGCATCACCTCCTCTTCACCTTCTATCACGTTAGCTGTGAGAGCAACAGCAAGAAGAAAGACCTGGTGGAGACTCCAGGTACTGCAGCTTTCAGTCACCGCGTGATTAGAAAAGAAAACAGTTTGATACTGGCAGACTTTACACATGTGTCTGATGGTAGTTTCCATGAGTCTCCCCAGTAGGTGGAGATATTAGAAATGGTTATCTTCATGCTGCAGCCACCCCAGTATTACCACTACTTTACATACATGGCTGTGCCTGCTTTACACACAGTGGGTTCAGCATGGCTGCCTCTGCTGAGGGATGGCAGAGTCATCATGAACGAACAGCTGCTGCCAGTAGCCGCTAATCTGCCTGCCGGGTACCTTGGTTCCCAGGATGGTGTCAATAAGGTAAGAAGAATGGTTGTCATCCAAATCTGATTATTTGTGAAAGAGTTATGTGCGGAGGACTCTACTGTATGATTGCCCATCTTCTTGTTATTTATGGAAAGTCATTGATTGTTTAAGTAAAGGATGTAAGAGCTTTAGGTTTAAGGCCATCGCCATCTTTGTTTTTTTGCAGTCTCCATCGTTTTTTTTTGCAGTCTCCATCGTTTTTTTTTGCAACCAGAAGTGACACTAGAAGGATCAGTTAATTAAGAACAACCGAAAGCTGAATAAGACATTTTAGGCGACCAAAGGTTTCAATTCACTTTTTAATGAACTGAAAACTATACTTAAGATGAAAGCACTGGTAACTCTCAGACTGGACAATGTTGTGGAAGCAACCTGTCAATCACAAGGCAGCCCAGACCTAAAGCATCCTCTGCTTTATGGTCTGTTTGACTATAAATGGACATAATTTACTAAATAAACAGCATGCTGTATTGAAGAAGACTTAAAACTAGAGATTGAGACATAAACTCATGTAGACTCATTTTCTCATAGATTTTCATACAATCTAACTTCTTTTTGCAAATAGAGGAGCCACCCCCTGCTGGACAATAGAAAGAATGTATGTTTAAGGCTCTTTGTAGGTCAAAGTATTTTCCTGTATTGCCTTCAAACAATTTTCCAAATTGGTTTAAAAGATTCACATCCACTCACATTATCATAGGATCAGATGCAGCTTGTGGTTAATGGATAAAGATCTTATTAGCGGTGATTGGATTGGGACCTTGCAGGGGTTCAACAAGCTTTCATATGAAATTCCTGTGAAATCTCATTAGCATTCAAATGTTCAAAGGACTAACAATTAATTTCATCTCACCATTGAGACTCCTCAGTGTTGTTTCTTAAATGCAGAGCTAACTGTGTACATTTAATTAATATGTCCACAAAAGTGCAGATTCCAAATGACCTGCCTGTGTAAGAAACACTTTTCTCCAAATCAGATTTGACAACGTTGAGCCATTTACTAAGTAGTTAACTGTAAGACATCTGTTAAAAAATAAACGTACAAAACCTGCCAACTATTTTTCTATTTTTAAGGATTCAAGTTTGATTTAGTTTTAAAGAGGCTTATGGTCATATGACAAAACAGCTTGTCATCCTATTTTACAAAAAATAACTCTCCCTGATCAAGTTGTCTATGCCTGAGCATAAAGCAGGTAATGCAGTTTTTATTCAGTATGCAGTGTAGTCACTGTTGCCCACTCGTCATTGCAGCACTCTGGCTCGGAGATCAAATGGGTCGACGGAGGAAAACCCCTATTCAAAGTCTCAACTCATCTCGTCTCCACAGTTTACACTCAGGTAGATACAAATGTCCATTACTATCACATGCTCATTGTAAATGTGAATAAAATATGTATTCAAATAATATGTTTCCTTTAGGATCAGCACTTGCACAACTTTTTCCACCACTGTCAAATCATGGAGATGTCAGAACAAGCTTCAGAGGGGGAGCTGGTTAAATACCTGAAGGTATTTCTGTGCCAAAGAAAACACCGGAACACACCCTTCTGTCACGCCTCATCAAACACAATCTTGTAATCTAGCATTTAAGGGAATATGACAAGCCAGAGTTATTCAATATATATATATTTGTATTTTCTTGATCCTCTTAGAGTCTCCATGCGATGGAGGGTCATGTGATGGTCAACTTTCTGCCCACCATCCTCAACCAGCTGTTCTGCATCTTAACCAGAGCCACGCACGAGGATGTGGCTGTTAATGTGACCAGGTTAACCACACACACACACACACACACACACACACACACACACACACACACACACACACACACACACACACACACACTTACACACCCATATGTGAAATACAGGTTTCCAGCAGCAGAATAATCTTTTGGGGTCTCTTTTAACAAACTTCATGAAATAATAACAGCACTTTCATCTTTCCAAAGCGCAGGCCCCTGTTTCTCTGTAATGGTCCTTTTTCTCATTAGATGCTCACCTATGTCGTGCACACTCCATGTATGTGTCTTATATCTCAGTTGTGTGTGTGTGACGAGTCTTTGAAGCTGTGTTGGCAGTGTGTAAATGAGGTGTTAGGGCCTCAGAAGGAATAAATGTAATTCCTATCTTTGGCTTGTTCCTTCCAGCGAGCCTCACTTCCCCCTGTATATTATTTTATATTTCTATATCCTTATCTACTATCTTCAGGGTGATGGTTCATGTTGTGGCGCAGTGCCACGAAGAGGGGCTTGAACATTACTTGAGATCTTACATCAAGGTGCAGTATTTTACTCACTAAATAAATGATGACGATACGCAGATGATATATTTGTGTATGTTCCTCTGTTAAAATTGATGCAATCTGATTTCTTTCTTTCTCTCTCTCAGTACGTGTTTAAGCCGGACCCTTATTCCTCAACCGATGTGAAAACAGTTCACGAGGAGCTGGCTAAAGCCATGACAGCCATTCTCAAGCCGTCCACAGACTTCCTAACTAGCAACAAGCTGTTAAAGGTAATCATTGTTACCTAACTAACAGTTGCAATGCCTCTTTCTTCAGCATTTATTTTTAGGAGGATTATTTTGCACCTATACATGATTATGATATACATGGTTATAGACATGATACTAGCAAAGCTAGTCAAGCTAATTCAGTTTAGCTTTTGTGCAAAAGGCTAGCGGTGTCCTCGTGGGGTCGTCTGTACTTTCTCATGGTCCGATGCTCTTGGTATAAACTAACATTATAAGAAATTGGTAAGAAACTGTCTTTGCAGTTCAAATTGCAAAGGAAGGAAGATGAATGCTTCAAATCCAGTTGGAATGATATAAAACCTTTCAGCCAGTGTGGAGATAACAATGTCTGAAGAAAAACAGAAAGAAAACTGTCATGCCTGCAAATTAGAGAGCGTTGGTTTCAAAGAGTCACATCAGTGGGCTGTATGCTGTAGATAGGTGATAAACATACATTCCTGCGAACATAAAACCCATTGAAAGGTGTCATTTATGTCTCATAAGAGGACATTAAGCTGGGGAACAAAGCAGCATGGAAACACAGATAAGCTCCCTTCCCTAGTTAGCTAGTACCTAGTTTAGCATTCTAGCTTTAGCGGTTTGATTCTGACTTGGTTTAGTTTTGTAGTTACTTAAAATTGTGCACACGGTTTTATGCTATTTATACATTTCTATGGCTTAATATTGTATTTGATGTCAGTTAGTGTAATTCCAAACTCCATTTTGACCAAGTTAGTTTTAGTTTTTTTTTTTCATGCCACTCAGCGAAAAGATTGATTTTCCAACAAAATGCCATACCTCTTTTTTTCAGTTTATTTTGTATAGCCCAAAATCACTATCTATTTTTAAATAGAGGTTAGCTGAAGCACACACACCCTGCCCGAATGTTATCAGCCCATTAAACAGCCCTTATCCAATGGGCCAAACTGCACCTACCCGTGAAATCAGCACCATTTTAGAAACATGGTTAACAATGTTAATTGAAACAAAAGCACTGTTTATTAGGTTTAGGAAAAGATCATGGTTTGGGGTACATCTGGTACTTACGTAAGTAAATTAAGTTACGTAATGCTACGTTACTCTGCGCTATGCTACGTTACACACAGGACACAAACGCCGGTTTCCTGTGTGAAAGTCATGCGTTTGTTTGACCATCCAACCCGATACGTTACATACTTTGGTGCTCTTTATTCGATGTCACCGGATTTGTACGAGTGATCAACCTGTGAATAGATGATGACGGCCTTCTGAACCTACTGCTAGCTGTAGCAGGCCCCTTCTAACCCACATCTATGAGGCTGATAACCACTGATCACGCCCATTCAATCCACTGATAACATCCTAAGCGGTGACTGACATGTCTGATGTAAATTACATTTAGGTTTCAGGTTTTTCCTTGCAGTGACTCTGTATTTGTGTTGCAGTATTCATGGTACTTCTTTGAAGCTCTGGTGAAATCAATGGCTCATTATCTCATGGAGAGCGGGAAGGTCAAGGTAGGTCTTCTTTTTGTCTTCTCTTCCTTTCTCTCACTTCTGTCCTCAGAGTCTCAATCCTCCCCCTCTTTTCTTTTTGCTTCCCTCGTCCAGCTCTCCAGGAGCCAGCGTTTCTCGGTATCCTTCTACCATGCGGCGGAGACGCTGGTGAATATGCTGATGCCACACATCACCCAGAAATACAAGGACAACCTGGATGCGGCTCGCAATGCTAATCACAGCCTGGCAGTTTTCATCAAGGTTGGCATTCCTCCCAGTGCATGCTGTGCTGTGTTGCCTTTTGATACGTAGATTATTAGAAAAATGTCCCTTTGGTTTTGGGTCGGTAGAGATATGTACAAATCATCCTCACTGCATATATTTACACGTTTAACTTTTTATTTTGTATGATTCAGAAACCCAAAGAAATCTGATTTATAGTGTTTCCCTCACCTTTTCACTCAGCGCTGCTTCACCTTCATGGACAGAGGCTTCGTATTCAAGCAGATCAATAACTACATGAACTGCTTTATGCCTGGAGATCCCAAGGTTAAAATGCTCTCCTGCTACCATCCATCATGTTCTTATTCCAGTCATTAAAAGCTAATTTTAAGCCATACAAGCTTCCTTAAGATGTGTTTTCTCTTGCATTCCAGACTTTGTATGAATTCAAGTTTGAGTTCCTGCGGGTTGTTTGCAACCATGAGCACTATGTCCCTCTTAATCTTCCCATGCCCTTTGGAAAAGGCAGAATTCAAAGGTTCCAAGGTAAATGACGCACACTTTTATCTAAGTGGAGTGCAATTTATAGTCTGCATCCTGTTCTCTCAGTATCTTTTAATCTTGAATGTGAATGCTATTTCTGCTGACTGATGCCTGCCTCAGATCTTCAGCTGGACTATTCTCTGACCGACGACTTCTGTCGAAACCACTTCCTGGTGGGGCTGCTGCTGAGGGAGGTGGGCGGTGCCCTTCAGGAGTTTCGAGAGATCCGTCAGATCGCCATTCAGGTGCTCAAGGGGCTGATGATCAAACACACGTTTGACGACCGCTATGCCACCAAAGTGAGTTCTACAGCTCTCGGACATCTTTACTGTACACTGAGCACCCGTTTTGGGTCACACTTTTCTGACTCATGAGCACCTACTGTGTCATTCCAGAGCCAGCAGGCCAGACTCGCCACCCTCTACCTCCCTCTGTTTGGTCTGCTCCAGGAGAACGTTTACAGACTTGACATGAAGGAGTCTGCCCCCTTCAGCAACCACAATGTAAGCCTGACATCTAGTGGTGGGACAGTGAACAGCAGCTTGTATCTGTTTCCAGCAATTACTGGGTTAACGTCGGTTCAGCTGAAAACAGCTTTTACTGGGATTCCTTTTGCTCACTTTGTCACTCTCTGTCCCAGAATGCCAGGGAGGACCTTCTGGTACCCAACTCCATGGTGACCCCTCAGAAACCTGGGAGCTGCATAGAAAATGCTCTCCACAAAGATGTGTTTGGAGTCATCTCTGGAACCGGTAAATGCTCACTCCACTGTCTTACCGTAAGAGGCGCAAAGTCAGAGCTGATGCAGCTGGAATTCTCTTTTAAGTCTTCATAATGAGCAGACATTCCTTATGATGCTCACACAAGTTGGTAAACCTTTAGGACATGCACAACTACCAAGAAAAAGACACACAATTACCTAAATGAAATGTTAAATCACTCCAAAGAGATACAAATGACCAAAAAGCGATACAAAACCAGTACAAAACCAGTACAAAGATATACAAAACGACTACAAGTATATGCAAAATGACTGCAAAGAGATGCAAAACTATCAAAAAAAGATGCAAAACTACTACAAAAAAGTCCAAAAAGAGGCGTAAAAGGACTATGAAGAGATGTAAAATGACCAAAAAGAGACAAAAACGATGAAAAGTATGTGTGTTGGACCACAAACAAAATTGTTTATTTTTGTCATTTTTTGTCATTTTTAATTTGGAAGCAAATGTATGCACTCTTCTGTATGTCAACTTGTACACTGTAGATTTAATCCCATCTTCTGACATGCCCAAAATGTTTGTTTTTTGCACTCTTGTCCGGCAGCCTCCCCTCACAGCTCCACTCCCAACGTCAGCTCAGTGCAACACGCAGACTCCAGAGGCTCTCTGGTCTCCACCGACTCTGGAAACAGCCTGCTGGACAAGAGCAGTGACAAGACCAACTCCCTGGAGAAGGTGGGTACTTGAACGAGGCGGGACGACCACTTCATTTGCAGTATTTGCTTTGTGGTAAAAGCCGCTGGTCTGCGAGACCCAAAATAATGAAAGTGTGCCAACAAAACACAAGGGTTCAGGTTGATAGTTTGCAAAGCTCTCCCATGAATTTGATCCATCTTCCCTCTTGGACATCCACGCTCTCCTCCCTCCAGAGCTCCCACACCCCTTCCCTTTGCTCTGTAACTACCCAACCCTACCAAAAGGAGAAATCTCCCAGGAGGCACTCTGTCAACGTGCCCCCTCTCCCCCTGGACCCCGGGGGGCGAGTCCCACCACAGAACAAGCGGGTCACCATGGACTTCTCCCTCCTCTCCGTGCCCGGCCTGCTGCAGGACAGTGATCACGGCAAACGCGCTGGAAGTCAAGGGGAAAACACACCGATACAAGTATTCTGTTTGACCTCGGTGACCTCTCCACCGGAGATTTTTGGTTATAATTTGGGACAGCAAATTTTCAGATTTGTGATGATCAACCAGATCTGATGCTTTTGGTTCTTCTTGCGTGGAATGATACCAATTTAGAAACCAAAACATGTGCAGACATCTGCACAATACGGCCAAAATCCTTCTTCTCTTCCGAGTGTCCCACATCAGGGAGTGAGCGTGCTTTTCTCCAATGCGGACGCCGAGCCGCCCGCTGACTCTCTGCCGCTTTTAATTATTTCTTCAGATGCTGTAATGTCGCCGTAAATGTGTTTACTCTAAACCTGCATTCCGTGTTGTTATCTCAGAGCACAGAGCTGCTGCAGCTCTTATTCGCCTCCCTCCGAGGAAAACGCTTGACATTTTCTCACCTCTGAAGTTTGGGTTGCTTGAGTGACGTTCTTTATCTTCTTTGAGTTTCTACTTTCTTGCAAATCTGCGCCCAATAACTACAACTTTTCTCCCTTCTCCCCCTTTCATTTCCGCCTCGCCCCACTTTTCCTCCTCCGCATCAGTACCAGTGTGCGTCGGCTCTGGGCAGCGCCGTGCTGCGCTGCGACAAACTGGACCGGGAAGAGATCAAAAACGTGCTCATGTGCTTTCTGCACATCCTCAAGAGCATGTCAGAGGGTAAGGCAGCCTGAGTCATTGTACTGGACACACACAGGTCCACAGGAACAGCCGGTTTCATTGTCTTTTCTTACCGTCTCATCACCTCAGAGGCCCTTTTTGCGTACTGGAACAAAGCCGCTCCCTCCGAACTGATGGACTTCTTCACATTGATAGAGTGAGTACACGACCAGACAACCTCTTTATGATAATGTGGATGAGATAGTTGGGTGCGACTACAAAGGCTTGACTTCCCTTTTCTGTGTTTGCCCTGCAGAGTCTGCCTTCATCAGTTCAGATACATGGGGAAGAGATTCATCGTCAGGTAAAGTGTTCAAGGGCATAAATAATGTACCGTATCTCATTTTAAACTGAAGAAGAACTGATTCTGGAACTTAAACTAATTTTGTTCATTATCTATGCAACAATATGACTCACGCTCACACACACACTTACAAACGCCGGCCCCTACTGGACCTTTTAACCCCTTTTGCTTTTGGTTTGTTCCCTCTTCTGTAACACTGCTGGCCAGTTGTTTTGTGGTTAATGTCGCGGCCCCGGGCCCCTCCTGCATGGGTAAGACATTGCTGTCTTTTTGTCCCATTGAACGCATGATGCTCATTTATCTGCTGTGTTTCTTTCTGTCGCTGTTTAATGCTGAGATATTCCCTCATTTGATTTGCGTTCACCCGATCCCTCTGTGCCTCTTTATCGAGGCAGTAACCTGCTGTCCTGTGAGCATACAGTAACCGACATTTCTCTCCTGCCAACAGGAGCCTGGAGGGGGCGGGGCCTGTGGCCCCCGACAGGAAGTCTCTGACTCTGCCTGTGTCTCGTAACAGGGCGGGGATCCTGCATGCCCGCCTTCAGCAGCTGGGAACGATGGAGAACGCTCACACCTTCAACAACAGTAAGCCTTCCTGTCCTCTGCAGATGTTTATTGGGCAAATAGTAAGCATGAATAAAGTGACTTTTATATTCCCCAATGTTAAAACATCCCGTTCTATTGTTTCTATTCATTTCCATCTGGGCTATTTTCAGGTATACAGCTTTTTTTTGACTTGGTTTAAACTTGGTGGTTTAAAACCGGTTTTATTATTTGATTAATTTAGGTGAATGGTTAAAATATGATGTTATTTGTATATTTTGTGAGCAGCTAAACTTGCACATGAAAGTATGAGGAAACCCTGAGAGGCGAGTGAGAAGTATTTTCTGGTGATTAATTTTCTAAGTCTGATCGAAATTGTGTATTTATAACTTAAGCAGGCAGTAAAAAACAGTTTTGCCTGGATAATTTTTATTGGTTACTTTTTTATTTGTGAAAACAGCTGAAAATAAGTGTTTGTTTGTTGTAATACTCGTTTCGGCCACAAGAGACTGAACCCCATGTTCTAAGTAGGACTAAAAGCATTACTGGCTAAATCTTTTTCGCCTGTTCCTAAATCATAAACCGAGACCCCTCAGGGCTTCCGTAGTATCCTACATCACTGCAGAAAAAGTCTCTAAATCTGCTGCAAACTAAAAACACATATTTTCCGACTATTCCTTGAATAACAAAAAAAAAGAAAAAAGCACTTTAGTAGCACTTAAATGGCACTTACTTACAGCACTTTGTAGTTTGGCTCTCTTGAAGAAATTGTACTTTCTTGATTCTTGTTGTTCTGAGTTTATACTCTCATGGTTGAATGCACTTATTGTAAGTCGCTTTGAATAAAAGCATCAGCTAAATGTAATGTAATGTAAGATAATCCTGTAAACGTCAGTAGAAAAGCAGTTGAACACGGATAATGCTGCAATCCAGATGAATTGCAGCACCCAGAAACTTCCAGGATAAATACGAATACAGACATTTTGTACCTCTAGCTAATAGTTTCAGACGTGCTAACTAAAGCCGTTTTTAAACACTGATTAATAACATGCATCTTCCTTTTCATTATAATCTAAATCCTTTACTGACCTCTATTGGCAGCCAGTCAGAGTTGCAACAACAATGACGGAGCTTATCTCCTTCCACAGACAAGCAGAAATATAGCCACATGGCAAATATTCAATTAGTAATTATCAACCTCATCAAGCGGATGAAGTGCGAGTTATTTATCGCTGTCATAAAGCCATATCGGGTTGTGCTTTGTCGTGCAGTGTACTCTCACACGGAGGCAGACGTGAGCAGCCAGTGCCTGCTGGAGGCCAACGTGTCCACAGAGGTCTGTCTGACTGTGCTGGACACGCTCAGCATCTTCATCATGGGCTTCAAGGTATCAAACCGTCTCGGAACAAACTAAATGCATGCCACTCAGGTTCTGCTTGGTCCGACACGCTCTGATGTGTCCTCAGACGCAGCTGAATTCGGATCTGGGTCACAACCCCCTGATGAAGAAAGTGTTCCAGGTGCATCTGTGCTTCCTGCAGATCCCTCAGTCTGAGGCCGCCCTCAAACAGGTCTTCACCTCGCTGAGGACCTTCATCTACAAGGTGATTTCAATTCATGGGCGGCTACGGACATAACAACATTTTGTCTTAAATATCATCTTTCCTAAAACCTGCATTACTTCCTGTGTCCTCCAGTTCCCCTGCACCTTCTTTGACGGCCGGGCCGACATGTGTGCCTCTCTGTGCTATGAAATCCTCAAGTGCTGCAACTCCAAGCTGAGCTCCATCCGCAGCGACGCCGCCCACCTCCTCTACTTCCTCATGAAAAGCAACTTTGACTACACCGGACGCAAGTCTTTTGTCCGAACACACCTGCAGGTACGTGTGTCCTCCGTGAAGAAAGCCCGTGTCCTCGCAGGTCATGCGTCACTTTGATTTCTCTCTATTTTCTCCCCAGGTGGTCATCGCTGTCAGTCAGCTGATTGCTGATGTCATCGGCATCGGGGGGACCCGTTTCCAGCAGTCGCTCTCCATCATTAACAACTGTGCCAACAGTGACAAGAGCATCAAGGTGAGGTTGTATGAGGTTGATTTACTTAAAACACATGTTGCGAATATTCGCAACGCGTTTGCAACGTTTTCGGTGTGAATGCAGCATAACATCGCCCCGCTGCGAGACATAAGCGTTGCAAATATATCAGACTTAGAAGTTAAATGTGTCAGTTTCGGGAAAATGTATCGGCTAAATTTAAGTCCTTCATCACCCAAATCAATCACATTATATTTGTTTAAATGTATCTGCTGCCAGTAGTATACTAATTAATATATACTTATGAGGATATATGTACTATGTGTATATACATGTATGTGTAGATTACCATATAACTAGGAGTTTGAATATGTGTATTGGCGGATCAGTATATATGTATTATTCATAATCAGAAATTCAATCAATTGAAGCAGTGTGTGATTCTCTGTATTCTTATCATGAGTCCACCTTAATCATGTTCTACAATAATGATATGTATGGTGTACTAATAACACTGTCATATAATTATGAGTGCTTTCAACACATCCATAAGTTTCTTAAGCGCTAAATAAACTTAAACATGCAGCGGCGAGTCTCTGTCTGTGAGACGGGCAATCGGCTGCGCCGTGTGGTGATCAGTGTCCGCGGCTCGAGAAGCTCTCGTAGATAAATGATTCCTTGTCGGCAGAATCTATAGCGCCGCGTACAGGAAGTCATGATGATGTGAGAACGGATCTTGGCGATCTCAAAGAACTCTCTCCCAATAAAACTAATATAACTAATATCGCTCCTTCATCAATGAGGAAGGGAGCTGCCTTTTTTGTCCGGTGGGAGTGGCCAGCTTATCCAGTGAATTTCAGTAAGCCTGCCCAGGAGCAGGTTTACATTTTTGGCTGTGTTGCTATGGTGATTTATCTAAGCTTGCTTCGAGAAACCGAAAAGCCTGACCTACGTCATCTTATCCTGACAATTAGCCCGCTAACTCAGTAAGCCAGGTACGAGAAACAGGGCCCAGATGTAGAGGTGATCTTATCCTATTGTGGAACACATGAGTATTACAAGAACAAACATAAAGGATTCTGACAACAACAATACAAGACCTGCCAAAACCTGTTTTTACAAATGATAGAAAAGAAATCAGGAACTTTTTTTAAAAGATTTTTTCGAGCAAAAGTGTTTTAAATTCCTTGGAAATGGATCACCAGAATTATTGACACAGAAAAACAACAAACCAGAAATGAAAAAACAAAGGTTGCTGCTTTAACCACTTTTGCTATCAAAAGCCAATTCCCTAATAGCGGAGCTAATGTCATTGCACCGTTGTAGCACACAGCATTTCCGTCAGATGTGAAGGACCTGACAAAGCGCATCCGGACGGTGCTGATGGCCACAGAACAGATGAAGGAGCACGAGAACGACCCGGAGATGCTGGTGGACCTCCAGTACAGCTTGGCCAAGTCCTACACCAGCACGCCCGAGCTGCGCAAGACCTGGCTGGACAGCATGGCCCGCATCCACAACAAGAACGGAGATCTCTCTGAGGTACTTTTTGAATTATCATTACATTTTAAATTTCAGTTAGTTGGCACAAACTCAAACAAACTGCTTTTACGTTTCCCTTTAGTTGTGCTAAGCTGTGGTTCTGTTTGTCTTCCCCTGCAGGCAGCCATGTGTTACGTGCACGTCGCGGCCCTGGTAGCTGAGTACCTGTGGAGGAAAGGTGAGTCCAGGATAGGCAGCAGAAGCATCTGTCTCCTGGTGGTGGTTGTTTCCTTTTACAATAAACAACCGCCGACCATTTGCACTCCCGCGCGTTTACGATGCCAATTTTTTAGAGGCCCTATAATAACATAATATAATATAATAATAATAATAATACTCATTATAGGGCCTCTGTAAAAGTTAAAGCCCCACTAATTAATGTAGATTCCCTCCCATTTTTTTATGATTTTTAGTAAATCAGTACACCCCCACCATTAAAACAATAAATCAGATGTTTTATCTTTTATTTACTGGCTCATTTATTTACTTTTCACACTTCTTGGTTCTTTAACTGCGTATATTTTTAGGCGTGTTCCACAAACATATATAAACACAGGAAGATACACCCTGCACGTGAGTGCCTATCCAAGGGTCGTCTGTTCATTCCCAACACCGCAGTCCCTAGATAAGAGATAGAAGATCCTTCACATATCAAACCCCTCTGTTGTACAATGTGACAGGTTGCTATGAAAGTCAACAGTTCATCGTCCTTTGCTTCATAGAACTTGCACCACGGCGTCCTACCATCTTAGTGTGACGATGAAAGTGGAAGTTTAATTTCTAAGAGCAGAGCAATTCTAAACATCATCACTTTTGGATCCATAGAGGTTCCCCTTCATTTTTAAGAGTTTAAAGGGATAGTTGGGAATTCTTTTTTTGAGGGGGCAAAAAACAGACAGGAGTACCAGCACAGGCGCAAAGTAATGAACTGCTGTGGACGGGGGCAGCAGCGAAATGTATATTAGCCCCTATATAGGGTAAGGCAGACCTGAAACTTCTATTTTTGCTGTGTTTCAATCTTTATTTACTCTTAATCAGTAACATATATACTAATATTTACACATCTGAACAAAAGCTCACATGGGTTGCCTTTTTTTTTTGCACCAACATTATTCAAATAGCCCTTGTGGTTGCAGAGATACACCCTTTTTAGTTTTGGTATGTTATTTTGAGCAGAATCCTAAAAAATACCTCGGTTTTTAAAAGGTTAAAAAAAATCTGTCACCCGACTCCTTTGACAAAAACAGTAATTTTAGCTCACAGAGCAGGGGAGTAGCTGGTCTACAATCTGTCTTTATCAGTTTATTAGAGCTGTCAAGGTGTGCAAGGTAAACCGGTAAAAATATTCTAAATATAGCATACACTTACACAATAAAGAAAAAGTGTTTAAAATGTGTTTTGCTGCTGTCCACAGCAGTACTCTTGTCTGTTTCTCTAAACTGTCCACCACCATCTACTGTAGGAAATACAGCGACTACAACGTCACTTCAAGCTGTTCCTTTAAGCAAGGCAGTTGGAGTGATGTTGAAATTGAAAGGTCTCTGATCGTACGCCACCGTCGTTCTGGTGAAATAGGCTGATTCTTCCGGCCACTTATGTGTCATTGCCACTTATCAGCAGAATATTTATTGACATATGTCACAGCTACAGTAGACACCGCAGACAGGATCATATGCGTGTTCTTACTTTGACTAAGATAAGATAAGATGAGCTGGAACTTTGTTGTGCAACAGGTAGCAAATTATATATCTAAAAGATATCAATACATGTATAACAATATAGAAAAAAATAATATATATATATTTATAAATATATATATATTATTTAAGCACACGGCACATGAATTCATTATGTCACAGGTGCCTCTTTTCACCCACAGGTACAATGTAAAATGAAGAGAAAGATGACCCGTTCTGGTTGCTTAACTAGCAGAGATAGCTGTAAAGCTACTACATATTAGCGTGTAGCCTCGACATCATATGTTAAAATCGTTATTTCTTTTTTAATGCTAGAAGAATGTCAGCTAAATGTCAGTGACATGTCATGGTATACCGCGACTAAAGCAGTGACATATTCGAGTAAAAACGTTGTATGCTGGTGGGAGTGCTATGTGCCTAATGAATCATACCATATGGGTATTGTTATTAACCTCCATTTACATGCAAATGTCTTATTAATATTTCCATATTTATTTGTTGAATTTTTTTTATTTTATTTTTTTAATTAACTTGGAACCTTCCCCTCCTGTCTGTTCTATGTTAGGTATGTTCAGGCACGGCTGCTCGGCGTTCCGCGTCACCACCCCGAACATCGACGAGGAGGCGGCCATGATGGAGGACGTCGGGATGCAGGACGTCCACTTCAACGAGGTGAGATCCTCCACACGCCACACACTGTGTACGCCGTGCTGTGACTATCTGCAGGTCCCAGCGTTTAGGATGTGTTTTGTCAAGCTGCTCACTGGCGTCACGTGCCACGCAATGGCTAATGTCTAAAAGAGCCCTTATCTCTGTTCAGAGTATCTATTGCTCTGTTTAGTTGGCAGACCAAGTGACAGTGTAGACTTTGAGCCACTTTGAGTACATGTGTTAATCACATTGAGAAAACAACAATCCGACAAGGGCTCAAGGTTAGCACCCCTATAAGTGCTCAGGGATTCCTTGCTCAAGGGCACTCCGGCAGGGCAGAGGCTCGTTGACACAGTGGCCTGAGACCGGATCCCCCGGTGAACTGATAACCCGGTGAAATTGAAAGTGATGGCTGGAGAATGTCTGGGCTTTTACGAGTTGGTCAACAGACCCGTAGGCAATAAAAAAAACACTTTTTTCGCTCCATCCGCTCTGAAAACCCTTTCCTCTTTACAAGCTGGACTCATCCCCCAATAAAAAAAGAAAGGAGATGATGGATCCTTTTCCTCCCACGTCGGCTGTCATTACAAGAACACTATGCTCAGTTTGAAGCCTTCTAGACAAATAACAACTAACCGAAATGTCCCTCTTTGCAGCAATTAAATAATCCGAGCCGAGACTGCAGGGACATTAATGAAGTTCTCGTGCATGTATCTGTGTGCAGGAGGTGCTGATGGAGCTGTTGGAGGAGTGCGCTGACGGGCTCTGGAAGGCGGAGCGGTACGAGCTCATCGCTGACGTCTACAGGCTCATCATCCCCATCTACGAGCAGCGCAGGGACTTTGAGGTAAGAGCAGGAGGAGTGTTATCATTTCATACACCTGCCAGGGAACATGGTGTGCATCTTAGATTTAAAAATATATAATTACAATAACCCTGCATAGATACATAAGGATATGCTTTATATCATGTTTTCAGTGCTTTAAGAATAAATACATTGGGTTAAACTTGTTAATTTTGTGTTTAGAAGTTTTTATTAGTTGTTATTATCTTTATTTCACAAATACAACCTTGCTTGCTTTTGTAGACTTAAGAATGTTGCTGCTCCAGCCTTACTTTGGTCTGGTATGACCAGTAATGTATGGTGGTAAAGGTTACATAGATCATTTAAAAGGTAATGTTCGTGTTCTCTGTTTATTTAATTTTTCACAGAAACTGACTCACCTGTATGATACCCTCCACCGTGCCTATACTAAAGTGATGGAGGTGATGCACTCTGGCAGAAGACTGCTGGGCACATACTTCAGAGTGGCCTTCTTTGGACAGGTAGGGGGCGGAGTTTCCAAGAGGCTAAAAAAAACATTGAAAAAAACCCCAAAACAATAGATAAACGCTAACTCAATCCAAACTCTTTATAATCAGCGTGATGGTTATGTTATTTCTTTTCATTTGCATGTAGTGCAGGAACACACACACACACACACACACACACACACACACACACACACACACACACACACACACACACACACACATCCTTTTAATAACATTATTATCCTTTTAATAACATTATCCTTTTAATAGAGATTTCTCTTCTTCTCTCCTCCCCCTCCAAGGCTGCGGTAAGTGTGTAAGAGGTTCCGCTGTGTGTGTTAACCTGGTGTGCTCTTCCATGTCCTTGCACCATTATATTGTTTGAGAGCTGGTGTCCTTTAGTTCAATCAGTGGCAGAATGTAGCCGACGCTTAGCTCGATAGTGGGTTGCGGTTGCTGAAGAATAACCAAAAGTGTGAAAATAGGAATTAAATGCAGATGTTGTGGCATATGAAACAACAAAAGTGTGTTACTGTTGTGTGTATGTATAAGCAAACTGGCAAAAGCTTGCACCCCCCCCTTCCCTGATTATCCTGGCCTGCTCCACCCACACACGTCTGTGTGCTTTTCCATGGATACATGACTGAGTACTGCTTGAATCAAGTATAGTTTGGGAGGTGACGAGCTGGAGTTTGCATGTCTTGTTGTCATACTCACTCCTCTCTTTACTTCATTGTTGAGTTAGCATGTGGTGTTGGATTTCTATTCACCCAAATCATTGAATGTTTTTGCTTCTTTGTTTGATTGGTTGTGAGGAGAAATGATTCTGCTGGTCTATTTTCAAAGTCGGATCAAAAATGTTTTCTCTCCGGTGTTCATGGCGAAGGAACAGGTGGCAGGTTTTTCTTTGTGCCTGTTATTGTAAAACGAGATTCAAACAGAAAAGGCTGAAGACTGAAAGTTTTAATTTCTCCATGCATGTTAAACACACTCTATAACAGAGATCGTGTGTTATATAGTTTAGAGTTATGTAAATTAAAACCTACCTGGAAGAAAAAACTAATGCTTTAGTCCTATTTGGAAGGGTTGCCTATGTGGCCGAAATAAGTATTTATTTCCACTTCTTAAGTCATAAAGATGGAGAGAAAACAATCAGACTTTTCCAGTAAAAAAAGAAACTCCTTTCAGTAGCTTTTGTACGTATGTATCTCATTTAAATCTGGTGGGCCATACATCTCTTTTCTGGGTTTTCTTCAACAACATTTCTTTGGGTACTATTTCCTTTGTCTGAGTCAGGACGTTTTTTTTGGTCTTTATAAGTTGTCAAATCTTGAAAAAGAATTACCCATGCTATTTAGTTCAGTCTCTTTTCATATTCAAATAAAAGAAATCATTGGAAAATTGCAAAAACAATTGAACAAGATGGCGGGCTTAAACAGTCTTTTTCATGGGTTGACTCACCCAAGCTAGAGGTGACCAAGTGGCCTAAAAGTCTTGACTTCCTTCTTCTCTTCCTCAGGGCTTCTTTGAGGATGAAGACGGAAAGGAATACATCTACAAGGAGCCAAAGTTCACCCCGCTGTCCGAGATTTCCCAGAGGCTCCTGAAGCTCTACTCCGACAAGTTTGGTCAGGAGAACGTCAAGATCATCCAGGACTCTGGCAAGGTGGGATCCCGCCTGTGTGGGAGTTTATATGACTGTGACGGTTCAACGGTAGACTCCGACAGTTGTGCCGAATTCAGGGTTGGCGTTAGGAAAAGTCCTGTTTACAACACAACTCATGAAAGTTTTTCTTTTCTTTTTCATTTGTGAAATACTTCCTTCCTCACTCCCTTCCCTGGGCTCTTTCGGGAGGGGGGCTTAAAGAGACAGGCGCTAAAACAAAGCTTTTCAGAAAGAGGTTATTCAGACAGACAGTACGAGAAAAACAATTTGTTTTTTGAACATTTTGTAAACATGTTCTAGAAGAAACCGAAAATACAGGTATGACCTGAAAATGAGCATGACATGTCCCCTTTAAAGCTTCTATAATCAATATATGTGTATTGATGATGTATCAAATGGCTGTGTATGCAATGTGAGAATGTCCACTTACAGTCACAAGGATTGATACCACTCTTGTAAACATTAAACATGAAGCTACTGCCAGGAGATGTTAGCTTAGCTTAGCACAAAGACTGGAAACAGAGGTACACAGCTAGGCTGCCTCTGTCCGAAGCTTAAACATATGTACCAGCACCTCTAAATCTTACCCATTATCACATTACATTACATTTCATTTAGCTGACGCTTTTATCCAAAGCGACTTACATTTTTGCTATATACACCGTAGACACATCACATTGCGTCTTTTTTTTGTTTGTCAAAATGTCAATCCATTCGCCCACAACCGCTGGTCTTTAACTGCTATCTATGTTGAGTCCAAATAAAAGCGTCTTTGTGAACCCACAGGTGAACCCGAAGGACCTAGACTCCAAGTACGCCTACATCCAGGTGACCCACGTCACGCCCCACCTGGACGACAAGGAGCTGGAGGACAGGAAGACCGACTTCGAGAAGAGCCACAACATCCGGCGCTTCGTGTTCGAGACGCCGTTCACCGTGTCGGGCAAGAAGCAGGGCGGGGTGGAGGAGCAGTGCAAGCGGAGGACCATCCTCACCAGTAGGTCAAAAAGAGCAAGAACGCCTCCCTGGTTGCAGTCTGTTATTGTCCTCAGGTGTCTTCAGTCACCTGAAACGTTAATCAGTTCAGGCCAGGTGAGGTTTATTACTGGACCGTCCACTTCATCCCAAAGTTCAGGTGTTATCTTGCCTCGTTAATAAAGGATTAATAATTAATAATCACGGTGGCTGATAGTGAGGTGTGACCGTGACAGCGCACGGGTTAATATCCCGATTATGAATGTTACCACTGGACACACACAATATTTACATGTCTCGGTGTCAGCTTCGTGATGCATTTGAATGTTTTTGTACATTTTACAAAGCATCATACGTGTCCTCCCCGTTCCCATCCAGCCACCCACTGTTTCCCGTACGTGAAGAAGCGCATAGCAGTCATGTACCAGCACCAGACCGACCTGAGCCCCATCGAGGTGGCCATAGACGAGATGACCGCCAAGGTGGGCGAGCTGCGACTGCTGTGCTCGGCCTCCGAGGTGGACATGATCCGCCTGCAGCTCAAACTGCAAGGCAGCATCAGTGTTCAGGTGCGAAACCACGAGCCCGTGCTGCTTTAAATCAGTTTGACTTATTATGAGTTGTGTCATTTAGGATCTTTGACCTGGTCTTTTTTTTTCTCCAGGTCAATGCCGGTCCACTTGCTTACGCCAGAGCCTTCTTCGATGACAGCAGTGCCAAGAAATATCCTGACAACAAGGTCAAACAGCTCAAAGAGGTGTTCAGGTACTGACCAATGACGCTGACATTTCTGTCCCTTGCTTATAGAGCAGCCTTGATGTGCGAGTGGCGAGCGTTTTTGATTCAATTCACCAAAAATAGATAGAGAAATACCATTATGAACAAAACATACGGTGCCTCTTGATTAATCGCAGAATATGAACTGCATTGCACCGCTAGCTGTGGGGTAAATTGTCCATAAATTCAAAAGAAAGATTTGAAAATCACGCATAAGTCATAAGTTGCTACTCAAAGGTCTTGTCTCTGCTTCGGTCCTTCATACCCCGTGACAAACACCATGACAGGAGGGCGGTAGTGGGGGAACGAGCCCTCACCTCATGTTCTTTGAGATTAGATCTTGATTGTCTCTGTGGTGGGGTCCTCTCTTCCCCAGCATTAGAAGAATGTGTCCTCTTCTTCACCTCGAAGCTCCTGCGAGAGCATCCCCCTCTGGTGCTCCTCTGCAGACCCCCAGACATGAATATTGTCCCCTTTGTTGTGTGTGAAACTCGAGAGGATAAGCAAACACCTGGTGTCACAGATAAGAGAAGTAAGATAGGACCTGAAACATCTCCCCAATACCAAACCTTCTGTGAACTATAAGTTCACAGCACTACTAAGGACAGTTATTTCCCCAACAATTTCCCAAAAATCTGCAAAAGAAAATGCTAAAATAAAGGCCAGGATGTAAAGAAGTCTATGAGAAAATGACTCTACTTCTCTTGATGTATTCCCTCAGTAAACATTGTAAACATGAGTTTATGTCTCAATCTCTAGTTTCAAGTCTTCTTCAATACAGCATGATGTTCATTTAGTAAATTATGGACATTTAGAGTCAAACAGACCATAAAACAGAGTTAGCTTTAGGGCGGGCTTACTGTGATTGACAGGTTGCAACAAGAGCTGTGACGTCATGACGACTACGTCCACTTCTTACATACAGTCTGTGGTTGTATGCCATTAAAGCATTGTAGAAAACATGATGGAAATATGGCATTCCTTTTTGGGGTATTTATTAATTTGAGGAAAGTCTCCTCACCACTTACACACAAATCTGATGTTTTCGTCCGCCGCCATTTTCCGTCTCCTGTCTTCTGCATAATAACCAGCTGCATATCCAGCTGCCAACATGTCCAGTTCTCCTGGATGTCGTGTGTGTTTTGAACATGTCTAACGACTAATGCCTATGGAAATATGGCCTTCCTCCATAACTTCTCACTTCCTATTCTCTGCTTGTCGCTTCACACAAGTCTTTCAATTGGCGCCACTAAAATGCTGCCGCCTCTCTCCTCAGGCAGTTCGTGGACGCCTGCGGTCAGGCGCTGGGAGTGAACGAGCGGCTGATCAAAGAGGACCAGCAGGAGTACCACGACGAGATGAAGGCCAACTACAGGGACCTGACCAGGGAGCTGTCGGACATCATGCACGAACAGGTAGGAACCCCCAAAGATGCTGCTTATTGAGACACACGATCAGCATTTGGACTGTTGTCAGCACCAGTGGCGTCCCTAGGCTAAAACATCCTAAAGCCCCGGATGTTTTTTAATTAGCCCCGAATATTAATAAAAAAAAATAAAAAAAACGTCATTCACCCAAAACAGCGGCGTCAGGCAGCAGGCGCACTTGCAGTGTTTCCCCACCGTTATAATAGCGGGTCGCCCCCTGAAGAAACCCCCCGCCCCCCTGTAATTTTCTCGATAGCGCCAGATCACAAGTCGTCATTTAAGGTTCTCTTTCATATAGAACAGGTCTACACCTTGTTCTGTTATTAAACAAACTAAACGGCCGTATTTTATTGATCTCATCCACACGACAGCTTGTCATTTCTGTCTCTAAATAGTCGCATTAACACTTGAGCACTGAGCACACAGCAGCAGACAGAGAGCGTCGAAAAATATGTCGCGTGAAAAGCAGACCGCTATATCTGCGTTTTAAACGCTCCCAGGGTGAAGATGGCAACAGCAGCTCTCATGAGAGGAACACCGGAGCAGCTCTCTGAACACAGAGCAGCTCTCCTGCTCCAGGTGAAAGAGACAAAGTGCTCGTGTCTTGTACCAACAATGAGCTGCTGGCTTCACATATTACAAAAGTACAAAGTACACGGGCATAAAACTAAGTCATTCATAAATATATGGAGAAATGCTGTACTTTCGGGTAAATGGTTACGGTACACCGGTAACAGGTTCGCTTATTTTTTGGCGTTTTGCCAGAAGTCTCCGTGACGTCCTTTCTGCTGCTGCGTGTCTCAAAACAGAAAACAGATCTCAACGTTGAACATGAATTGTATCAAATCTACAACCCTGTTTTATAAAGATGTGTAGAGGAAAGCAGCTCACTGCTCCACTAATACTGATGCAACCTGATGCTCACATATCTGCACTCATTCTGTTTTGTTTGGCAAAAATAAATAAAAAATAGCTTATTGTTTTCCACAATGAGCTATTTAGTAGTAACTAAATATTAGGGTTTTTTTGCACAGATATAACTTTATTTTCATTGTTCTAAGTGATAGCAATCTGATTTACTTGAAACTTTAAGTTATTGCAATTTTCTTTATTCTGTTATTTATAAAAGCACAGATGGAGTCACAAAATGAAGTTATTTACAGAAAACATTTGAGAACCACTACTTAAATGTTTGTGTTGGTGGAGCACTATTAGCATTATTAGCATCTTATGTCTAAATATTATGTTAAAGAGTATGTTATGTTAAATAATGTTAAAGAATATGTAAAGAATAAATACATATGAGTATGTAAAGAGCATTAAATGTACAAAGTAAACACTGTACATGACAAGATGCATGGTTCATTAAACATCTCAATGTTTACTGTTGCTGAATGGTTGCTGTTGGTATGTTCAACATGATGAATGGGGCATTTTTGTGCCTGGGCTATTGAGGGAAGTTTGTGAACATTGCTAGCCTATTTGGTATTAACTGGTAACCATGAAATGCCTCAATTCAATTCAGTCCAGAAGAGCAGGTACCTGTAGGGTATGTGGAGAGTGTTTCTATGTCTAAAAATTTCGCTGCTTCACTCTTCTGGGCTAAGCCCCAGATGTGTCAAAATCCTAGAGACGCCCCTGGTCAGCACGTTTCAGCAACAGTTACCCACCCATTAAGAACCCAGCTAGTGCACTCCATAAAAGGTCTTCCAACCAGGTCTGCAATAAACTATAGAATTGTTTCCGGGTGCGAGCGGCTTATCAATATGACCTCCGAACACCAACGAGTTTCCTGTCTCATGAAATCTGCTGATTACTTAAATCTACAATATTTACTGTTTTGTTGAAGTGATATTGTGTATTGTGACGTAAGATGTCCACGAAATGGCATGTTGATAATATCTAAAGCTGCATATTCCTTCCTGTCTTCTGCTCATCTACTAACCATGTGTCCTGTCTCCTGCTGTCTTTGTGCTGGCCCGAGCAGATTGGATGGTAATGCTGCTTTTGTTCCTGTTGTACTCGATAGATGGGACAGTAAGGGGCCGTATGAACATTAATAGGATGGGGAGTGGGGCTTTTTCTTTATTTTATACAAAAGCCCATGCCAGCGTGTTAGTTAGCATATTTTTGGACACCTCGTTTAACTGTGAAGTCTTTATGGCAAACATAACAACATTGGTGCATATTCCAAAACTCTATTTTTGTATAAAAAGCTGCTTAAAGCTACTTACAGCCACCAAATACGGAACTGAACACAGACGGCAGCTTTGTGGCTTATGTGGTATTTTTGCCATTCTGCATTCCAAAAAATAAAATATATATTTATGTAAATCAGCTGTTGTTGTAGTCTGATATGTCAAAGATCTGTCAGACTGTCCATCACCATTAAAGCAAGGACAGACTCATATTAGTCAATAGTCCATTTTAATGAGGAAAATAAAACACTTTCATGACCCATGGTGCACACAATTGCCATCTTTTTTATCGTATGCTTAGTTCCCTATCTTATCTCTTACTACTATAATATACTATAATATACTATATATATATATATATATATATATATATATATATATATATATATATATATATATATATATAAGCTACCATGTATTCAGCAAAAAGCCCCGCCCCCAAAAAATAATTTTCTTACGGCCCCTACACTTTTATGAACATGCATGTGTGTGTTTCAGCTTTTAACACGATTAAATCAATACCTTTACTGATCTTCCTAATTGACCGTTTCTGCTTCTAGATAAACCCGGTGGAAGACGGCACGAGGAGCGCTCTGTCCGACTCCATGGGTATCTTCAACGCCATCAGCGGCACGCCAACCAGTGCCAACCCGCACGGCTCGACCACCATACTCTGATCCAGATGTTTCACACCGGACTCTTGGCTTCTACGCCACTAATGACTGATGAACTACATGTCACTCAAGAGGAAGGACGCTCCATACAACCTGAAGCCATCATCCATTGGCGTGTTTTCTTCCTGCTACATGTCATGAGCTGGGAAATGTGATGTTCCCGCCCTGTTATTACTCTTGTTTCCTATGGAGACGCCAGTCACAACTGTTGACTTGCGAACAGTAATTATATCGACTTATTGCCAGTTTTGGGTCATTTTGTAGAGTTTGTTTCATCCCACGGGTGAAGCACAGCAAGCGTGTATCCAGTACTGTGACTGACAACATTAGGCTATCTTCAATGTCCTGGTGTCTTAAGCTCCACCCGAGGGATGTTAGAACAAACATGAGGCGCATTTGACCCAGGTCTAGGATTTTCTCTCTTTTAACTGTAGGGCTCCCATTTATGTACAGTGTTTGTAAGAGAGAGTGCTTCAGGAGAGTTTTTAGTGGAAAGCCACTGCTGTAAACGTACATACATTCTTCTGCTGATGCACCGTATTTTTACATTTCCCCTTTTCTATTCTTTTCAGTTGCGCCCCCGTGACAGCAGATGCATCAGAGTTTATCTTTTATCTTACCGTGGACATTTTAAAGAATCATTCGCTCTATTTTAGGCCAATGGACGTGTATAGAAACTGTCTAAAGCCAAGTGAACCACAACGTTTTGACCTTTTTTTTGTGTAAAGAAAAGTGTGTGCAATATTTTGTATTGTTACCGTGGCTACCTGCTGCACAGAAAACCACTCTTGCCAAAGACATCAGAAAAAAGACGAGGCAGGACGAGGGTGTGAACATTTGTAATCTCCCCCCTTTGTTGCTTTGTCTGTTCCTGTGGATGCCTTTTATTATCTGTAAGGTAAAAAAAAACACATTTTTACTTAATGACTGCTCATGTACATATGTTTAAGTCTTTAAATATATAAAAAAAACTGTAATAATGCCTTCTTCCATGTCTTGCTTTTGTACGTTCACCATACACTACTAAAATATCCCCACACTAAGATTTTGAAGGTCAACTTAGTTAGTTTTGAAAGAGCATGCAGTCCTCGGTCTTTGAACGCATTCTCAACTTCTTAAGCTCCTTTTTCTTGTGCCAGAAACAACTGAACGCCGTCCCTTATCTGTAAAGCACAAGCTGCAGAATCCCAACTGTCTGTAAAGTCTCAGACAGCCTAAACCCACAGAAACACACATCACTTTAAACCAATTTGAACAAATACAGAAGATGTGTGACTCATGATGTCGGGCTGATATGCTGTATGTTACTATGGGTAAGTTAAAAAAAAACATACATGTACATTGATGGCTTGGTTGACTATTACTGTTAATGTCAAAGGAGAACAACTTTAAGACATATTTGTTTTTAGCAACAGTGTTGATTAGTACTGACAGAATCTAGTAAAAGACCAAAATATAACTGAATGCATGAAAAGATAATGCTATAGTTCAATAATTAAATAGAGGGCACAGAGAGATATCATGTTTTCAGATTTTTCTTTTGAAACTGTGTTCTTTGAAAAGAGGAAATAACATTCTTCCAAATGAAAAGTTTAACTCACACGTTATAAAACCCACTGTTGTTAATTTAAAAACACCCACTGTGTGTGTGTGTGTGTGTGTGTGTGTGTGTGTGTGTGTGTGGCTACTTAGCGTTAGCCGAAACAAAAGTGTGTCCAGGTAGCCTAATAAACTGTCCCATAAGGCAAGATTGTCAAAATATTAGATATCTTCACAGATAGATTCGTAAAGCTACTAGCCAGCTAGTGCAAGCAATGCTAATCACACACACACATATATATATATATATATATATTATACATGTACATATTATAATATATAAATAAATATACATGTATATATGCAGTTTAGAACATACATTTGGGGCATAACATTAAATGATTATGTTGCCTGATAAAATGTTATATTGGCTTGTCCTGCTTACTTTATTGTCTAAATTATGATTGATCACTTCCTTCCTGAAAGTGTGTGCGTGCGTGTGCGGTTGAGTCGGCATGCTGGTGGGACGCACTGAGCTGCGCATTCATTGGAGAGCGATGGGAGAGGAAGGGGATGCTGACTCCTGTGAAATCCTCTCTGTGTGTCACAAACAGCCCGGCGGTGTCATTGTTTCAGACTCTGGCTGCTAAACATCATGTGTCCGGCATGAGTTTCATGGTGTGTGTTTGTTTCTGTCTTTCTTTTTGGTGAAATACACAAGAATTCAAGTGTTTTTAATGTTTTCAGTCACTGATGTTATCCAGTTTGTGTCTTTGCATGTCATTAGATTTCATGTATATTGCTTCCTTTATCAGTTGACCTCTTTATCTGTAAAGCAAGAGTTTCCCTCAGTAGTCCCTCCCTCCCTAATTACTGACTGACACACACACACACACACACACACACACACACACACACACACACACACACACACACACACACACTTCTGATGTTGATAAGGATAATGTGCTGGGAGGTGGCAGTAATGGTGAGTTGCATGTTGGTAGGTGCTAGACGCTGTGTTTGTGTTTGTATGTGTGTCTGTGTGTGTTTGTGTGTGTGTGTGTGTGTGTGTGTGTGTGTGTGTGCGTGCGTGCGTGCGTGCGTGTGCGTGTCCAGCACCGGTGGGCGTTGCAGGAGGGTTTATGGGAGGTTCCATAAGAAGCTGACCAGGCACAGGTCTGGTCTCCGTGTCGTGGATCTGGATTGGGGTCACTAGTTTTCCTGCTGAAGGATTCAGTCGGAGAATGGACCAGAAGGCGACACACACAGCAGCCATGGCAGGTGAGTCCCAGTTTGGATGGGAACCCTGAGACTGGGATGCTCGGGAGCCCACTCTTACATTTTGGGATTTGTCTTCCAGCAGGTTTTAGAGGAATTATTATTATCATTATTATCAATTTTATCTTTTATTTTATGCATCTTTACATCATTAATTGTAAAGATGCATATTGTCCTTTTACTTGTAATGCCTTTGGGCTTATACTTTAACAGTATTTGTTTATATTTGCACCAAATCAGCTGTATTTGTTCAGTTGGTCACATTTGTTAATAATTCATTTTACATTTCACTCCCCCATCCAAAAATAAATAAACAGTGTAGATAATGTGTGACTTCATTTCTGCAGGCGAAGACGAGGGGAAGACCGCCAAGAAAAAAAGTGTAAGTACAATTGTCTCACCACTATTTGTAATATTTATTAAAAAAATGCACAGATGTATTGCTTAATGCTCTGATACAGGACACAGGAAACCATATGCATTCATTCGTGGCTATTAAAAATAAATCAGCACAATCGTGGCAAGAACAACTCACTGTTTCCGTCCCAACAACAGGCTACTATCTGCGGCTACCCAATCAGCATCTTTTTCATCGTGGTCAATGAGTTCTGCGAGCGTTTCTCCTACTATGGCATGCGAGGTGAGCTGCGTTGTTTCTTTATATACTTTCCTTTAAAGCTGCTTTATTCATATAAGGTTGTTGTTTCACTTTGCCTCAAGTTCTGCTTTTAAGAAAATACTATTTTATCTCTTGAGTAGCTGATAAAATATGATAAACTACAATATCTAAAAGTATATAGATATAATATATGTCTACTTTGAATGCTGATATACTTTTGCGTGAGTACAATGTTGAAAGCAGGACTCCTAATAGTACCTGATCCCCCTCCTTACCGGTCCTCCCGTGTGCAGCCGTGCTGGTGCTGTACTTCAAGTACTTCCTGCAGTGGGACGATGACCTGGCGACCACCATCTACCACACCTTCGTGGCTCTCTGCTACCTGACCCCCATCCTGGGAGCCATTGTGGCGGATTCATGGCTGGGAAAGTTCAAGTGAGTTTCAGATCCTGCAAATGTTTTACCTGCAACCAAATTTAAAAAAGGCATTGTGAATATAAATATATAATGTATAACTTTAAACACTATTGTAGTAGAGCGAGTTGAACAGCTGGGGTTATGTATCTAACAGAATCAGCTAATCCTTGAACCTTTGACCCTTGTCTATCTTATCTCTACCTGGAGCTATACACCTGTTTAACTCCTCCTCCTCCTCCTCCCCCCCCCCTCTGCACAGGACTATTGTTTACCTGTCCATCGTTTATACGCTCGGACAGGTCGTCTTGGCAGTAAGTGCCATCCATGACATCACAGACGCAAACAGGGACGGCGTCCCCGACAACATGACCCTCCACGTGTGAGTTGAACGCACACAGAAGCGTGTGAGCGGAACACGCCGGATGTGTACTGACATTGTGTCCGTGCCGCTTTGCCTTCAGGTCGCTGTCCATGGTGGGGCTGATCCTCATCGCCCTGGGAACGGGGGGCATCAAACCCTGCGTGGCGGCCTTTGGTGGGGACCAGTTCCAAGACCATCAGGTCAGAGGTCACTCAAGCAAACACACAAGTCTCCTCCGAATCATGACAAGCTCAATTTGAAATGATGGAAAAAGAGCTCTGACTATAACTACCATACGAGTACATAGTTATCTCATAGCCTTCTTATATTCTCATATTCATTCATTCATTCAAATATATCAGATAGTTTTCTCATACATTTAAGGTAGTTTCCTCAATATTTAAGATATTTCAGACAAATAAAGTATTACTGAGATTTTTACCACGAGGGATTGAGTAATTTATATGGATAAATACCAAATCCCCTTATGTACATGCATGCATGCACCATATGCAGGACCCAAGTATTATCTCTCTCTCTCTCTTTCTTGCAGGTGTGTACACACACCACACAGGCAATTAAAAAGACAAGTCACTCAGCTATCAGTGGCTCCTTGTCAGCACTTCTTGTATCTCTATTTGTTTCCAGCTAGTTGCTTATTAACCATAACCTCAGGTACATCTGTCTCAGTGACTTTATTACGCTGTTCCAGCACAGGGACAAAGATTACCCCACAAAATCAATGACTCTGCTGGAATGGGATGTTATATAATGTATAGATATATTAGGTTATGTATAATATAATCTTGGAAAAATGTGCATCAGTGCTTTTGGGCCCAGGTTTAACTTTCCTGCGTCCAACAGGAGAAGCAGAGAGGCACCTTCTTCTCCATCTTCTACCTGTCCATCAACGCTGGCAGTCTGCTGTCCACCATCATCACGCCCATCCTCAGAGGTACCGCCGAGCACACAGCATGAAGCACAGAGGACTCGCGAGTAGAGTTAAACATGAAAACGTGTGTGTGTTTGTGTGTGTGTGGTTTCCAGCTGAGGAGTGTGGTATATACACCAAGCAGAAGTGCTATCCACTGGCCTTTGGCGTCCCCGCTGCTCTCATGGTGGTCGCTCTGAGTAAGAATCCCGTCTCTATTCATTGTACTGAGCAGATCACTGATACTTTTATGAAGTCTTTGTAGTAACACGTTCATTTTTCCTTAAAGGGGTACTACACTGATGTGACACATGGAGGTCAGCTTACTGCTTAGTCTATAAAAACCTTTGTATTATATCTTATGTTGTGGGGTGGAATTTAGCTTTTACCTGGCAGGGAGTCTGAAACTAATCAGTTGCATTATGGGAATTGTAGGACTCAGAGAGACTAAAAGTTAAGATATATCAGCCTCTGCTACTTCCATCTTGTCCCCACAACTTAATGAAAGTACAATGCTAAATAGCTGGAGTGCCTTTTTAATGAATTACATATTAATCTTTTTGTTAGATAATTATTAAGCCATTTGTGATGACAGCTTCTGGGTTGCCAAGTTGCAGTTAGTTTTTTATTTGCAGTTTATTACTAACACTGATAAATTATTAATAAACTATGAATACACTTGTTTGTTATAAGCCTGTATTACCCCTCTATAATGTGTGTTTTATAAGAAAGTAGCACCATGAATATTTGCAGTTCAAAGATAAGTTAATGACATCCTAACAATAATCTAATTTATTTGCTGATAATTTCAGCAAATGTTATAATACATTTGGTGTGTGTGTGTGTGTGTGTGTGTGTGTGTGTGTGTGTGTGTGTGTGTGTGTGTGTGTGTGTGTGTGTGCAGTTGTCTTCATTATTGGAAGTGGGATGTACGTTAAGACGCCCCCTCAAGGCAACATCATGGTGAAGGTCTGCCGGTGCATCGGGGTAAGTGGCTCCTCACAGATGAGCATCTTGTTCGTCCCAAAGGATTTCACTTCATTTCCCAACATGCATTGACTCTCAGTGAGACGGTCCTCTGTTATCTGCAGTTTGCCATCAAGAACCGCTTTAGGCATCGCGATGCACAATTCCCAAAGAGAAGCCACTGGATGGACTGGGCCGATGAGAAATACGACGTAAGTGCGGCGTACATACGCGGACACAGAAACAGCAGAGTCAGCGACGTGAGGATCCTCATCCTTGTCTTTGTTTGGCTCAGAAACTCCTGATCGCCCAGGTGAAGATGGTGCTCAGGGTGCTGTTCCTCTACATCCCTCTGCCCATGTTCTGGGCTCTCTTTGACCAGCAGGTGATGACCAATTATTTTACAAATTCCAATAGAAACACACACAAATAATGCATACCGTGTACTGGTAGACTCTAAAGGAGAGCTGTGTCTCCTCCACAGGGCTCCAGGTGGACCCTCCAGGCGACCACCATGAACGGAGACTTTGTAAGTGTTGTACTTGCAGCTTTTTTTGCTAAAAACACAGAGAAGTTAGAAGAGATTCTGACTGTCTTTCTCTATTGTTTTCTACAACAGGGAATACTCACGATCCAGCCCGATCAGATGCAGGTAAGACTGTTCTGTGGACTACTCTTTACTCCCAGTGTGGTTGCTACGTGCTGCTGGCGTGAACCAATAGAAAAGGCTTTAGAAAGAGTGACCCGCCTTCTCGCCACCAGACCGTCAACCCCATCTTGATCCTAGTTCTGGTGCCGATCGTGGACAGTCTGCTCTACCCGCTGATTTCCAAGTGCAATGTAAACTTCACGTGAGTTCATTTTTGTGTTTTCTTCCCTGTGTGATGGAAAATATGATATTACTAAGTCTGGGTAAACTTTGTATGAACATTTTATCTCTATGCAATCATTTTAGTTTTAGTTTAGCACCTTTTAAACTGTCCTTTTCAGCACAAACTACGTATGAAGTAGTTATTGGATTATTGATATGAATTAAATCACCAAAGTGTCAAGCTGCCAGCAACACAACAAATGCAAGATAAATGACACACGTGGCCTTAAAAATGTACAAATCTGTCGTGATAATCACTCAAAATATATACACACAAATACAGCAGAAAAATGCAAAAATGGTTTGCCTTTTCACGAAAGTCTACAGTATCTATGACTGTAAATAATATATATAAATATATTCATATAAATAATTCAAAGTTATTTTTCAATAAATCATTTTACTATACGCTATTTAGCACGTATAAGCAGTATATAAATAGTTTATAACACACTAAAATTGCTTGGCAAGCAGACACGTGTTTATTAATGTATTTGTGAATTATAACTTATAATAATAATGTATTATAAAACACTAACTATGCATATACATGGCCAAACTTACATGTAAGCGTGTGTGTGTGTGTGTGTGTGTGTGTGCGTGCGTGTGTGTGTGTGTGTGTGTCGTGCAGCCCCTTGAGGAAGATGACTGTGGGGATGGTCTTCGCTGCCCTCGCCTTCATCGCTGCTGCGCTGGTCCAGATACAGATCGACGTGAGTGTAACGCACAACAAAACACAAACGTCGGGCAACTCTCGCACACACACACACACACACACACACACATACACACACACACACACACACACACACACACACACACACACACACACCACCTTATGAGGCACAATTCACACACACTTCCATGTGTCCTCTAGAAAACCCTGCCCACGTTCCCATCGAGCAGCGAAGGCCAGCTGAAGTTCATCAACATACACAACCGATCGCTGGACGTCACAGCTGGGACCAACCAGTTCACCTTGGGGGCTTTCTCGGTACTGCACCCAACACAAACACACACACACACACTAAACATCTGAAGTCTCCACCCACTAAAGGTGGGAGGACGTATTGATATCAGCTCATCTTCTGCTCCGACAGGCCAATGAGGATTACCTGACCTTTGACAAACCGTTTGTTGTGAGTGTGGATTCTTTAGTGACCACTCCAGAGATCACTTTAGTGAATGGCAATCGGAGTACGATGGTCATCGTTCAGGACGGGCCCCTCTTCAGGCCGGTGCAGGTGAGCACACCACATTAAAGAGATTAAAGTCCAATGGAAGTTTTTTTAAGATGTGGTCCGAGAGCATTAATGAAATCTTGTTTAGAATCCCTGACTGAATCTTTTGAGGTCATTTCTTAAACTTCTGCGAAATACGTCGATTCATTCTACTCCATCATTTTAGCAAATATCAACTTCATAAATGAGAGATTGTTTGGCTGAAGTGGCAATGGTTGTTAATGAAGTGTATACTGTATGTTTGCTATATCCACTTATATTGAATTCAACTTAAAGTACAAATATGTGGAGGCTCTAAAGTGTCTTTCTGTCTCCAGTTCACGGACATCAAAGCAAAGCCGGAACAGGGCGCTAACGCTATCAGGCAAGTCTTCTTGTGATCCCCAAATAATCCTTTTAACCAAGACATGAAGCGCTCACGATAACTTTATGCCCGCTAATGAAGACAAGTATGATGAATCTGTGTGATATTATCCGGGAATCTAAAGATCAGAGGTTCTCCAACCAAAGATAGTGAGATAATAATAATAACCTAAATTGAGCAAAGGATTGTGTTTTTGATTTCAAAATCTTGTTCCAAAACCTCTCGCGTTCTGAATCCTCCCCCAGGTTTTTCAACGGTCTCGGCTCAGTTTTGAACGTATCGTTTGGGACCCTGGGCTCGGAGCTCATCGGCGCCAACAACATGTCCGGCTACTCCATGCTGCCGAAGGGAACGTAAGACTCATCCTCACCTCCGTCACACACAGTCCTACCAGAGAAGTCTTTGGCTCTGACTTGTGTTGTTCTTGTCACCTCAGCTCTAAGTTCCTGCTCCAGAGCGGTGTTGAGGAGTGCCACTACACTCAGGACCTGGGCTTCGGCAGCTCTTTCACCTTAATCATCCCGCCCACTTTCGCATTTGGACCTAATGTAACTCGTGAATACATTCTGAGTCACAACATAGTGTCATTTTTTATACATTTCTTTTGTCGAGGTAACACATCTTGTCTTGTAGTGCGAGCAGAGCGTCCAGTCCGTGATGGACATCAAGCCGAACACCTTCCACATGGCCTGGCAGATCCCGCAGTACGTCCTCATCACCATAGGGGAGGTGGTCTTCTCCGTCACCGGCCTGGAGTTCTCCTACTCACAGGTAAGAGGGCCGCTTTCCTCTGGAGGACACCAAACACAGATGTAGAATATGTCTTTTCTTAATCTCTGGTTCTTCTTCCCTTTTGCTCTCCAGGCGCCCAGCAACATGAAGTCTGTGCTGCAGGCTGGTTGGCTCTTTACCGTTGCCGTTGGCAACATCGTTGTGCTCATCGTCGCCGAGGCTGCGACGCTCCCGGACCAGGTGGGTGGACTTCATGAGGAGCCGCGGTCACCGTCTTACTTTAGCAACTCATCACATTTGAGAGAATGGATGCAGAGAATTATTTTACATGAAACTAAGAGTCAGAGTCTAGAGCCACGCAACATGTATCTGCGTCTTGTACGGAGAGTATGAGGAAGCTCTTTTGATGACAATGAGAGAATTAAGTCGAAATATCAAGAATGAAGTTTCAGTATTTGTGCCAGCCAGGAGAGAAAATGAATCAGCTACGAGCTTCGAGCTAAATGCTAACAGGCTCAAAAAGAGAGTATACTAACCGTGTCCACCGTCTCAGTTTAGAGTTATGCTGACAACACATTGTCCTCATGACCGTCTGATAGGACATAACACAGGTAATGTCGGATAAACCTCCTTGACTAGAGGGAGGTGTATTTCCTTCGGTTTGGCGCCAGGCTAACGCAGTGTTGGTTTCCGTCCACTAGTGGGCCGAGTACATCCTCTTTGCCTCTCTGCTGCTGGTGGTGTGCGTCATCTTCGCCTTCATGGCTCACTTCTACACCTACATCGACCCGACCAAGATAGAGGCCCAGTTCGCCCAGAAGGACCCCGAAGAGAAGGAGAAGAGGAAGAGCGTGGAGATGAGCAGGAAGGACTCGGTGAAGCAGCGCAAGGAGGACCGGAGGAGTTCTGACTCCAGCTCCGACGAGGAGAAGACCAGTCAGACCAGTCAGACCAGGATGTGAGGCGCCTTGGTGGACAATAATTCAGACTATTTTGTCTCAAAGTCTTGAAGAAATATTCCTCTTTAGATCATATAATTACATTCCCTGGATCTTTATTGGTTAGTCATTTGTGCTTTTGCTGTTGTAAATCAGTTTTTTTCTTTTTTACAATGAATTATTTTTGCACTGTATAGCATAACATCTTTATGTAATTATGTTTCATAGCCTTTTATGGAGAACACATGCAAACAAACCATTCCAAAATTTGTATTTATTTCCAAGCAAAGTTTTGTAATATTTTGTCAATATATATACACATATACGATGTTATTGTGTTCCAGGGTAAAGTCGGAACAGAAATTGTTTAATCAAATTCCATATTAAAACTTGTTTGGTTCTGCCCTGTGACTATGGCTGCTCACCGAGGTCTTCAACAAAGACCAATAAAGGTGTTGATGTGAATAAAGTTGCACACAAAGGTTTCTTACGCTGTGGCTTCATGTTCTACATTTCCAGAGGCTGTGCTGAGGTTTTAGGTTTGCTCACCGTATAGTTTAGAGTTGTTGAACATTTGCTCAATACTGCTATTACATTTCACCGTGTACGGTACGGAAGACTATTACGACAAAAAGCATGAGGCAAAACCAAAACAATGGAGGAAGATTTTCTTTCCAATTTATTTTGCATTTTGAGAATAAAGAAACTTTCAGTATTAGTGCTAGTGCCAGACATAAGAAACAACTAATTAATAAGAAGTTGTATTTTGTCAAAGTCAAAAGAGAGAATAAAGTTTAAGTGTTGAACTTTTGAGAATAAATACTAGCTTTAGTGCATTTACTGAATTTGTTACTTTATTCTCAACATATACATATATATATATATATATATATATATATATATATATATATATATATATATATATATATATATATATATATATATATATATATACTTATCTTAATCACTTTTTTCCCTGTAATGCCTTGCCTCAACACTTTAGTATTCATTATGCAATTGTCATATCACCTCTACACACATGTAGGTCCAGAAAACGCAACACACAGGTTCTCAGTTAGCATCTTTATTTCTCATGTCACTTTGAAAGCTTACAAGGAGCTCACATTTAACTTGGGAATCCTCCAATGACACAAGCAAAGATTATATACAGTACTATAAACTGTCAGCTATGATAAAGGAGACCAAATGTACACATTTTGTAGTTATTTCCGTAGCATATGTTTTTCTGTAAGGTATAGATTTAATTTTTTTGCTGGAGGCAGGCGCCCATATCCATAAAGCATTCCATATTTCCATCTTTGCAGTTATAAAAATATCAGGTATTTCTTAATTTCTTTCGATCCCTGTGTTGACAAGTGCGTCTTGATGCAACTCCTCAACATTATTGCTGCATTAGCACAGTAGTAAATTCTGGAACTCTTAAGTAAACATATATAGTAAAACATGGCTATTAGCAACTTTTTTAGTTTTTTTGTTCTTTCCTCCTCTTACAGGCTTCTTTAAATACTCGACACACTTTCAAAGTGCAAAACAAAAATAAAAAACAAATAAACTGATCTGACGATACAAAAATAATACAACATAAAAGGTGCAAATCATACTAAACGTCTGGTGAGAGCATAAAAAGAGCGACATGGCACTTCTAGCGCGGCGTGGAGGTGAGAGGCGGTGACGTCTGCAGCTTGGCTTGTCCCTCGCCTCCACGAAGAATAATGCAAAGGAGAAATTCAGAGCCAAGGAAAAATAATACTTGAAATCGGCGCTCAGCCGTCCCTTTGCAAATGTCCCGGGCTCCACTCGACGGCGTCATGCTGCCGACACAGATCCACTCTGTCCTAAACCATTTCAAACTGACTGGTCTACCAGAAGCACAGGTCGGCGTCCCCCCCACTGACTAAAAAAAGAAAGAAGGAAAGGCTTCTGCCTCTAAACAAAGTACGCTTAGTATCGTAGTTAGTCCGGTGATTCAAAATGGAAGATTGGAACTCGGTCACTTGGAGAAAAAACACTTGACAAACACTGAGCTCGACGCCGAGCAAGAGCAACGAAAACCCGCGATGAAATGCCAGATGTGTGTGTGTGTGTGTTTGTATGTATCTCAAAAAAGGCAAGGCATTTCCTGTTTCGTTCTGGGTTGTTGTTGTTTTTTTTAAATATCTATTTTTAAACATCACCAATATCTACAAAATGCGCGTGACCATTTTGTACACAGTAATCCATTTCCCCCGCAATGACTGCTTGTAATCACGTACAGCATGGCGCCCCCACTGCCTCCAAGTCCACTTAAAGCGCTTTACCTGAGGTTTCATTAAGAATGCTGCAAATTTGCCTGAACAGGGAGTCTTACATGCGCGCGCGCACACACACACACACACACACACACACACACACACACACACACACACACACACACACACACACACACACACACACACAAAGATAATATCCCTGCAGGTTCATCAAGCATGCTTTTCAGAGGTTCTGGGGATATGACGCCTGCATTAAGGGGGCAATGAAGTCTTGGGTTTCGGGTCGGGGGGTTTCCCGGCTCCTCGTCGAGCAGATTCCACGCGGAGACTCGGCGGCGCGTGAGGGTGGAGCGGTCCAGCGCTCACGCAGAGCCCAGAGTCCGTTTCACTGCTCGGACGGTTGAGTCTCGTTCCTTCGTGGGGCGTCCCGCTGCCCCGAACTTCTCCCCTCGTCAGTGGCTGAAAGGAGTTCAGTCATTTTGAACTGGGTTAGCCCCCACGCACACACACACACACGGGAGGTCAAACGTGGTCGGCTGGCGGTGAATGGCTCGACCCTCTGACCTGGCTGTGGTGTTGGGCGGGCTGGGAGAACAGGGCCGGGGCAGAGGGCCGGTTACTAGGGGGAGGAGGAGGACGTCCTGCTTGTGGAGAAACTGAGAGGAGAGGAAAAAAGGTACATTATTGTCTAAAAAAAAAAAAAAAAGGGTCTTGAATACACGATAAAGGGTTGTGAAGCGTTACCTCTGGAGCCGGTGGACCATGTGAGCCACCAGGGAGTCGGAGATGCTGGGGTAGGACTCCTCCGCCAGCAGGATGGCCTCCCTCAGCTCATCCAGGACCATGGGGTTCCCGTTCACCTGCTCCTGCCTCGCCTTCAGCTGCGAGCGAGGAGAGGAGGCAGAGGATTGGTCGGCACCGATTCCAAACGTTAACAACTTAAGTGACCTAGCCGTGTCCTTACCTCAGCTAATGCCGGGGAGATGACCGTGACCAGGCTCTGTGAATAAGGCCTCTTTGGAATGTCTTTCGTCTGAGGAAAACGGGAGGAGACGAGGGAAATTAATGTAGTGCAGCTTCACCTTAGGGGGGTAATCTATTAAAATCAGGGCAGAGCGTTTCCCTAAATAACATCACACCGTTCCTGAGGATCGGTCCTCGTGGAACGGTGCACATTCAGTGCACCTGATCGCTTTATCCCTCGTGAGGCGCTCACCTGGTCTGCTGCCCCCGACTGCCCCTCCCCGTTCTGCAGCTTCTTGGGGTCCTTCTCTCGGATGGTGAAGATCCAGTCGTCGCTGCCAAAGTTGTTCCCGCCCGACGCCTGGCCGTCCTGCTCTCTGATTGGACGGACATTAAAAAAGGCGTTTGGACGTTCAGCATAATAGCATGCATATATAGACAAAAAATAAAGATCAAAATTACGGTGTATTTCTACTGTACCGGGGGGGTAACACAGATTAAAAAGTAAAACTCACGAGTCGGACTCATCCGAACTGGACTCCGTGGTTCTCAACTGCTCGGCCTTCCACCTCTTGTACTTGTCCACCAGCTCCGTCAGGTAGGAGGTCTTTTTCGCGTGGCGCACGATCAGCTTGTGCTTCAGCAGCTCTTTGGCGGTCGGCCTCTGAGGAAGCGAAAGGGAAGCAGCTGAGATGAGCACACGATGCAGTTCTGGACAAAAAGACAAATCTTTTGTTTTTATGCGGAGATGCTACTCACGAAGCTGGGCTCTTTGTTGAGGCACGCCTCGATGAACTCCTTGAGCGGCTTGCTGTAGCTGCCCTCCAGCGTGGGCGGGTTGTTCTTTGGGATGAGGAATAAGACCTTCATGGGGTGGAGCTCCGAGTGGGGCGGCTCACCTTTTGCCAGCTCGATGGCCGTGATGCCCAGCGACCAGATGTCGGCCTGGAAAAGCACGGAGAGACATGGTGAAGAAAACAATAGCACGACTAGAAGTAAACAAACTCCACAGGGTTATTTAGGCACACACGCTTGATGAGGTTTCATCACATCAGAAGATGCATAAACTTCATCTGCAGACTGGTGACCAACGTTTTAAAGTAAATTGGCTTTGCATTCAAATCAACCCGGTTTAAACTCGGACCGGCAAAAGCGGAAATCCACTCGACTCCTATTGGTGACGACAGCTCGCTGTTGCTTGTTGTCATAGCAGCAAGACGCGCTTCCAGGAGCCCGGCAGGCAGAAGCAGTGACATTCAAGAGCAGCGGGAGGAGGCGTCACTCCAAGTGGAACTCTGTTCTGCCCTTAGCCATCCGATGAGCCAACACGACTCGCCGGATGGTTTCCACACCTGAGAAGCTGTCACTGGAAAGTGTTTGGAGGTCGAGTCTCTCTCACACACACACACACACACACACACACACACACACACACACACACACACACACACACACACACACGCGCCCCGCCCCGCCCCGCCCCGCCCCGCCCCGCCCCGCCCCGCCCCGCCCCGCCCCGCCCTGCCCCTAGCTGCAGGGTAGCTCCTCACCGGACGCCGTTGGGTCCGTACTGCTGTTCAGACAGAGCACACTGCGATGTTCTTCTGTTGTTGTTTGTTAAGTTAGTTAGAGGAACGCAAACCAACATGACCAAATGTAACAAGAGCGTTGAGCGCCGCTCGTCGGCTTTGAGCCTCACCTTGGAGTCGTAGGCCGACTGTCTGATGACCTCGGGCGCCATCCAGAAGGGCGTGCCGACGAAGGTGTTGCGTTTGATCTGGGTGTCGGTGAGCTGCCCCGCCACGCCGAAGTCCGCCAGCTTCACCTCTCCCTGCTCGGACAGCAGCACGTTGGCGGCTGTGGGGGAGGACAAGCATGTATGACGTGATGCAGCTCGGAGAACACACACAAACACACACACACAAACACACACCATTGGACGCCTATGCCAGCACCATTGATCTGTAGCGCCGATATATTTCACCTAAACGGGGAACGACTGTCAGAAGCCTTTTAGAGAAGCGCTGCAGCGTTCACCTCAATCCCCCCGATGCAACACAACCTCTATAATGAATGAAACCCGGAAGTGGACGTCAATACCATTAAGGCGCTACGTGATATTTGTGTGTGCTCCGTGATGCCAGTTAGCCAGCTGAAAGCCTGCGGCCTCTGACGGCAGCGCTCTCAGTCCGCCGGGCTACCTTTGATATCCCGGTGGATCTTCTTCTCAGAGTGCAGGTACTCCAGGCCCTTGAGGATCTCCCTCAGGATCGTGGCGATCTGGGTCTCGTCCAGGGTCCCGGGCTCCATCTTTAGAGGTCAAACAAACAGAGGCGGTGAGTGGTGGGCCTCGGGGCGGAGGACTATTTATTCTACAGGGCTGACGGGCAGGAGCTGATATCCTCCAAGAAATGTACCAAAAGCATTTCATAGTGGAGACGTTACATTTTGTGTCTCCGCTGGCGTATTGAAGGAATGCTTCACCCACAAAATGACCGTTTCTTTATCAGCGTCTCGCCTTCAACTCCAGGGGAAAACGCTGGGTTTTTTTTCTCACGTGACTCAACAGCGAACAGAGAATCCCAAAAACAATGGAGAAAAGTCTGGAGTAGATATAGCAAAACTATAACTATAACATCCGCTTCAAACGACTCGTGCAGAATCCGTTGCATCCTCACTACTTCACAGAAACCGTACTATTTAAAACACTTCTGCATAAACAATCTCACGCTTGCCCAGGCGTGCAACTGTTTTTTATTTTAAGCGTTTGTGAAGTCGTGAGCACACGACTGGATGAATGAGACTTGGATTAAACCGCCCGAGTTAACAGAGTTCGATCTCATTTATGTCAATTCATCCAGACCATTTCTCTGCGTTCTGCGAGAAAAACAACGTTTTCTCCAAGAACTCAAGGTGACACGAGGTGAGCAACTGATACACAGATGATCATTTTGGAGGTAAAGTGCTCCTTTATACTCCAGCGGGAACACATGGATGTGCTACATCACACAGGAAAGGCCAAGTATCTGATGGATAGGGAGACGATTTAAACGTAGGGTGTCGGACGCGTCGATGTGCACTTACCAAATCTAACGCCGAGCCTCCCCCTAAATACTCCATGATGATCCATAGCTTTGTGTCCTGGAGACAGAGAGAGAGAGAGAGAAGAGGGTGAGCTGCCAGCGGCGGGAGAAAAAGGTTTCATCGCGGTGCGTTTGTGGAGACGCCGTGGTGGGATGTCATGCGAGGCCAATCCCCTTTTAGTTCAGGATTAATCAGGGAACAGGTGGGCAGAGAAAGAGAAATCCGTCCACCGAGAACCAAATAACACTTACTGCCTAGTCGAGGCCACAACCTCGTCTATAACAAGTACAACGAGCTTCACCTTGAGGTACGAGCCGTAGTACTTGGTGACGAAGGGGCTGTCGCACTGGCTCAGCACGGTGATCTCCTGCTGGATGTCCTCGATCTCGTCCTCCGCCTCCTCCAGGTCGATGGTCTTGATGGCTACCACTTTCTGGGTGCGATTGTCGATGCCTTTGAACACCTCGCCGAACGAGCCCTTGCCGATGCGCTCCAGCTTGGTGAACAGCTCCTCCGGGTCGGCCTTGGAGTTCTGGCGGGAAGAGGGGGGAACAAAGCAAGGGGGGAGGAAAAAGGGGAAGTCGGATTGAAACAACAACAACAAAAGGAAAGAAAGGGAAAAGGAAAGGAGAGGAAAGAAAAGGGAATGTTTGAAAAGAACTGAATGCCGGGGGAGTAAATAGGAAACACCAGCGGGGTGCCATTCTTACAGGATACATTAATTCACTCGTTGCAACACCTTGTGTTTGTGTACACAGAGAGAAAGACACAGGAGCATGAAAGGGAAAGAGTGTAACAGTTGGATAACAGGCAGGTTAAAAGGAAGTGAAATAACATAAAATATGCTCTTAAAAATGACATCGTAGTCCTCTGAACAGCCCGCTGCATCTTTGGGGTTTCTTTTCTTGGGTATTGTTTTCTCAGTTAATCTATGAAATCATTAAGTTTCTATATTCAAATTGTTGTTTAGTCTGACAAACAGTCCCGAACCCACAGTTATTCAATTCTCAATAGTTTAAACAGATTAAAATGAGGTGCTCCGTGTTCCTTCTCGCTCGATTTAGCTTTAACGCTTGAAGCTAGTGCTGCTGTGATGAAGCCAGCGTGGAACCTAATGCAGATAACCACTTTAAGTATATACGGTATATGACATTGGATACTGGGTTGTGGACAGACTTGGTGCTGTAGATGTAAAGCAGTTTGTGCTGAGAGGCAATGAGGGAAAACACAATATCACCGTTACAGCCAAAATGACTGTTGGCACCCTGAGACACATTTAGAACTCCTCTTGAGGACATAAGGACAGGAATCGAGGATCTCGAGTGCGCACACATAAATAAGCTCAGCACACTGTAGCAGTATGTGCATCGGAGCGTCGACCGAAAAAAGAAACCCTACTTGAGCGCTGCAGGAAGTGAACCCTCCAGAGGCTGTTATGTGGGAAACTCAAGAGCAGGGCGCTGATAAAAACAACTTCCTTTCATGACCTCTTCAGAGCAGAGCCGGGTCAATATGCCCGTTTTGAGATAGCTAAAAATGAAACAGCTGCCTTCCATAAAAAAAAAATATATATATATATATATATATATATATATATATAAAAAAAAAAAGGATCCCTTGTCACAGATAAAGGCTCTTTTTGGTGCCGTGAAAGAGATTTATTCAAGAGACTTAAAGTGTGATTCCACAAATGGAAAGTGTGGGACAGAGGCGATAAACTGATGAGTCATATCGTGTTGCAACAATACAAGGTTTTGTTTTCTGAACCAGGGTTTGAACTGAGCTTTTTATGTATAAACTCGACTTCAAACACTCTAAATTATCGACAATTCAGCTAACAAGCTAAACAAATTGCACTTGCCTCAGTGTCCTTTTAAGAACAATCGTCACCTGACTGGCAGCAAAACTGATTTATGATGAGTTATTATGCTCTAAATGGACTCAAGTCTTTGTTTGGTGCCAAAAGAAGTTTGTCTTCCCCCTGAAGCATCCTCTCCCAGATCCAGAGTCTGCATGCATTTACTTCCAACACAGAGGAATCTGCTAAAGAGCACAGGGTGAATAATCTGGTGCACGAGGCAGTTTACATTAGGAACAGTTATCTCCCAACACAATTATCCCCTATAGGCAAATTCCTAAAGATAGCAGCGGAGGCTGGACCGAGGCGCGCGTGCTTCATATAGTTTCTCTGTGCAGGAGACCTCGAGACGCGGCGGAATTATTGGAATGTTGCGTTCAATGCGCATCCTTCCGTTGCAAAGATGTGGCATTCAGTGGCAGAAGGACAATATACTAATGACGCCATAGGAGTGACGCAAATTAGCGGTGCTATGTTGTCCGGCATCTATCTATCTCTCGCGCGCACGCACGCACGCACACAAACACACCATAGTTTATATTATGGATTTATGCTTAGGTTGTTTAATAGTTAACGTCTTTTGATAAATGTCAGTCACACGCATGGCGTGCACTTCCTCCTGTGCTTCATGGCCATTGCAGCATCACTATGGGTGCATTATGAGCTGTTTTAGTCCTCGAGAGAGTTTTTCCTGACGAGGTGAAAGTGAACGTTACCCGAGGTGCCCAAAGTCACACAGGGTGGACGGGTCGGTGAAACCCGCAGCGGGGAGTCGAACAAGTGTACATTGTGTTCTGGCAGTGACCTCGACTGCGAGTTAAAGAGACGTGTGTCTTACCTGCATCCCCGGCAGGTGGCTCTGAACAGGAGAATGGGCCATGGTGCCGGCCGGCTTGCTGGCGTCTCCTCGGCTCGGCTTGTGTTGCGTTTACGGTCCCGTTAATGTCAGCAATCCTCCCGGACACCTGGCTACACAGGCCCCACCGAGACCCGCTCCAGGTACTTTATTTAGAGAGAAAGACGCCCCCCACCTACACACACACACCCTTTCCTGTGCGGTAACGACCCCCTAAGTCATCCAAAACAGCTGAGCAAGCTAACGTTCGCTAACGCTAAAAATCCGCAACGTTAGTCCCGCTAACCAAGCTGGCGACGCGCTAAAACTGGTGCACTGAATCCGGTTCTCCCGCTCCGGGGGGAAGTTGTCCCGCTGCGTCGCATTTTGTATCCTCAGAAGCGAAGGAGTGGCAACAAAAGCCGTATTTCAAAACGACCCAACTGTCACTCGCTGGCTCGTATTCTCTCGCTGACGGTGTTGTCAGCTAGCTAGCATGGTTAGCTCGTTAGCTAGCTAGCCAACGCAGACAACCCGACATGACGTTCCGTCCGCGAGCTCGCAGCGCGACGTGTCCGCATGCCGCAGACGTCCCACAGGACGGGGGCTCGACTACACCGACACCACCGCCTTTTGCTTTTTAATCTTTGCTCTAACTTGCCTTCGGCAGCTCTACAGGTCGGGCATCTGCGGCAAGGATAGCTCGCCCGTGTTTTTGTTTCCCCTCCCCTCACTTTCGTCCCGTACTCTCGGCCATCTTGTCGGTGCTGTGACGCCTGGCTGGGCGGACCCGGATCAACAACAACGACTCTCCCTCGCCGGTGTATGATGCCAGGTGTATGGTACCAGGTGTACGATGCCAGGTGTATGGGACCAGGTGTACGATGCCAGGTGTATGGTACCTGGCATGGTATCAGGTGGACGGACCGAGGCAACGCCCCCCCAAACAAAGTGTTTTGGGGGAGTCGATGTTGCTGTGAAGCTCAGAATCTATTTCTGAGAAAACTCAAGTTTGTAACTGCTTCTGGTAATCTTGGTCCAGAGAGCCCGAAAACATGCTTTTATTAATAAACTAATTCATAAACCACCTTTACGTAGCGACGTGCTGTATAGAAGTATAACTTCTGATCAAATCACTCTTCAGTTATAAAGCACCATAATAAAGCTCATCAAGGACACCTGGGAATCTCTGCCCTTGACACTGCTAATCACCCTAAAACCCCCTTTTTGTTATTATTATTAATACTATTATTATTATTATTATTATTATTATTAATAATAAACCCCACGTTAATCTAGTAACTCCATTACAACGCCACACACATCGCAGTCCTCTGTGATACTTAAGGTATTACCGTGCACAACTGAATTGCGTTAACACAATTTGCATTGGGAGCAAATCTAAATTAATGCCTCTAAACTAATTAGCGCTTCAAATGGCATCGGTGAGGAGCACCGATGCCATTTGCAGCGCTAATTGAGTCTAATTGTTGTGGCGTTTCGCGCGTCTCGGCACACGGGGGCGCCAGAGCACCAATCTTTCACAGCAGCATCATCATCATCATCATCATCATCAGCAGCAGCATCCTTGTGTAATCCGGACGTGGATGCCGGCGCACCATCGCGTGCTCTCTGCGGCGAGACCCTAAATGCACGGACTGGCCGGTGCATTACTGCAGCCGGTGGTTTTTGTTGTTGCCCAAGAACATGAATGATGCCACGTCATAGAATGTTGATTAATATCAGAAGCAGATCGTCTGACCATAAAGGCGGTATGCTCTAACAAAGGGGCCTGCATGGCGCAGTAGTGGAGAACATGTGGGTCGCCTATATTGCATGTTCCTTATTGCTGCTGCCTTTACACTGGATCACACCAGACAAAGAGATCCTATGAATATGTGAACACATAAATGGATGGAACGCCATGTCGCTCAAAATTCAAAATTGCCCCGATTAAAATAATCGTTGAACGTGTGTCTGTTTATTGGCATTCCTGGGCGAAAAGCACGCGCGTCTCTCTCGTGCGCCTCCTCGTCCGGAGGGTCCAACGCGCGTTAATCGGAAGCGCTGCCTCCTCCTTCATGCGTAAACGATGCGGGGCAGGACGGGAATGCTGCGCTGCCACCTCCATTTGAGAAACCCCGGCCGGTGAATGTGGTGGGGAAGAAGAAGACAAAAAGGAAGACGTACTTTAATTTGAAAAATAATAATAATACAAAATAATAAACACGTCTTCAACCAGCGTTTGACAGAAGCGGAGTAGCGCGTCACGACTCGCCTGTCGAGGAGCCGAGGAGGAGAAGAAGATGGACATCACGGATCAAGGAGCTCAAATGGAGCCGCTCTTACCCACGGTGAGTCCACGCTATCGTGTTTACGCTCAATTACACGTTTTGCACATCTGAGCTGAACGGCACAGTTGGTCGCAACGTCTCTGGAGGAACTAAACAGCTGTGTGTGTGGGGATGGACATGAAACGTGCCATCGGTGTGGGAATTTTCATGTTTAATATTTAAAAAACAACAAAATGACCCACATTTGTAGCGCTAGTGGACCGTGAGTCTCACATCCACCTCTCTGGACGCCTCCGCCGACACACAAAAGGCGGCCGCGCTGCAGCGCACAGGTTGGCACGGTGTTCCACAGCAGCTACACATCCATGTTGTACCGTGTGGCCTTTCACACACACATCACGCGGGCCACCATTCCACCCGGGTTTTGAATTGTCTGTGTGAAACCTGCTGCTGCTTTATGAGGACTGCGGGTCTCAGACGGACCTGTGGGGATGTGGTGTGAGTCGGTGAGTTGGATGGAAACGAGCTCACCATCTTTCCATCTTCACCTGGATTATTCAGATGTATCCATAAACCCACTGGGGCCTGTGTGGAGGCTACGCACTTTTCAGAGCAGGGCAAAAAATATATATTTTTATGAATAAAAAAAAAAGTAATCAGATTATTTGACATCATGTAAATCCCCATCCATCAAAACGGAGAGGGGGAGAGTTGGCGGGTGGAGTGCGGCAGGAAAACATAAGGGGTCCAATCTGTCTTTGTGTGTGTGTGTGTGTGTGTGTGTGTGTGTGTGTGTGTGTGTGTGTGTGTGTGTGTGTGTGTGTGTGTGTGTGTGTCCACTTCCCCTCGGGTCTGAGGCCCCCGGAGCCCACTTGCAGGAGAAGGGCTCCGTGGGGGCCCTCAAACGTAACACGTCAAGCCACTTAGAGGCAGCCTCTCCTCATTAGCATTCAAGTGAGACTGTGCCTTGAAGGGGGAAAAGACATAGCTATATATATATATATATATATATATATATATATATATATATATATATATATATATATATATATTGCTTTGTCCTCCCCATGTTTAGCAGCAGCGATTGCTCTGAATCAATACTCTCCTTGTTGGCTCTACTTGTGGACGTGCTACACGAGGACTATGTTTCCGGAGCTCACGGCGTACTGTGGAGCCAGATGGGGGTGATGCAGTCTCTCTGCGGTTCTCTGTCGTAACTCACTGCTGCTTCTCCATCCATGTATGGCCCTCTCTGCCTGCCTGCGCAGCAAGCGGACGCGTTGTCATGGTTTCACCAGGACGTATGAGTATGTGAGGTGTCTCCATCTCTGTACAAAAACACGAGGCGAAAAGGTTCCCAACGGTGAAAGCAACAGTGTGTTCCATTTAGAGCCGGATGGCCTCATTGTTAGACCCATATCGCTCACTTGTTTTGAGTTGGGACTCTGGTTTACTACATGAGCGTACATGGCATGTGGTAATGTGTCCACATGCCTGCGTTTTGTCCTGTTCACTTATTTCTTTATGTTATTTTTTCTTTTTTTGTCTTTCTTGCAGGAGCAAAGTCCCCAAGAAAACAAAGACGTGGTGAGTACACCTCTCGTCTGGAACGAGAGCAAAACAAATGTCACATCGATTGGCTCAGTTGTAACCGCGATAACTCAGTTTGATACACTTGTTAGAAAACAGTAAATCAAGGAAGGTAAAGGCCAACATGATAAAAGGTTCGGTCACAAAGTATGTGCTGGATGTCGTTACGCCCGACTTTTAAGAAGTGGTGAGAAAGAGAGAGACTATGGGACTCACATTCATCAGGTGAAACAAACAGGATTCCAAATGCTGCTGGATATTAAACAGGTTTGCCATGTTTATAATATACACTTTATAAAGTACGTTTTCATATGATAATGACTCAGAAACTGTGGTTCTCCACGAAGAATCACACTAAAGCACTGTGTCTTCTGTTTACCGGAGATGTGAATAAGTCATTCAACATAAAAAAAAGCATAATAAACGACTTAGTGAACTGAGACCAAACCGACCGATTGGTCGACTAACCGACGAAGAGGAGGCGGCCCTAAATCCCTCAGATAAAGTCAGTGGTTCCAAAACTTGTTGGATTGTGACCCCCAATCCAAAAATCTGTGTTTAATTGGGCCACTTGTGACCTTAAAGATAAATTTGAGATGTTAGCGAGTCCCCCAAAGATACACACATATTCATTTAAATGACTGTGCCAGGTCCTACTTCACAGAGGCCTACTTAAAGGGCCAGTGTGTATAATCACCTGAACCAAGAAGCGTTTTCTTTAGCTTCAAACGAGCCCTCTAAGCTACATACGGAGTCCGCCATGTTTCTGCAGTGGCCCAGAACGGACAAACCAAACACCGACTCTACAACAGTAAAATCCTGCTCTAATGCATCAGTAATAAAATATATAAAGTCACAGCGGACATTTTACTGCAGATTGAGGACTTGATATTGATATTACATCTGAACATTTACTTGCAATGGAGTATTTTTACATTGTAACTATTATACTTTTTTAAATTAAAGTAAAGAATCCTAATACTTTACCCTGAAGAAGTAGCACAAGTTTTTTTTAAGTAAAAGATTAGGCAGATTTCCTCCAGGCTGCTCTACTTTCCTGATGGCTCCCGATGTTGATCACAATTTGCTGTTAATCCATGTTTTCTATAATCTGTAATCTACAGTAATGTTGCACAGCTGTATTTGGTTTCTCACTTTCATTAGCCAGCTTGTTTAGCAGATGTTCCGTATTTTTAGATCACAATTGTCACACGTGTCACGGTGCATCTGGCAGCCGCGCACGGCCGAGGTCACGGCGGGCAAATTAATAATTATAGATGATGGGAGAGAAGTGCAACTGCTTTGAGGGGCTCACCGGATGGGAGACAATTGAGCCAGTCGTGGAGAAGAGTATGGATGCAGGTCATCTGCTCTGAGAAAATATGGCTTATGCAACCGTTGGGCCGCGAGCCAGACTGAGGACAAGACCGAGCACAAAGCGTCTGCCGGTGGCAGAGAATCCTCCGCTTAATGGAACTCCACGTGTTCGCGTTCGGACCTTTAGGACTTCTTCTTTCCTAAACGCTGTGAGGAGACATTGATCTTTGCCACCTTTTGCCCTTTGATCGCCTCGAGGTCTCTTGTTTGATCGTTGGCATTTGACAATTATGAATAGAATGCATGCAAACACAAGCTTTTTACTGAAAGGAACACAGGATCTATTTTTCTCAATGACCTCATTGTTATTTCTGATTTACGATACAAAGTGGTGGCAATGTTGGCTTAATGTTTGTTGAATACAACCAGTTGAGCCACTTTTTATTGAAAAGAATGTTTTGTACTAGAATATAATAGTTTGGGGAGTAATTTGCAAGCTTTTGACAGTTTTTGGTGCCGTGGGACTTTTAAGACGTACTGTAGTTCAGCCCTTTGGTGAGTACGAGCGTTCCCTTTCTGGAGAGGGTTGGATGCCACTCTTACGTCGCCCGATAGAGTGGAGCAAGGAGGTGTGTTGTTGAAGGCCAGCGGAGTCCGCGTCTCACCGGTTCCCTCCATCTTCGGATTATCGCAGAGAACAAACTCTGTGGCAAACAAGCGTTTATGGTGCTTATAGGTTTGGTTCAGCAAGATAATCCTCACAGAGGAAACCCACTTTTGGGATTGTTGAAGCGCGAATGCAATCAGCAGAAGGGAAAAGCCAACGTTAGGCTGTCAACAAACTAGCCCTCTGGCAGCACGGGCATATAAACACAACGTGGCTGTAAAGGCAAACGAGTGATGAGGTTCAGCACCCAACTTTTAAACATTAAGCTCTCTTATACTTATGTTAACCATCTCTAACCAAAAACCCATAAAGAAAAACATTGACTTCGAGATGAGGGAACAAGAAGTGCAAAAATAAATGTTGACTCATTCCTGCACCTCTCTATTATTAAGAAATAAGCCGTAAAGTTGTCAAGTAAATATGTAAATAAACAGTGAGGGTCACAGTTGCCCATGAATACACAGTCAAGACCCCGGTGACCCCTGTGTCCTGCTTCCTAACTGCTGTAGAGCAAACTCAGGCTGACGTAGTGTTCGCCGGCTGTAACGTTATTAGTGACATCCACAATCCCTAATTGTCCTCGTTTCCGGTGGCGCTGCTCAGCTGGTGGCGTAGCGCTCGTCTATCTCATCTGATCATGTGAACCGCTTCTTGTCCAAGTCAGATCCAGGATCAAGAGTTCACTCTTGATCCTGGATCTGACTTGGACTCCTAATTACAATCCTGATGTAACAGCGGGTCCGTTTGCCAAGCGCCGTCCGGTTCGGGGCTTTCTGATTGTTCGGAGGATGATCAGCGAGAGCGGAACGAGGCTTGTTCTGCCGAGCGTGCTGTTCCAGTCGTAGGACTCGGCGGGGAAAGGAAGGCCTTCTCCCCTGAGCACAGCCTGTGCACCTCTCCACCGACTCGGTTAATTATAGCCGAGTCGGTGGGGAGCGAGGTGAAGAGGGCGTGGAGGTGCAGAGCCGGGTGGAGAATGTGAGAGGCAGATGGCGAGATGAGGAGCGAGAGAAAAGTATATAGAAAATTCGATCATGGCGTGATTTTTCCGTCTAATCCTTACCTGCGCGTCACCTTTTGCTGTTGAAAACATATCAAGAGGACATGAACCTCAAAGGCCAGCGTTGTTGTAACTTGACAGGCGGTCCTGCAGAAATACGTCGTTCCTCCGGATCCCTTTCAGCGCCGTGCCTCGACCACAGTTTCCGCTGACGATGCACTACAGCCGGAGAGTGAGCTTCTTCAACCCCCCCCCTCCAGGTATCTCGTGCAGACACTTGCGCTTAAAGATGCACACACTGTTTTCAGAAAGACTGCAACGCTCGCTTCTTGCTCAGCGGGAGGTGTGCAGCCGCCGGGTGCGATGGCAGGACGCCGTTATTTAACTCCCTGCGACCCGAGGCTTCTCTTAGGTAACAGAGCCACAGAGCTACAAGGCTCAGCAGAGCAGAAGCATCCGTGATGTCAGAGCGCTAATCTCTCTGGGGAGGAGGGAGGGGAGGATTGGCGGATGGACGCTTGTCAGAAACATTTGATGCAGCCCTGGATGAAAGCAGTCAGGAGGCAGAGCCTGAGCTGTGCCGAGCTCCTCGCTTTTTTGTTTTCACGCTGTCTTCTCGGTGGAGTTTTACAGAGCCAGGTCGCTGCCATGTTCCCGCACGGGAAGACCGTCCGAGGAGAGAGCGTCTGAGGAAGGGAGGAGGAGGAGGAGGAGAGTTTATTTTTCCTTTTCAAACAGCTGATCGTCGCCTCTGCTGTTCTCTCTGACTTTCACACATCCTGCACTCTCGGTCCAGTGTGGGGCTCCGGCCCTGAGCCCTCTGCCGCTCGTCTTTCCATTGCCGCAAGCACAAGGGGAGTTGGCGGGCGTCCTGCCCCCGACCTCACAGGAGGCACACCATGCTCTCTGTGGACCACAATAGAGGATTTATTAATCAGGTAGGTCACTTTGATCTCGCCGAGCATTTCATCAACTGGAAATAGTAAGCCGTCGCTGTTGATGTGTTCTCAAAAACACAACAAAAGCTTTGATCGCTCTGTTTTCCCCGGCTGCTCGACGTCGACGCCTGTCTAGTTGACAGGCAGAGAAGCCAGTGGTGCTGCTGTGCATGCGAAAGGTCCCGGGGAGGTTGGCTGACAGATGGGGCTGTCAATTCTGGGGCGAGAGAGGAGCTTATACCCGCTGCACTGACCCTGCTGATCTGTGAGGGAGAGAAACTGGGCGAACAAAAGCCGGGAGCTGGAGGATTTGTCTGCGTTTGGGCACGCACACGTCCATTCTTCCTGCTGTTTTTATATTTTTGTGTGTGGTGCTTTTAGGACATGCAAGAAAGTTTTCCTCATCTGCTGGTTTAAGTCCAAACAGATTTGAAGTTGCGGTTCTTCTTCTCATCCCCCGTCCCCGTCTCCCCCCCCCCCCCCCGTCCGACGAGGTCGGAGAGAAGTGACGATGCAGAGATGTTCCCGGTGAGCGTAGCGTGTTCTTTCCTCCCGCGGTGCTGCAGATGCTGATCCTGCTGCCATCGCCCCGGTAACCACGGCCATCTGTAGGGATGAAAACCATGACAACAGAAGCTGTCGGCCAATCGCGGGGCTCGTACCAGCAGCTGATAATCCATCTCCCCTCTTAGCTAGCCACGAGCTACAGAATCACTCTGGCTCCTTGCACAGATGGAAAGTAAATAGACAGATTTACATTAAGTAGAAAACACCACCTGCTTGGCTTTCTGTGGCGAATGTATGAAGCGTACTACATCTGACATGATTTTCTAGAGTGTACCTCATGGCCTAGATCTGGAAGTATAGTAATGGAAGCATTCTTCATCCCCGCTGTTGTAAGAACCTCAGGAGAGCGTCCCGGAAGAACAGAGACACAAGGTCACATATCCGCTTCCCCGAGAACGACGGGATAATGTACACAGATTCCTGGAGAGGCGCTTGTTAGAATCAATGGTATATGTATATTTATAATGGAATATAAGATCTGGTGTCGACACATCCCCTCTGTTGTTTGATAGCCAGTTACGTATGAAAGATAACATCACTGGACAGTTAATACGCCCGGCGAGTGTTGCATTCACTGACGTTATTTTCTTTCCCATCACGTCTTTTCAATCCCCAACGCGCCGGTAGATCTCACTGTATGAAAGTCATACTACTTGAATTGTTGTTTTGCAGATTCATCCGTATTCTCATGTCTCTTGTATATGTATATCACGGAAAAGCCAGAGCACTAGTCTGAAAGCACTTTTCATCCTCACATCAATTGGCCAGGCTCTCGTCAAATACGTGTGATGTGGTGTTTGAGAGCTACATTTGGAGCGGTAATATTTTTGTCCTTGTGCAATATGGAGTCAGTATTCCTTTCTGTAGTTCGCTTGCATCCAACAAATGACCACAAAGTTGGTCTTCAAATGTGGCTGTATTTCAATATTCACATATATTATCATCTCACATGACTCCCTAGAAACGTGTACTTTTAAGGGGCGGTGTCGAAGGTAAACCCACTTATATATATTAAATCAAGGAATATCTTTCCGTATGTGTGTGTGTCCTTCGCATATCTCTACCGCCGTTTGGTCGAGATATTCCATATGAATATTATTCATCAATAAACAGCAACGGGGGCGTATAGGCTGCACTTCACTTCTGCTGGTGGACGCTGGATATGTCATCATCAGGATCAATTCTTTCGGCTCCGAGCCTCCAGAGCCACAGGAGACATGATGAAACCATCAGCGTGGGCTGTGTCCTCCTCGCGACGTGTTAACGTCCTCCTTTAAAACGCTGTTGAAGGTCATTAAAAGTGCCCTGCAACAACTCCTACACTGATTCAAATGGCATCAATCAACAAAGTCATCCTCCCATTGATTACTAGGGCAGCAGCTCCGGGCTGTATTCACTGCCACGACAAGCCGGATTACACCCGCTTGCTGGTTCGCAGCCAGTGGCAGGGTGGTCTACATGTGAGCCAATGCAGTTAGAGTCAGGAGTCAGGGGGGAATTGGGGCACCAGTAACTGTAGAGGATGGCCAGGTCACTTTCACTGTTGGCTGGGTTTATTTTTGGAAGAGCTTTTTGTGATCGCCCCCCTCTCTCGCACAAAAGCCGGGGCGTTGGCTTTTTTTGGGTCAATCACTCGATCCTCCTCAGGCTCCGTTTAACAATGTCAGGCATGAAACTCATCAGGAAGAGTGGTCGGGACACGGGACCGCACATGCAGCAGCCTGGCGGAGAGCAATCAGGTGTTGAGAGGCGGTGGATGAAATGGTGGAGAAATGCTTTCCTTGTCTCTTGTGGGCTGAATCTGGACGGCCCCCGTCTGAGAATGCAATTTAAAAGTGCAGAGTGATTAACACGTCTGCTAGAAACAGGCTTGTTGCACACACACACACATGCACCCAGCTTGTTTATGACATGACGTGAGGCCTGTGGTGCATGGCCTCACCTGCTTGGAAACATGTACCAGATCCAGTACTAGAGGTACATGTGGATAATAACTGGTGGTAATCCTGTAAGGGACTTTTATATTTGGGCTATTTTATTTAGTTGTTTTTACCTTTTGTTACCTTTTTTTGTAGTAAAATCCATTTATTCAAACTGCTGGTTTCAGGTTTTGTTGCACACACATCAAGAGGACATGGATTCACTTGTGTCTGTTTTAAAGTAAATAGAGTTTAACCTCAGGGGACCCTAGGGCTGATAAGAGTCTGATCAAAAAACGACTCCTCGATCGCTCCCCAAGTTTTTTTAATTGTATTTCTGGCGCCTTCCCATCATGCCACAGAGTAATACTGCACCTCTTTAGAAAGATTAAGACCTAAAGCATCCACATCTGCAATAATAATCACAATAAACACAAGCAATTAAATTTTTTCAAGCCTTTCCAGTCCAGAAATCATGTTTATCGGTTCAGAAATAGAAAAATGAGCAACTTTGACCTGAATCTTGCTCACACCATGACCGTCGTGTACTTCAAGTGACCGTCTCCGTCAGCGTGTGTCATCTGATCTGTTTCAGATGAGTCTGAGGGCCAATGGGATCGCAGGACCTCGAAACACGGAAGCAAAAATGGAAAAAAAGTCCCGTCGCTTTTTCGCAGCTCGCGACGTCAATACTGATCAAATGATGATCTACCCACTACTGGAAGATTCGTACAGTCTCTACTTTGAGCGCCGTTGTTAGGGGTACTAAATTAGTTAAATAGTGAAACGTTATAATTGCCGAGTCATGTTGAGGAGCTTACGTAATTACGTAATTATACAAATATAACGATCTTTTTTTTTAATGTAGTCCATCGTTTCTCTTCTCACAAGGGTTTAGAGTACTTTAGCCGTTTACATTTATTAGATCGGACCTGTGGATGATGATCTAGAAGCGTTTGAGTTTTTTTAAACTCACTTCCTCATTTACGAAAAATCTGTAAAAAAAAGGCTGCGGGCCGATCGGGTAGGCCGTGGAAACATATTTTCTCGAATTATCGTTTCGCTACGAGCGATGGGGCCCTGGACATGATCACACAATTGACATTTTACATTCAGTTTTTTTTTTTATTGAAGTGGGGAGGGGCCACACACAGCGTTGACAGTTTTATCTTTAATAGTTGCTTATTCAGCTAATAAAATACGATGAAGACCAGTTTTAAGGGTCTTTCCTTGAACGCAACATTGGTGCTGTTTGTATAGCATCCATCTAAAGTTGGCTAACAGTAGCCCCAACATTTATGAATTTTACTTTTCATTTGTAAGAAGGAGACCACCAACCGATATGTGCATTGAATCGAAATCAGATAGAATCCAATGTCAAGCATTTCAAGGTCGTGAGGCTCCACTAACCCTCGCTGCATGAATGCTCGCCGCTCACACACATGAACACACGCCCTCTTAACACAGAGTGACATCAGAGCATCCCCTGGTCCTCGCTTGGTGTCCGCGGCCCCGGAGCCTTTTGCTCCCCCGCCGCGTGCGGCTCACTCTCCCACATGGCTCCGCCCCATCACGCCACTGCCTGCAGAGGAACTGGGTGATGGTGTGTACAGTACATGTGCCGTCCGCAGAGGTGATTATTGCGTGGTGTGTACACACACAAATCAATAACCAGTGAAGGAAAGAGGCTTATGATGGAAAAACAATGCAGGGACAAACGTAGACACGATGTGTTCATGCAATGTTAGCGTGTTTCTATTCATCATGCCGGTCACATGTCCACCCCTCCTCCACCTCTCCCATCCCGACTCCCCTGGCGTCTCAGTCACGTGTTCTCTCCTCCCTCCCTCCCTCCGCGAAGCCTTCATCAGCGACCAGCGGGCCAACCGGAGAAACGGCTCTTTTAATTCTCTCCGCCACGCAGGGCCCTCCATCACTGATCCCATGGTCAGAGACAAGGCTTTATCCTGCCATAAAGGCCGGCAGATTAATCTCAACCCAGATTGGTGAGCAGAGATGCGACTCTCTCGGCTGGTCTGGGGTCAGCGTCATGAGGTAGTGTCTATATTTAGTAGCAGGCGGGAGATTTCATGACACTTTGTGCGGGACGGAGCGGAGCATAGCATCCCAATATTTATCAGGAAACTGTCATTGGATAGGACTGAAAACAAAGGTGTTTATAAGGAAGTGCCATTGAGATCAACATCTCTTTTACAAGACCCGCCTAAAAACCAATACCAAATGACATTCATATCATTCAGTCACACAAAGTGATTGTCACGCACACAGACGCAGTACATATTATCTAGCAGGTCAGTCCAGTGGGAAGGTGTTACTGGAAACCAGCGAACCTGTGATGTGGTGTCATACCTTTTGTACGCCAGTGATGACCTCTGATCTTTTCATATAACTCACAGCGGTGAGCGCAATAGCTGTTCTGTGTAATAAATCCGGTGCTCCATCCCAGTTAGTCCACATTCCAGTGTAGAAGGCCGACAGCGGTACAGTGCATTGTGTTTTCTTTCAGTTCTAATGGGAGCAAACAACTTTGATTTCTACGTATTGTATTTGTATATGCTCTACTGTATTTATTAGTTTTCAATTAAAAGTATGGATCAAAACAACTCTGTGCTCTTGTGAAAGGCATAGATTTAGTCTTTTTGGGGTTTGGATCAAGCTTTGAATACAGGACTATTTTAAACAAACAATATTTTACATATGAGACAAAACAATATATGATTTGTATTACTAAAGTCAAGCTTTCTATTTATTTCAACATGTAATCATCTGTCTACTTGCTACAGCTCAGTGGTGAGCAGGGTCATTCTCCAATCAGAGGATCGGCAGTTCGATCCCCGGCTCCACTAGTCCATGTCGATTTGTTCTTGAGCAAGACACTTAACCCTAAATTGCTCCCATAGCTGCGCCTACGGTGTGTGAATGTGTGTGAATGTTAATTAGTCCTGATGGGCAGGTAGCTCCTCTCATCAGTGTGTGAATGGGTGAATGTTGTCATGTAGTTGTCTCGTCTAACGTCCCATGTCTATGTCCAATGTATGCACCTTCCGCCTCGTAAAATTCCTCGTTTGTGAAAACATTCATGGCTAATAAACAGTTTCTGATTCTGATTCTGATTCTGGTAGTGTTAAAGCACTTTGAGTAGTATATCCTGATCTCTATCTATCTTTCTCACCATCTCGTCATTTAAACACTGCATTGCACTGCAGAAGTTAAAGGGTCACCGTGGTATTTTTCAACCTGAACCCTATTTTCACACATTCTCTTTAAATTGAAGGAGAACGCTGAACTAAACAGGCTCAAATTAAAATCACCGCCAAAGTGTCGGATAGCTTTATGGAAAGGACCCTTCAGAGAATTAACTTGTTTTTCTTGATACAGTCTGTTTGTTATTGCGTCAAACCGAGTCTCGGTCAACGAGAAGTCTCGTTCTGAAACCTCGCGAGATGGGACTTGTAGCCGGTTGACAACGGTGGACTTGGCAGATGGCGACACTAAATAGACAGGAGGTTACACAAAGTTTGACTTTAAAAACAGTAGTTTTTAAAAATCCTCATCCTCTTGCCATCACGTGATACTCATGCTGGGGCTTTTTGCGTTACATAATGGCTGCATTTAGATGTGTGTAGTGGTCACGGGTCGGGGACAGGGAGCCACAGTGTGTGACCGAGACTGAGGGAGTTTCCCTCGGGGCCCTGCAGGGGCCGACCCCCCTGCTCCTCTCCCAGGCTTATGATAATGTTGTATTCCTTTGCTGCCGTCATTACCATGCGGGTAAAAAAGAAGAAGAAATGTGAAGCTACTACGAGGAAGTGTCGTGTTGATTCTGGCGGTCCCTGTGGACAAAAGCGGTAGTGTTACCGAGCGCCAGAGTCCCTTTAGAAAGACTCATTTAACTGCCGCAGGGTCGGACGGTCTCTCAGCGCAGCTCTTTTGTCAGCTCTTTTATTTCGTTATTTCAGCCCCCCTGGCGTTAGGATGCCACCTCTCTGTCTGGAGGGATGATTATGTGGCTCCTCTAGTGTGCAGCGGTCAGTCTTGAGTGAGGAGGATTAGATCGGAGTGAATTGGAATGCAGAGGCACGGGTAATGACAAAATGAACACATAACGAGAACACCCGAGCATTTCAGATTACCATTAACCATCTGTCAGGGGAAATCTAGGGAAGTCTGTCTCCAGGGACTTGATGATCTGGGCCTGTGTTCCCTCGCGAGTTAACGTCCCTCTGTACAGTAAGCCCGCCATGTCAGCACCCAGCATCTGTCCACACGTGTCTTTCATGCTTCGGCTTGTCTCTCACGTGGTTGTCCATGTGTGTGTGCGTGTGTGTGTGTGTGTGTGTGTGTGTGTGTGTGTGTGTGTGTGTGTGTGTCTCTTGAGTGTTGTACCACCAGTGTTCTTGCTTAATCTCCCTGGATCAGAGACTGATGGGCAGCATCGGCCGCCTCCAGCTTGTCACAATACCGTGTGCCACAAGCCTCCCGTGTTGATTATTGTTTGCCGTTGATATTTATATTATAATGTAGCTCTCTGGTTTTGTTGAGCAGGATATACAGTACACTTCTTTTCGAGGTTCAGATTTTTGACTGAAAAATTCAGATTGTATTTGATCACTTGTAATGGCAAGTTTACCGCTGAATTAAAGTCACTCCTGAGTTCATTTTCGAGCAATTTAGCAATTGAATAAAAAAATCCGTCAACCATCAACATCCGTGTACATTTTGACAACAAGACAGAAGAGGGTTAGTTGGTGAACTACTGTAGCCGATGAGCTAATAGCTAACAAGCTAGCAAGCTGGGAACATGCTCATGCTCGTGAGTCTAGTTTCACGTTCAAAGGAGATGTCGACCTTTATTTTTCCTCAGGCTGAATAATTAATTGAGATGAACTCAGGGGGTTTCTTTACCCTTTTTGATAATGCCACCGATTGTAAGCAGCCACGAGCTGTTGATGTATATTTAAGCTTGTATCCAATGCGAAAAGAAAGACCAAATGTTGTGTGATAAAATGAAATAATTTGCCCCAATTCATCCGAGAAACCTTACTGATTCTTGAGTGGTAAATGTTCGCATTAAGTTCACTTGATTTTTGTTTTGTTTCATTTTTAAAACATTTCCTAATAAAAAAAGTACATGAATGTTTGGCCCACTGTACTACATAACGAAAGAGCACCTTTGTCAGAATACACAGGCTAGCTGTGTAAAATGTGAAAACTAATGGGGTTTAAGATAAGATCAGATCAGATAAGATATAACTTTATTAATCAGTTCTCAATGAAAGAAATTCTTGTGCCAGAGATTTCAGAGTACAACAGAAGAATGAGAAAAAAAAACAAGAGTAAAAATATAAACAATAGAGGGATGACAGTGAATTTTACACTCAAAGTAGATGCCAGACTCACCAGTGTAGCTTGGCTTGGGCAGACTCTCTTACAGTAATCCCTTAAGCTTACTTGAGGGACATGTCCAACTGTGGATCTTTTTTCTAAAGTCCAAAACTTAGTGGTTATTTATCTTATTGTTCCTCCATTCCTGTTTGAGCTTCAGTCGTAGTGTTTAGCTTACGGCTGGCAGTAGGATAGATAATGAGGCAGCTAAATAGTGACCACAGTGGCTTTTGTGCTCTGCCCAACAAGGACACTCAGACAATGATAATAATAATAATAATAATAATAATAATAACTGCTGTTACAACACTAAAGTCAAGACCTGCGGCAAATTCATGGAGGGCGTCTAGAGGGCAGAGAACACATGATGTAAATAATGAAAACGCAACAAACACACGCGTGCGCCTGGATTTGGGGGAGGCAGAGTCGGGAGAGGAGGGAGAAGGTTATGGAGTCATCATTATTGTTTATGGCCCGGAGGTATTGACGTGCAGCTCCCTGAGCAATGGAATTTGATAGGAACAACAACAGGAAGCCATCTCTCTATTCCAGAGGTGAAGCTGTCAATATCGCTGTCCACTGGCTTAAATTACCTGGATACATGCAGCCTCCTGTTATTACTTAACATATTTTGAGTTGATGAGTGTCGATTGGGGAGTTGTTGGTCCTCTCATGAAGCTAATATGGCATGAGAGCATCTGTTCCAAGCGAGGCAAAGAGCGAAAGCAGCTGATTGGTGCAGACATACGAGCACACAGTGGTGATTCTTTTTTAGTTTTTCAGCACGCTGATCTCTGCAGCAGCAGCGTTTCAGTGTGAACATTTAAATTTTACATGCGCAAGATTACCATCCTGAATTGAAAACAACACGAATAAGCCAGTGTTTTCATTAAATATTAAAAAAAGCAGAGTGAGAGTTCAGAGACTCTTTTTTTCCTTCTTCCGTTTTTCAAGGTCAGCAGCTTTTCATGGAGTAGACCAGGAAGGCGCTATGACGCATCCATTCACTCTCTACGCATCCAGCATCTGCTGCTGCTCTAGTTCCCGAGAAATGTATCTCGCCAGAAGGTGTGGGTGGCGGATCATTTCCATGATTTAAGGCTCACGCACAATGATGCGTTCTCGCTGATTAAGTGGCGTCACGTGTCAGCTAGTGTTCATCGTAGTGCACGTCATATTCTTCTTTTTGCATGTGTGTGAATCTGACATGAGAATATGCTTTAAAAGAATGTGTATGTTAATGTGTCTCTTTCAGAGAGCTGATGAGGAGGCAGTGGTGGACCGCGGGGGCACGCGCTCCATGCTCAACACCAACTTTGAGAAGGAAGAACTAGAAGGTAACACCCATTAGTGATCGTTAACATTGCACAATCAAAAATAAATGTTTTCAGCGGGTGACGATAAAAGTAAAATAGGCACTCTAGTGAATTAGTATAGCATTTCCATAAAGTTAATGGACTTGCAAGTGACAGATTGCAAGTCAAACACACAAAAAAAAGCTAATGTTGGTACTCTTTGTATCTTTGTATCTTTGTGGCCCTATTCGTGGCCCTTTGTGGCCCTATTCGTCATCCGGAGGTGTATTTTCTTTCCCTTTGTAGTCAAGAGATGTTACGATATAATTCCATTAAAGCAATGGCAGAGTTTTATCGCTGTAAACTTGTCTTACGTAGCAGAATTACTGACAGCAGAGCTTGTTAATGGCAGAAAACGTGTCTGTCCTGCTGTCTAAATCATTACAAAAGGATATTAGGTTTTGATGTGAGTCCTGCAGCATCAAAGAGCGAGGGCTTTATTCTCTGCTCATGTGTTTGCGTCAGCCTTTCGTTCATCGTAAAACAGACGGAGATGCCAATTTATGCACCAACAGCATCCTGAATTGACAGAGTCTCTTACAAAGAACAGGTTTACTGAGTTTTTTACTTGGCTAGATAATTAACAGAATTCCTCTCAAATCTAGAACATCGACTGAGGACAAACAATCTGTTCCATCCGAGGTTTACTGATCTAGATTTTTGGGATGCTTACATTTTGAAATCTAGTGAATACGAAAATATGACAATTTTTAAAGCCACTATGTGCAACTTTTACAAAATATTTGTTATCACATAATGGCACCAGGGTCTGTTAGGTGAACTGCGGTCAGCATCCTCGTTTTGTTCATGCAAGCTCTCATTGCAATGATCCTGGCCATCGGCCAAAACAGTGACGTGATATTACAATCGTATATCACATTTAGAATAATGTTACTATCTGTAATGTTGCTAGAATTTATGTGGACCATTGGCTCCATTGAACTAACTAGCTTGCCCTTTGTAAACTAATATAACAGCTAACATTATGATCCAACCAATGCCAAATCCATGCTGCATAGATAAGTATCAGCTAGCTGGCTAACCTTAGCTTAGCTTAGGTTACAGTTAGCTAGTTGGCTTGAGTTGTGTTTTTTTTGGCCAATTTATTAGCCAGATTAGCCCGGGGGGTCTGGATAAATTAGCTGACGTCATCCACTTAAGACAGATTCTTGGTACGTTAGCTACACACTCTTGGCGCTGCAGGGCAGCTGAATACCGGCAAGGCACTACCGAGTAAAAACGGTCCCGAGTCCTTTACATTAAATCTGTCCACAGGTAGAAAGTCAGGGAAAGCTTTTGAGTTACGTTACAATCCACAAACAGAAGTGGAAAAAGCTAAGCAAGCTGAGGGAAAGTGGGGACAATAACTTACAACGCTTCACTAGAAAACAACTCCAGGAAAGTGTTGAAGCTGACAGACGTATCTCTGATGTTATACATCACTTTTTTATTAGTTTATTAGGGGGAACTTCTTTTTGCCAGCTGAACCACATAATTTTTTTGTAAGTCATGAAAGTACAGTGTAGAATATATATATATATATATATATATATATATATATATATATATATATATATATATATATCTTTTATCCTTTTTCCTTATATATATATATATATATATATGTATATATATATACATATATATATATATATATACATATATATATATATATATATAAGGAAAAAGGATAAAAGAGAACTGCGTCCTCCGTCAGTATCCACTGTATTTTGGTTGCCATGCGACGTTTGCCGAGGCGGTGTCACTCTTTGATTCTGACACCGCCGGTGAGGCTTTCATCTCAAGGACCCCGTAATGACTAGCTCTCTGTCTGATGCTGTGGCAACGCTGACTTTGCGTCAGCGCCACGCAGGAGGAGAAGGAGCTCCTCTGAGGGTATCTCACTGATACCCTTCAGCCACAACACTCACCTGCGGCCTCATTCTCATACACTCTTCACATTTTGGATTTCTATGGGATCCTAGATTGGTTTATATGTTACAATTTAATTGTAATTATGTTATGAAAGACCCAGCAGCATGGGATTTAAATGAGAGGTCTGGTGATATAATATATTTGTCTTACTGATTACAAATTCCATGAAAACAAAACAACCAACAATAAATGTATCACACAAACACGTGTTGTCCCATTGTCTGTGGAGCCAAAGCCTTGTGTTCACTTACACCGTCCTGCTACCCCAAATACACATGAGAGCACCACATGTGGATTAATCTGCTGATGAAAATAGTCTCCAACAAATGCACCGTTCCCTACAAAAAAACTACAGTGAGCAGCTGTTTCAGGGAATTAGAGAGCCCCAGATAGGGAAGTATTGAAATACAGACAAACACGTTATCGTTTTGGGCCTTTTCGTAAGATTTGTTGATATTGAAAAATGACTGATAACACCGTCCTGACCGACCTTGTGTAATTATAGCCGTGTCATCATTAATATGCCCTGATATGCTCTATATTTTGGACCTTTTAACTGCATTCCTTAAAATGTTTTTATCACCGCCACTTTCCTGAGATAAAATATTAGTATTGCATGATAAGATATTGTAGATTTTGGGTGGGCGCCATGGTAATAAACTTGACTTACAACCCCTTCTAGTAGGAGAGGTCAGAGCCCAGTAACTGAATTTGAGATTACATTTAGAAGAACGATTGTGCTGCAACGTCAGAGCCAGTGGGAAGAGAAGGCACAACCGCCAGCCATTCAGAACTGTGGCAGTACATAAATGAATAATGAATACACACACAACGTCTTAAAGATATTAAACTCAGCAAGTCACATGCCGCTGCATGAATTCAAGCTTTGACTGATTAAAAAAATACAAGAACAGACATAGTTTGACATCAGCAGTAGTTCAGGCCTGGAGGACGCAAGCTATTTATATCTTCCACTCATGAGTCTTGACTCATGAACCTTTAAAGCGTTAGTGCTCCGCTCTTGTGTTTTCCTCACATACTGTATTGTTCCTGACTGCTGGAATGTGCATTTTATTGTGGAATTTGCCGTTTGTGCAAAGTCACTCTTTCCTCCGCTTCTGACATACATAATTTACACGATGCTAACAGCGTTTTGCTCTGGATGAATGCGCCTTCAGACGACATGCTGACAGAGTCAAATACACTCCCAAAGTGCAAATACGTTGTGACATATGCTTAGTTTCCCCGTTAACGTTCTCTGACATACCTCACTCAACCTCTGCCCTGAAATCCTACTGGAGGAAGGCATTGAGTGGGTGTCTCTTTTCAGATGCTGTGATGTCAGTGTGCTCTTACTGTAGGTGATTCATTTAATGACTGTGCATTGCTTGAATCTGATTTGTACACTAGGTGTGATTAGTCGTGTCTGCAAAGCAAGTGGAATTTGAAAGCATGCATGTGGGATATTCCCCCCTCAGACTAAATGAAACAGTGGGTCTGATAATAATAAACAGAATAAGCTCTTTTTTTTCTTCTGACCCTGCATGAATGGCTTAACTTGAGCTAGGATTTAACTTTGAAAGCAAAAGGGGTTCCCCGATGGTTCTTCTATAAAAGATCAAATTCAAGGCCTTAGGTTTGGTGATCGGGACACAATGAAGTTCTTCACAGGGTTATTTTCCTACAGTAAACTAAGACTGAAACTAGAATGGAAGCAAGCAGTGAAAAATGAACCTGAAACACCTCCGATTCTGCCAAGTGAAGCCAATGCAGTGTCTTAAAACTTGCATTCTGTCTACTGATCAGCAGGGGGCGACTCCTCTGGTTGCAAAAATAAGTCTGCTTATATAGAAGTCTATATAAATAACTCTACTTCTCTCTTGATTTATTCCCTCAGTAAACATTGTAAACATGAGTTTATGTCTCAATCTCTAGTTTCAAGTCTTCTTCAATACAGCATGATGTTCATTTAGTAAATTATGGTAATTTAGAGTCAAACAGACCATAAAACAGAGTACGCTTTAGGGCGGGCTTACTGTGATTGACATGTCGCTGCCACTATCAGGGCCGTATACGGCGTCCCTAATCACTAGTGGCGCCTTTGTTTGAAATACAGTATAATAAATGTCATCTGAGAACGATTTTGTAACTTGGTACAATGTGACTGAACAATAGAAAAAAAGTATCGTTGTGCTTTCTTTATGATGGATCCCAGTGTGTAGTTCTCAAGCATCAAATTGCCCCTCAGAGTCGCCCTATGCTGGACGCTGCGGCGCCTCATATGGTGCAGGCGAACGGGGTGTCGTGCAGTGCTGTCCGTGTCCGGCTACTGAGCCGAGGGCCGGCGGTAAAGGAGGGGAAAGTCAGCTTGCATTATCTTCGCGCTGACCCTGTGGATGCGCTCATGTGTGCGCCTACACGCACACGCTCACCCGTCAGAGAGAGCGCTCACATCGTGCAAAATATCCTCTCACAATCCCAGTCAAATCATATGTTCCGTATTGATTAAAAATAAAATAGAAAACTCCCTAATTGTAAAAGTCATCCAATTTCAAAATTGATTTTCAGCATTAGAGAGGACAAGAGCTCTTTATTCAAGCGTGGGCCAGGAGCTAGCAGTTCATTTACTAAGTGCTGCTTCTCTGGTTCCACTCTAACTGACTACATGGCCTGCTACTGCCTGGTGTTCCCATAGTTAAGTTTCAGTTTACTGGCTCGGCCACTCAGTCACACCCTATCTCATTGCTCTCATTGGCAATATTGCAAGCTCTGAATGCTTACCTTATTCCTCACCACATGCCACCTTGGGTGAATTATGAGGGCTACCTCTGGTTCCCTCTCTCAGTGAGCTGCCTCTGGAGAGAGCCAGGGGTATGCTACACCTTTTCTTAGAGATTGTTTTGGGAAAGAGATGATGTGGGTCACCTTCCATCTGGGTAACGCACAGTCGCATTTGTAGCTACTTTGTTGATTTCTTATGTGAGGAACATGATTTTTATATATAAATATATCTCAGGAACGCCTTGAAACTTTTCTTTAAATTTGTCACAAACGTCCACCTGGTTTCAAGGATGAACTGCTCAGATTTGGTGGTCATAAATCAAGTTTTCTGTGACCCTTTCGTGAAGGCGATATCTTGGAAACGCCTTGAGAACTTGGACTCAAGAATGACCTGATTCAGATTTGATGGTCAAAGGTTTTGGACATGACTCAAGCATTCATACACTATTTAGGAACATTTCACACACATGTCTAATAGGATAAAATGATGAAGTGAGTCAAGTCGAAGAAAACACGAGTTTGATGACAATGTAAAAAGGTGGGACAGATCAAGTCTTGAGTTTAAAGAATCTTAACGTTTGCTGCATGTTGTCTCCAGGTCACCGCACTCTCTACATCGGGGTTCACGTTCCCCTGGGCAGGAGGTCGCACAGACGCCACCGTCACCATGGACACAAACACAGGAAGAGGTCCAAGGAGAGGGACTCTTCAGCTGATGATGGAAGAGAATCCCCCTCACATAGTAGGTCTTCAAAATGCACTGAAGCTAACTCCGGCTTCAGTTCACTCAAACCAGTTCTGCCAACGGACATCATATTCCATTTATTTGTCTATAATCTCCATCTCGTGTCCCATTGGCTGCAGCAGACACACCAGCTCAGAGGGTGCAGTTTCTGCTGGGGACAGAGGATGGCGACGAGGAGCACATCCCCCACGCCCTGTTCACCGAGCTTGACGAAATCTGCCTCAGGGAGGGCGAGGACGCCGAATGGAAAGAGACAGCCAGGTACAACACTGGTCCGCCCCATGAGCTGGGTCTGGTCAACTTTGCCTTTTTCTGACTGCAAGCTCTTATGGGTTGTTATGGCGCCATACACTGTTTAACTTACATATAACTAATAAGTGTATATATAACTTACATATAAGGTACATATAACTTACAACACTTGGTTTTATTGAGACACATTTCCAAAGTTGGGACCGTAAATGTATGTCAAATTTATGATGTCGTATTTACCGAGTTGTGTTTTTAATCCGTGCAGGTGGCTTAAGTTTGAGGAGGATGTCGAGGATGGTGGTGAGCGGTGGAGTAAACCCTACGTCGCCACTCTGTCTCTGCACAGTCTCTTCGAGCTCCGCAGCTGCATCATGAACGGCACCGTGATGCTGGACATGAGGGCCAACTCGCTGGAGGAGATCGCAGGTAAACACTTGGTGGTTTTGTGTATCTCATTGGTTAAAACAAAAAAAATCAGTTTGTGCCACATTTGGGCAAACAAAAATAATGTGGAGTTCCCCAAGGCTCTGTTCTCAGGCCTCTTCTTTTCATCAACTACTACACATATTTACTTAAAAGAAGACTGATTTAGCATTGCAAGTCTATAACATTGTTGGACTTACATGTTTTGTCTTAAAAAGGCTCCACACCCCCAGATTTAATTCATTTTCAAACTTGTAGCTGCAACCAACGCTGACCGGAGTGACATCACTTGAGGCAATTGATCAGATTTTTTTTTTCGCAGCCATATAAGGCTTTATACATCCTATATACAATTTTTTTTAAATCATGTAAACAGACGTTTGGTGCCATTCCCCTTTAATAGTAACACTAACTGACTATGGTCAGTAATCATTGTTTTTCGACTCAAAGAGAATTGAGTTAAAGTTAGTGCTCAACTTTAAATGCTAATTTAAACCTAAATTGTAACATCCACAATAAGGCAATTATAAAATTGACGTCTCCGCTCTTTTAAATGAAGGTATAAATCTCTCACTGCACTGTAACTGCAGTCATTTAAATTATCCTGTTTAATTAGGTTTATTCGATTGCATCTTTATCTCATCTTAGCATTGCACAGTTGCCTTGTTGCTGAATGGTGCTATACAAACAAAGTGGCCTTGCCTTGTTACTTTTAATGAATATGAATTATTAACGTTGCCATATCAAAGATTTGCAGCCAGGTCAACAAGTCTGACATTATAACGTCTGAACAAAAGTCCATGTGGGAAAACTGTGCTTTAGCTTTTGAGGGCAGCCAAAGAGAGTGTTTATCCGATTGTGGAAAAAACTGTGCTGCATGATCTTAACCTGGTTTTGTGCGATTAAATCAGCAGCAGCGGGTCGTTTTTTCTCTCTGAATAACCAGCCACGCAGGGACATCAGTAGTAGCCATTGTGAATTTCACATGGGTTAAAAGAGTTAATGCGGAAACCTATTTTTGTGTGTTCCCCTGTGTGTATCTTTACTTCTCAGACATGGTTCTGGATCAGCACGAGTTGTCGGGCCCTATAAGTCCGGATGCCAGGAAGAGGATCCGCGAGGCCCTGCTCAAACAGCACCACCACCAAAACCACAAGAAACTGGCCAACCGCATACCTATCGTACGCTCCTTCGCTGATATTGGCAAGAAGCAGTCCGAGCCTCATTCCATGGACAAGAATGGTGAGCAAATGAACGTTGCTGTATGTGAATATATCAAGTATGCTTTCATGTATAATGTTGTTATCCTTCGCATGCATTTTTCCAAAGTCTGTCCATCTGTGACTTACTGTTTTAATGCTGTTTGATATCTCATTTTCTCCTTTCTCGTTTGTGTCTCTCCGTGTTTGTGTCTGTGTTTGTTGTCGTCTTCTGGGTTTTGCACGTTTGTGTGTGTGTGTGCCCGTGTGTCACTCAAACCAGTAAATGGCCTTTATTATCAAACCGTAGAACCTCCCAAGTGTTTGCCCGAGCTCCCCAAGAATACACCACCCAGAGAGACCTTTTCCCGTGTGGCATGGCCACGGTGTGTGTGTTGCGCTTCATGTCTTTCCACCCTTCCATCACCTCTGAGCTCCTCCAGCAGCCACTGCAACGTGACCCCAGACACGCCCTTTGGCAATACCAACACCAAACGCCTTAGTGTTCTTCAGGCAGTTGCGCAAGGCTACTGTCCCATCGCACATGACGACACAGAGCAGGAAATCTGCACAGGCAACCAGAGCGCCTCAGCTGTTGCTCTAAACACTAAAAGCCTAGAGATAGTAGTAGCAATAGAATACAAAATAACTCATTAAAGCGGAGAGCATCATCATGAGAAGTTAGAAATGGGTTATCAAGAAGAGAGAAAGAAACTCTGCAGTCTACTCACAGTCGTGAGGAATTAAAAAAAAAGTAGATGGTTTTAATTCTGCAGAAGCTTTTCTGCACTTTTAATAACTTTGGGTAAGTGGTAGCAATTCTGCAGAATTATTTATGTGGCAAACGGGGCATGTGCAGTGTTCTGGTTGTCATGATTATGCTCTCCACTTCCTGTCATTGTCAACAATGTGTTCAATGACTAGAAACCATAGACGATCTGTGACTCATGTTCTTCACTCATAACAGTGACTAATTACTAATAGCAGTAGCTAACTGCATAACACAAAATGTGTTAAACCATCCCTGTGTCTTTACGGTAAATATGAAGCTGATTAGCTTAGCTTAGCATTGCATTACAACTGGAAAAGGGTGGAAACAGGCTTTGTCTACATGTAATGAGATAAGTTCAGCACGTTTGTTTGATTTGTTTAATACGGTAAGTGTAAAACTAACTATTTGGGGTTTGACAATGGGGGCATTGTTCTGGAGTATTTATGCTAAGCTAAGCAAACCAGCTACTGGCTTCACTTTGCGAGTGGTATCGATTTTCTCATCTAACTCTGCAAAAGTGAACACGGGAATTTGCTAAATTATTCCTTCAAAGGAATATTCCGGCATTTTGGGTTAGACAAGAAAATTTATGTAATTTTAATGCTAAAAATGAAGCTACAGCCAGCAGCCCAAGTTATCTTAGCTTATCGCAACAACTGGAAACGGGGGGAAACAGCTAGTCTGACTGTCCAATGGTGAGCTTTAGAGATGCTGTAAAGAGGATTTGTTTCCAGATTTTGTTACAAAGCCAGGCTAGCTGTTTCCAGTTAGCCAAGCTAAGCTAACCCGCTGCTGGCTTTACTGTATATTGAACAGACAGCTTTGATATTAGTATCAATCTTCTCATCGATCTGCAAGAGTCTTAAATGTCGAACAACACCTTTCGTTTTAATAGCATCACTCCTTGTGACATTTTGAGCAAGCCACATCTCTTTTGCGTGTCCTTGTGCTGTGATTTGCTCAAACAGCTGCAACTGGTGCATTCACATCACAAACTGCTTGAGAGTTACATTTAAAAGGAGCAATCTTTGACTTTGTTTCAGCAAAACTAAAACTAAAAAAGCATTTAAAATTAGAAACTATTTGTTGATGGAAGTTAAAGATTGTACCTAATTTAGTTTAACTCACTTGATTTGGAGAAATGGAGTTTATGTTCTTGCTAACATCACTATGTCCACTGCACCCCTGAGCATCACACAGATTAATATTAATCTAACTCACCAGGTACACTCTGAAACAAGGTACAATATTATCTTTTGTCACGAGGGCTGAACCTTTTCACCAATAAAGGCACAGCGCCTACAACAAAAGGGTCCACTGTTGTATCATATTTTTCAGAGAATGTAACCGTACCCTCTAGTCACTGGAGACTTTTGTCTTTGTGTGGGAAAGTAGTGTTGTTATAGGCCGAACCTCCGTGAAAGTTGACATGACGTTGGTTTCCCGCTCTGCCCGACAGGCCAAACGACCTCACCTCAGTCCCAGCCGGCTAACAGTGAGGGCAAACCGGACGTCAGCCGAGAAAACAGCGCGGTCGACTTCAGCAAGGTGAGCAACCGGACCCACCGCTGGTCCCGCTGTTTATCTACGGGCACTGATACCTGGACCCATAACCAGTGCTGTGTGTTTAACCAAGGTTGGGTTACGTGTGAAATGGTCACCTTGTTCTGGGAAACCGGCTGGAATTTAGGAGCAAAGCTTGTTTTTCTTTTTGCTGTGTGGGCCATCAAAATCAGATCCAGCCAGTGTTTTGGAGATGGATGATTTACTGTAATAACCACTTTCAATCTGTCTCCCACCATTTAGATAAAAGCTGAACATTTATACTAATCTTTTGTGCTGTTTTGGTTTCCTTTTGTCTCAAAGATTGACCTCCACTTCATGAAGAAGATCCCTCCTGGTGCTGAGGCGTCCAACGTCCTGGTAGGGGAGCTGGAATTCCTAGAAAGCCCAGTGGTGGCCTTCGTCCGCCTGTCTCCTGCTGTGCTCCTCAATGGCCTGGCTGAGGTTCCCATCACCACCAGGTCATACACAAACTGCTGGAAAAGCCTCTCTTTCGCTCTGTCAACTGTTTCTAGTTTGGATAGATAAGCTGATAATCCCCTCAATGCTTCATTAGAAATGGATTTGACTTTTACTCAAACCTGCTTTCCTTTGTGTTACACAGGTTTCTTTTCATCCTGCTTGGCCCTCTGGGAAAAGGTCCACAGTATCATGAAATTGGCCGGTCTATTGCTACCCTGATGACAGATGAGGTGAGGCCAAAGTACAACATTATTAAAGTTCAAGCTGTATGATGACACTGGCAGGGGTGGAGGAAGTATTCACGTCTTTTTCTTGAGTAAAAAAAGCAATACAACAATGAACATATCACAAAAATGAGGACTTGCGCTGTGAGATGCGACTTACTGGAGCCTTGAAGGCTAAAAGCTGAGGAGACTTAATAATCTTGAATAAATATTTAAAAGAATCCTAAATGTAGCTGTAGTTCTTGGCGCTCTGCCAAGCTGTGATTAATAAATAACATAATCAGGATGCGCTCACCGTCTCATAACCTACTCCACTCTTTCAGTCGCAGCTGCTGCTCCCAGATTCAAATCCAGAAAACTCTAAATTCAGATGAGAGAAATTAACCTTTATAAACGAGAAGCTTAATGGCTTCCCCTCCTTTCCAAAATGTTTCTTCCTGCAGCCATGCAAGTGATTCTGACATAAAAGTAATGTATTTATGTGCTATTTCCTGCTTTAATGTATTTAAGATTGTTATTACATTTTTGTGTTTGTATTTATTTATTTACCAGGGAAAGTGCACATTAACCAGCATTTTCCACCTCAATATAAATGTGCCAGAATTAGCTACAGAGCAAATTTGTATCTGTAGTCCCTGGGTTTATCATATAGATTATTAGAAATAACCTATTTATCATTCCATCCTGTTAAACGAGAAGTCAAAGGAGGTGAATATAGGTTTAAAAAAAACACTAGACTTCATCCCCCTCAGACGCAGTGTGACTATTGGTGTTTGTGCACTCAATTTATTACAATTTGCCTTTCAGGGCTTTGAATTTACTTCAATTTACAAGCCATCCACTCAATCTGTAAAAAAAAACACAAGTTGACTTATCTGCTACTGGTAAATACTTCAAATAATGCTTATTTTCTCACTAGTAAAGCAGTAAAATTCAAGTTTGATCCCTTCAATGCACTAAAAGCTAAAGTGACAGTGATTAGACAGCTTTAGGGATCAGCTCTGATGCTGGCTTTAATGTGACTGATCAGAGATGTGTTCAGATCAAACCCAGGAGCAGTGACAGAAACTTACGATGTCCCTAACAGACACACACTCATAGTGGGGCTTTTTGTATAGTCACAACTCACGTTTCGAGTGTTTTCATTGAACTATGTGACACATACAGATGCTTTTATTAATGACTTCCAACTGGACGGTAAATGTCTTTTCTTTTTGTATTTTGGCCACTTGGCTTTTGTAATTTCCACTAGCATTGATTTACTTGGACTTAATCTTTTAAACTTCAATCTTATTAAGAAAATCCTAAAAAACATTACATTATTTTACATTTTTTCTTGTTCTATAAAAAAAGTGTATCATGAGTCGATACATTTTATTTTTTACACTGAACAGTGCATCATGTTCGTGTCAACAAGACTAAATAATGTAATCAAAAGTACATATATTTTGAACATTTGTTTTTTATGGTTTTATATGAAGTTAATGGAGCAGAGAAACTATTCCATCAATCAAAAGTCCACCTACCAACTGTACTTTTCTGTAACTGACCTGACCTTTGACCTCTGTTAAAAGCTGGAGAAGCCTTTGGGGATCAGCAGACATGACTACAGTGACAGGAGTTCCCACAGTGCAGCTATGAGCTGATGTTACTGAACATCATCGCAGCCAGATGTTGCCTTTTTCCCCGTTGGCAGCATTCCTTTGGGATGTATGAAAATAGAAGTGTATGGATGTCGGCCTAATTCATCATATGTGGGAATGAATTGTATTTCTTATTTGTTTTTCAGCGAACGTGTGCAATAATCATATTCTGTAGTCCATAAAGTATATGGAATGAATAGGCTATTTCACATTGTTGTGTTAATGTTGTGTATGGAGATAGTAATACCCTCTGCTGAATAAACATTTTGTAGCAGTATTATGACCTTCTGTAAATCCATTGAGAGGAAAGTCAGAAAAATGAATGTGCTGATCCATTTTCTGATTGAAATTGTTTTCTCTCATGTGACAGGATAATCTTTCTAAGGTTTCTTATCTGAATAAGAGGTGAAAGAACAATTTAAAATGATACAAGTTTGTTGTTGTTGTACTCATTTTGGCCACAAGAGGCTGAAGTGCACCACTGCCCCATGTTTGTGGCATACATTTTTTATTCCTCCATGTCAATTAAAACTCATGTGGAAGAAAACATGAATACTTTGAGTCCTATTTAGAACTTGGGGTAGTGGCCTCCTGAGGCCGAACCGAGTATTACAACAACAAACAAAATGATCCCGTCATCTGCCAATTTTTTTAATCACCTTTTAGATCAGACTCATCAAATTCAGATCAGACTTAGAAAATGGATCACCGCAATTTCCTTTGTCCTCACTTCCCTCTCTGAGCTTCCGTAGGGAAGAGCAGACGATAAAAGAAAACAACTCCCTACCATCTGTTCCACAGATTTTCCATGACGTCGCGTACAAGGCCAAAGACAGGAATGACCTGGTGGCGGGCATCGATGAGTTTCTGGACCAGGTGACAGTGTTACCCCCCGGGGAGTGGGACCCCTCCATCAGAATAGAGCCTCCCAAAAACGTGCCGTCTCAGGTAAACCATTATGTTCTTTTCTCATCCTCTGTGCCGCCACTCAAAACGCTCTAAACTAAACCTTTTGAGCGTTTGGCGGTGTGTATCACCGTTCTTTCATAACGTGCCTCCGAGCCACACTGCCTTCTGAGAAATAGTGAAGCATCTGCGCTCTCCTCTAATCTCGACTGCGTTGTACTCTGTGCTCCCCAGGGCTCTGCTCTCAATCCTCTCCAAAACATTCGTTATTTCCCCTGCATTAGTTATTTTGGTCTACTTTGAAAAATCCGCCATCTTGTTTGGGAGAGTTACCGATCAGAAAGTGGCTCCAGGCGGTTACAAAAGTAATTTTTTCAGAATCAGAATTAGAATTAGAATCAGAATGTTCTCTCTGTCATTAGACTCATGCAGTGAATTGATGACAGACCGCTGTGCACGAGAGAACGATCATTTGCCATTTAAGTTTGGTTAAAAGTGTGTTGGAATAGCTGGGACGCCTCGTTGCGACAAGTGTCGCTTATTGTTGTCATGATGATGATGACAGTTTACTGACAGTGATCTCAACTTTACAGGAAGGGCGGAAGATTCCCCCCCTTCCCAACGGAGTGACGGATCTTGGAGACTCGGAGGACCACGGAGGACACGGCGGCCCCGAGCTGCAGCGCACCGGGAGGTAAGGGAGCGGGGATTTGTGTTGTGCGGCCTTCAGCTCTCCCGAGCTCGTCTTCATCTTCGTCTTCGTCTTCGTCTCCCGGTCACCTGCTAGCCGTCCCCAAACTATACATTTAGTTTCTCTGAAGAGGCAGACTTACTTGCTGGCCCATTATCATTCATCACTCTCCAGCACACTCCATCCCAAGTGCAACATTTATATTAGCCTTGTTATTTAGTACATTTACTCAAGTACGTAACTTAAAACCAGTTTTTAGGTACTTCTTTTTACTTCATCCTCATTAAATTAATCTGACATCAGAAGTAACGGGAAACTTTTCAGATTATGTGCATTATTTGTATTTATTATTTATTTTATTATTATTATTTCCCCCTCCCCCTCTCATTTAAATTACAGTTTTGAGGCACAAAGAAAAAGTAATAATTGGAGAAAATATCATGACCCCAAAGATGTATCTTGTGCCCCTTTAGAGGGCCCCGAGCCCTAGGTTGGCAATCACTGAACTAAACTATCTAACTGTATATAAAGTAAATCAAACCAGCTCCAACTCGGGAAGTTACATAATACAATTTAATATTGTCACGTATAATATATATATCAGTCACTTTTACAGGAAGTGTAATGATGTTTGTGTTGTTACACAATGCATTGGAGTTTGTTTAATCTTAACACACATTATCACTGTGTGTTGTGTATTTGCAGTCACTTTACCACTGCTTTCCTCCTTATAATAACTCATGTCACTCACGTTAATAATGCAGCAATTGCTTTTATTATAGTTTGATTTAAAACGTTATTGCCAAATTAATAGTAGACCTAATTACTTTGATTCACAACAGGAAAGGTCCTCAAACAGTTTGTTTGTAACTGTACATGAGGTTCATGCATGTGTTGTATTTGTTATTTTTCATGGTATGCAGGTCGCCGGTCATTTTGTGCCATTGACGCTAAAGCTCTTTATTTTGTAAAACAAAAAAATGTACGGCTCGTCATTTCTGTTCTCGACATCAAGAATTTTATTTCATACGTGATCTGATTGATGATTTGACGAGGCAAATATTAAGATTTACAGAAGGGATTAAAGATGAAAAAAAAAAAAAAAAAAAACATAAATCACCTAATGACAACAGGGGATTCTGGATGCCGTTGCATGCACAGCTCTTATCCCAGATAATGTTGGCCTGGAAGCTCATTCTCAGTTATCAACCGCCACCTCCTCCTCCCGGGACACGGCATCGGTGCCTCAGACCGAAATAAGCATAACGTCCCACCCCGCTGTTGCCATAGCAACCGCCTCCGCCTCCAGCTGGCTCGCCGCGGCAGAAAAGCCGGCTCGCTCTGGCTAAGCGTCACTCAAATAGAAGCATGAGTCGACAAATGTGCACACATCGTATTGATAAAAACACACGGCGTTTTGCTGAAGATATCGACGCTAGAATGTTTTTGTCAACAAGTCTTGTGGTTCCGAAGTAGCACACTGTGTACTTTATTTCTGCGGGCGATTCTTTCCTAAAATCCCCGTCTCACCACAGGTTATTCGGCGGCTTCTTCATGGACATCAAGCGAAAGGCCCCTCACTACATCTCCGACTTCACAGATGCCATCAGCCTGCAGTGTCTGGCCTCGTTCCTCTTCCTCTACTGCGCCTGCATGTCGCCGGTCATCACTTTCGGAGGACTCCTGGGTGAGGCCACGGAGGGACGTGTGGTAAGAGGCCACATCTTTACTGCTCCCGGGACATGATCGCACCTAATCGTTTTGTCTGTCACAAGTTGTGAACTTCATCACGCCGTCATTGACGTCATATTCATGAGAAGTTTTCAAACAGTTTGGAAACAGCCAAAGTCAGAAGTTGCCTGAGCATCTTGGAGAACGTAACTCAGAACACAAGCTCTCGTTCAACAGCATCAAACGTTGACACGTCTCGCTCAAAGGCTCCTTGAACCTCGTTTCTGAGTGAAGGGAACGCACGCCCTCATTTGAATTTCTGATGCTGCTCCACTAATCTCCATAAACCTCTTTTTCATCAACGGCTGATATGGTACAATAAGCTTTTGCCGTGTTTTTTATCCATGCTAGCAGTGAGGCTTAAGGGATGACAATGTCCGTCAGTTGGTTGGTCGTTTCACCACTTTGGTCCAGACGATTAGATGGAATCCATGACATTTCATACAGACATTCATGGTCCCCAGAGGACGAATCCTAATGGCAATGGTGATCCAGTGAAATTGCCATACTGATTCCCAGATTAGTACACTAATTAGAACTTTGGTGATTATCTGACTTTTCATCCAATACTTCGGTTTATGACCAAATACCTGCAAATCTAATGACAGACCCGTCAGCCTCAGGTCCTCTTTGTGTTTAGTCATTAGATCATAAAGCTCACCAACACTCGTTGATGGTAATTTCTCCAACGTTTTAGTTGTAATCTCTGCTGGCTAAAAGCATGTACACTGTTAGGTTGAACAGATTGTCCACTATTGTCTAGGGTTTATGGGAAATGGTGTTTTTTAAAGAGTTCCGTGTTGCGTAATTTTATAATCTTATTTAGGATTTAGAGCAGAATTGCGATTGCTTTGCTTAGCGTTACCATTTTTAAAATTAGGCTGTTATTAAGTTTTGATATTTGTACAAGCAAGAAATCAATATTTATTCCCAATTAGTTTATCCCAAAAACACCTCTTTGGATTTTTACGGTGACGTTGCTTGCTGTATGAGACCGAAAAGCGCCTGTCGAAAGTGTGAATAACGCTCACTGCCAGATTGGGTCAGCCGCACTGAATGTATATGAATTATAATAAATGATATCAAGCACCACCAACAGACAGACGGGTTGTTTACCATATCAAGACAAACGGAGTGTTCCACATATCATAATTGTGGGTCCTGGTTTTGATTTCTTTTTTAAATTTGCCATAATACAAATTTACATTTGATTTGGAATAAGGCTTTTCTTACTTCTGGAACTAAACCCAGAAGTGAAACATCCGAATGATTGCATCGTCATTGTGAGCCTGTTGTCATGCTAGCGTTAGCAATTAGCTCAATTAGCTCATCAGCCACTGTTTTTTTTTCATTAGCAAAGTGTGTACCTGAGAGAAGAAACCATGTTTAGCTGTTGAACCAGATCATTTTTCCCGTGTTCCCAGAGTGCTATTGAGTCCCTGTTCGGGGCTTCCATGACTGGAATAGCCTACTCCATTTTTGCCGGTCAGCCCCTCACCATCCTGGGCAGCACCGGGCCCGTTCTTGTCTTTGAGAAAATTCTCTTCAAGTTCTGCAAGTAGGTTGTCTTCTTTTTCTCCTTTTTTTTTGCACCACACATTGTGTTGTGTTATCGTAGAATATGTCCGTGTGGATGGTGGTGATGTGTGTGCTTTCTGCTTGAGTGGAAATGCCATATTGCTTATCCCCCTCACTCCTGAGTACGTGTCTCTCTCAGGGAGTACGGCCTCTCCTACCTCTCCCTGAGGGCCTGCATCGGCCTGTGGACGGCCTTCTTCTGTCTACTGCTGGTAGCCACGGACGCCAGCTCGCTCGTCTGTTACATCACGCGCTTCACCGAGGAAGCTTTCGCTGCGCTGATCTGCATCATCTTCATCTATGAGGCCCTGGAGAAGCTGATCCACCTGGGGACGCACTACCCCATCAATAAAAACAACGACCTTCAGAAACTCACACAGTACTCGTAAGTGATCTTTGCATCAAGTGGTGCATTCTCTACTGATGCCGTCATCGTTGACGCATAAACACTGTACCCAACTATCGCACATTTGCACACACATGCTCGAGTGTTTTGCTGCATCATCAAACGACAGATGGCGCCGTGGTATAGCAGACACACTGTTTTTTTGCTTCATGATGAATAATCCCATGTTGAGTGTACTGTATGTCAGGAGCATCATGTATTATCCACATAAGCTGGAACGTGGCTCTGTCAGGCCAAGAGCTGCTTCTGTGTGTAGTGGACTGCAGGGTATGCTGACATTTTCTTTTTTGAAATGCCAGCAGAATCATTTTATGTTGATGGCTGAACACGTCAAACATGGTGTGTAATGCAGGGTGAGACTGCAATTAATCTGCCCAATTTTTTCTCGATCATTAAATGAATTTGTTTAGTCTATAAAGTGTCAGAAAATTGGAAAAGCTCATTCCAAAAAGCCCAAGTAGACTTATTGAGCTTCCTTTGTTTTGTGCCAGCAACAGTCCTAATCCAAAGGTATTTAGTTAAATATCATAGAACAATAAGAAACCCGGCAAACTTTAACATTTTAACTGTTAATTTTATCTTCAGATACAACAGTATGTACCTCGACAGATGTCCCCTGTCTCAGAATCTTAAATATTTATGAAATTGCTTGTTTGTTAGTTTGACTTTCTTTTGTTTGTTTGTCTTTCTCACTCTTTTAAATGAATTTAATTAATTAATTAATTAATTAAGAATATCCTCCTCAGGTGTGCGTGTGTGGAGCCCATGTACCCCAGCAACGAAACCCTGCGGTTCTGGGAGGAGAAGAACATCACGGCCTCCCAGGTCAACTGGACCATGCTGGAGGTCAAGGTAAGGCACCCCTGACATTTGGAAAGAAAATAGCTGTGCATAAGTAGCATTTAAATAAGGGTCATGTAAGGCCTCGGGATGCTTCGATCTTAGACTTTTAATCATGATTCAAAGAAGCTCTAGATGGTAATGCTAAACCCAGCCTTCAATTTATTTAACACACGACCAAAACTAGTTGGGGATATTTCTTGCAGTCTTTGGCACCGTGTCGCGTCTCCCACACTTTGCTTCATCAGAAAGCGTCATAAGTCTAGGCGGGGATTAAGAACATGTGGGCAGGATTTCACAGGATTTAGCATGGAGCATGGAGATGAAGTGTGAAGAGTGGATTCCATGGCAGTCAGACACAAATAAGTCATGCCAGCGGCGGCACGCTGCGACACTCCCACACACGCTTGAATGGATGCAAATAGTTAGACAGGCACGAGATTGACTGCAAATAGATGAATCATGTACTGTATAGATATTTAAAGCACAGAGAGCTGAATAAGTCAAAGTACCAGACCGCTGACACCGACATCCATCATCGCCATTATTTCCTTTGACATTGTAATAATTTTTATGATCACCAACCTGATTATTATTATCACCATCTTCATCGTCATCATCCTCACCGTGTCCTCTGGTGCCAGTAGGAGTGCGAGCTGTTTCACGGGGAGTTTGATGGCAGCGCCTGCGGCCCCCACGGCCCCTACATCCCCGACGTCCTCTTCTGGTGCGTCCTCCTCTTCTTCTCCACCGTCTTCATGTCCGCCTTCCTCAAGGAGTTCAAGACGAGCCGCTACTTCCCCACCAAGGTACGTGAGAGAGATGCAAAAAGACCACAAAGAGACACTAAACGACCACAAAGAGAGATAAAATGACCACAAAGAGACATAAAATGACCACAAAGAGACACTAAACGAGCACAAAGAGACATAAAATGACCACAAAGAGACATGAAATGACCACAAAGAGACATAAAATCATCACAAAGAAGACACTAAACGACCACAAAGAGACAGTAAACGACCACAAAGAGGAATAAAATGACCACAAAGAGACACTAAACGACCACAAATAGACATAAAATGATCACAAAGAAGACACTAAACGACCACAAAGAGACAGTAAACGACCACAAAGAGGAATAAAATGACCACAAAGAGACACTAAACGACCACAAATAGACATAAAATCATCACAAAGAAGACACTAAACGACCACAAAGAGACAGTAAACGACCACAAAGAGGAATAAAATGACCACAAAGAGACACTAAACGACCACAAATAGACATAAAATGACCACAAAGACACACTAAATGACCACAAAGAGACATAAAACGACCACAAAGAGACATACAATGACCACAAAGAGATGCAAAATAAACAAAAAGAGGCGCAAATTAACTTCAAAGAGACAAAAATAACAAAAAGAGATGCTAAAAGACTACAAAGAGACACAAAATGACCCCAAAGAGATGCAAAAAAACTACCAAGAAACACAAAATGTCAACAATGATGTGCAAAAAAACGACCAAATATACTGTATGTCTCTTTGAATCTCTGGTTCCGGTTCTGATGGAGGAGTGGTTGGGCCGTTACATGTCCATGCAACAGGGACCCTTTGTCTTATAAAGTCCTTCTAGGAACTATAACTCAAATCTGAACACACAGACAGGATACACATAGTTTACACTTACAGAGGATTTCATTGTATTGACATTATCTTTTTAAATCTCTGTATCACTTGTGGAGTACGCACTCTTTTAGACTTCCTGTTTGACACAGTTTTACAGTCTCCCATTGACTTCTCATTTTGCTGTGGGACTGCAGTTTGTTCACGCTCTGCTTCTGTCTGGTGTCGTTTTAGTTTATGCTGCCATCTATTGGCTGTTTCATGTCACAGCAGAAATCCTCCAGCCTGTGTGTCCGCTCTGCGCTCTATATGTGAAATATCTATGATTTATCATTGGGATGACACTCATGAGCAAATGTGTGGCGTGATGCTGGCTCACTAATCTGTAGTTTACCAGCGCCACCATGTGGTGATGAATGCTACAATGGAGTCTGCCCGTTGCAATATTTATGTTAAAAGTCAGACAAAAGATCTGTAACATTCCCAGTAAATATAGTTTAACTGTGGGATATTTAAATTCAACAGAGGTCTTTGTCAGGCATTGACAAATAAACATCTTTAAGCACAACGTGCACTCTTCTTATTTCACTATATTGAGCCTCCGTCCTGCTAATTGATCTCAGGGCTCCATCTTGAAGGATTTTTAAATTCCTAAAATGCATCTCAAGAAAAGAGGAGGAGCTGTGAAAAATAGTATTATTATGTATTACATATACACATCACATAACAAAAAGTAATATCCAAAAATAGTTGTTAATCATTTATGTATTTTAGAGATGTGGAAGTGACGTCTGTCATCACATGAATTAGCAGCGTTAGTGTGAGCTAATTCAGATTTGCACTCCTCAGTTGTGGATTGAAGCAAAATGAGTGGAATCTTGAAAAATGGCTACAAGGTCCAAAAGAGTGTCGAGAGGCACGGGACAGTTCAGAGTCAGATGAACCTTTCGATACTGACGAGGGGACGTTTCCAGGCAGCCACATCAAACTGGTATTCGCCGTCACCGGGCCGGAAAAACAGCAAAGGCTTCACATCGGCGAAATTGTTGGTGTCTGGGGAGAGACGTGGTACTTGGGAAATGTTGTTTGGTGCATAGCGGTACATGGGAACCTCTGGTCTACAATATTCCGATGTAAGACGGACTTTTGTCTGATCAGAGGGTGTGTGTGTGTGTTCTCTCCAGGTGCGGGCCATCATCAGTGACTTTGCTGTCTTCATCACCATCCTGACTATGGTTCTTGTAGATTACGCCTTGGGGATCCCCTCTCCTAAATTGCAGGTCCCCAGCAAGTTCAAAGTAAGTCCACATGTGCATCGGTTTGATCCATTTTACTTTAGATCCTGAAATGTAAAAACTAAAATGTGTGCACAGTGAGAATTTAATTTAGATGCCAGCCAATGGTCATGTTATTTTATCATTGGCATGGGCCGCTATAGGTTTACTCAAGCCTTTAGTTTTGCAGTGTGCATACTCAACGTTGTCCACTTGTGATTCTGTGCCATGATTCCCTCTTTTATTCAGGGACTCCGTCAGTGATGATATTATTCCTCTTTGACTGACTCTCCAGATACTTTGAAAGAGGATTTTATAGATAGCAAACACACTTGAAATGCATTTCAGAATGGTTGGAGAGTCTTTTGTTAAAATCATCTAAATCCTTTTGGGATCATTTCAAGCTGTTCTTTATGTCCTGCACACCTTCCATAATTCTGTCAAGCCTTTGATCAAATAGTTGATCAAATGACTTAAAGTTTCTTTCCCTGTTGCTCAAAGAAGTATTTGAAGAATTTAAGTCAAAGCAATGTAAGTAATCCAACATATTCCTCTTAGCTCACGAGCTCATCTCTACCTTTCCTTTGTCTAACCCCAGCCGACCAGGGACGATCGCGGCTGGCTCATAAACCCTGTGGGGCCCAACCCCTGGTGGACCACCATCATCACCTTCCTCCCCGCTCTGCTCTGCACCATCCTCATCTTCATGGACCAGCAGATCACAGCCGTCATCATCAACAGGAAGGAGCACAAACTAAAGGTATTTCAAAACCTTCATTTCAAATCACAAAGTCAAGAAAAATAACCAAAATGACTGCATTTTTAACAAACGTATATTTTATGCTCACCTGCTCTTACGGATATATAGAATTGGTTATATATGTAGTTATTGTCTACTTACTCTCAATCTCTCAAAAATGACATCCCAGCTCGTTGTCAGACCATGGTGCAGTAAAATGAGAGGGTTTCTAAAGGGTTGGACACTTGTTTTGTCCACAGGAACCGCCATAATAAAAAAAAGAATTTCAAGCTCAACTTTAATAACTCAGCTGTATCTAAACCCCACTATCTTTGTCCCTGCAGAAAGGCTGCGGCTACCACCTGGACCTGTTCGTGGTGGGGGTGATGCTGGGCGTGTGCTCGATAATGGGCCTGCCGTGGTTCGTGGCGGCCACGGTGCTCTCCATCTCCCACGTGAACAGCCTGAAGCTGGAGTCGGAGTGCTCGGCCCCCGGCGAGCAGCCCAAGTTCCTGGGCATCCGAGAGCAGCGCTTCACCGGCCTCATGATCTTCACCCTGATGGGCTGCTCCGTCTTCATGACCTCCGTGCTAAAGGTCCGTGGATGAACGGCAAAATATACACCCACGCAGTAATTTAAAGTAATTTATTTGTTCATTTAATTTGTGTATCTGTGTGTCTTCAGTTCATCCCCATGCCTGTGCTGTACGGAGTCTTTCTGTACATGGGGGCTTCCTCACTCAGAGGCATCCAGGTGAGCTCGGAATACTGCCTGCTGGTATTTTATTGGAAGGGTTGATGTGGAGAAGATGCCGGATGAATTCTTGAATTGTTTGTACCTGTGCAGTTCTTTGACCGGCTGAGGCTGTTCAGCATGCCGGCCAAACATCAGCCGGACTTCATCTACCTTCGTCACGTCCCGCTGAGGAAGGTGCACCTCTTCACCATCGTCCAGCTCACCTGCTTGATCCTGCTCTGGGTCATCAAGACCTCCAAGGCCGCCATCGTCTTCCCCATGATGGTAACTGGGTTGCATTTGTGCGTGCGCGCCCTTGTGTACGTCACCGCGTACGATTGCTTGATACCTGTCTGTGTGTGCAGGTCTTGGCCCTGGTGTTCATTCGTAAGCTGCTGGACTTGGTCTTCACCAAGAGGGAACTGAGTTGGCTGGACGACCTGATGCCAGAGTGGAAGAAGAAGAAACTGGAGGATTCAGAAGAAGAGGTGCAGTAATAGACCACCATTCTGATGACTTAACGTCTCTGGCAAAGCTGCTATCCATGCAGTGGTTAAGGTGTTCTCTTCTGTCTCTTTCTCCAGGAGGAGCACAGTATTATTGCAGAGGAAGAAGGCATTGTAATAGTGCCACTGGAGGGACACAGCAAGTAAGTCATTTAGATCTTTAATTAGGTGCCCAAGCGTCCTTCAAAAGCAATTTTGTCAGTGGGGAAATATTCACGTAAACATACAAATTGTAAATACTTAGTAGCACAGGACTTGAGTAAATCTAATTAAGAAAGGCTACAGAGCAGCTACAGCTGATTGAATGAAGTGGCCAATGGTATTCAGCGTTAGTAAACAGTTTTACTATAAAATATGAAGCTACATCCAATGTCTTGATATATTGTTTCTGAGTGAAATTAGCATATTCTCTTTAGAAGATGGATACCACTCTGTAGGTTAAGTATGAAGCTACAGCTACAGCTAGCTTAGACCCCGTAGAGAATTTGTCATGAAACACCTGGTGTCACAACTCATTTGTGTATGGAATAACATGCGTGATTTTATGTTAATAACTGAGCTTTAAAGAAGCTGGTCGATATATTTTGTTACCTTTAGGCAGACTAGTAGGCTAAGCTAGCAGTCTTTTGGCTCTGCCTTCATTTTACATATGAGAGTGTTATCACGCTTCTTATCTAAGAAATGTTCAACTGTTGCTCATGGAGTTATCAGTCTGGCTTTCTCAAGCCTTTTATTTAGTGTGCATGTTTCTTAGCAGAAAACTTCACACGCAAAGTGGAATAACCGTCGCTGCGTGTGATTTTGAAGGTGTGACCCGGCCACAGTGAACATCACTGACGAGATGTCGAAAGGATCTTTCGGGAATGTGTGGAAGAACGTCAACCCTGCTGAGACCACGAAGAAGGAACCAAGCGCTAAAAGGTTAGCCTCCTTATTCACATCATTCTCCCATGATCAGTATCTCTGAGGCATCAGAGCGCTTGAGTACCAAATGCTGCTGACTAGGGGATTCCAATGTATTTTTAAAGGGTCAAAAAAAGGGGAAATTGTGTATTTTGTGTGTAAAAGTACGCAGTGGCAAGTGTTATGGAAATGTTATGGAACATTTACTTCTTATTTTTCCAGGAAACTGAGGTGCTAGTGTGTTTAGATAAAAAATGGTTTATCAGCCCTGCCCTCACAGATGTCCCACAGAGTAGACTAACATAGTGTCTCCCGCCTGCCTCTCTCATTCCATTCCCACCCATAGCTCCCCTTCCTAACCTCCCAGAAGCTGATAACCCAAAGGTGAGTTGTTCCCAGTCGCTGTCGGCATGGAGAGTCTCGTCCTGTTTACTGCTGTTTGTTGCATGAAGAAAACGGTGTCGGTCTGCGCTGTGCGTTTGGATTCAGTGTTGGAAGAAGATTCCTGAGTAAATAGAGAGATAAATCCAATGAATGTGGGTGGATTGAGGACGCAGCATGGCCTGAGTGTGCATGTTACGTCAATGACACATTTAATGACGTCCTCCGCATGTTGTAAAAGTAGTAAAATAAGTAGCTGTATATGTCACTGAGTTGTATATTTCAATGTCACAAGATATTGAAGTTGTAGGGCCAACTGCTATTAAAGGGACAGTTCACCCCAAAACCAAAAATACACACGTTTCCTCTCACCTTTAGTAGAGTTGATCAATCTATATTGTTTTGGTGTGAGCTGCCGAGTGTTGGGAGATGTCACCACTTCTCACCAGTATGATGGAACTATGTGACACTTGGCTTGTGGTGTCCAAAGCGACAACAACAAAATATCAACAGCAATGTCCCTTTACAGGTATCATCCACCAAGATAATCCACAGGCCTCGTTGTGAGTACTTTCATAGGAACTATTTTCTTTCTAGGAAGAAAATTTGTCCTACAACGGCTGTGGATTATCTTGAGTAACTGGGTCATAATTTCTGTTAAAAGTTTTTCAAAATGTTTTTGGAGCTTTGAGGACCACAAGCCAATTACCATAAAGTCCAATTATATTGGAGGGAGGCTGGACACCCCTGCAGCCGATACCTCCAACACTCGGCAACGATTGATAAATAGCACTAAAGGTAGGAGGACAAAAAAATATTTCAGATTTTGGGGTGAACTGTCCCTTTAAGCTGAGACCTATTTGCATGCTCTGTGGTCTGGATTGATTGAGTAATTGCCAGCCTGTTGTCAGCATCTGCACTTGTGTCCTGAATTTCAGAAAATCCAGTCCATCTACAGAAAATGAACACCAATACATTTAGCCTTTTCTCTATTTAATATTTTGCTTGGTTTAATTTATTTTCTTTCTTTTCGTGCAGTTGTGGCGGCGAAAAGCGACACAAGCGGCGGAGGCATGACAAGAGCTTGGACAGGGAGACAAGTTTGTGATGACACGTACTGGCGGTGCCACTGTGCTGTCGATGAGTAAATACAAAATCACCAAAAAAACAAAACCTTGCCACATTCAACCACCTTTGTACTGTGCTACACTGTGTTTTTGTCAAGTAAGTCTGTGTGCAAGTTATGTAAAACAAAGAATTTGTTAGAAACAGTATTAACACGAGGAACTGGGACCCTTTTGTCATTGTGTATCAGTGTTTGGTGATACCAGCAACAGAGGGAAGCCGGAATTATATGACATTTACAGTAACTGCTGTGTCAATGGGCCAATTAAGTACAAATTTTAAACAATTTTTAAATCTACTTCATTTGTATTTTGTATGTTTTTATATTTTTCCAACAACAGCGAGTTATCCTTTGAAAGACCTGCCACAGCAAAGTGCAAATGTGTGGATTTTGTGCGCATCATTTAATGCCGCTATTGACTTTGATGCACCTCACAATAAAAAACCTACAAAGTAGATAATTGCCGACACTAATCTATTTCACCGGTACCCAAAAGAGTTGGCTATTTAGCGAATCTAGTAGTACTTTTTTTTAGTATTAAATATACATTTTCTATATTCTGTATATCTAAATGTTTTTGTGACAGTGACAGCTCATATCACTCCAGAGTCCTCTCTATCGCCATTTTACAAATAAATGTCTCTCGTCCAGTCAAGCATTCCCCCAAAAAACTGTTAAAGGAATAGTTTGACATTCTGGGAAATATACATATTAATTTTCTGTTAGACGAGAAAATCGACGCCACTCTCATGTCTGTACGCTATCATACAAAGCTAGAGCTAGGTTAGCTTAGCATAAAGACTGAAAACGGTGAAACAGATCGGCTGGCTCTGCCAAAATGTAACAAAAACTGCCAGAATCTCATTAATTCAATTTGTATCTTCTTTTTTGTGTGTAAATCTGTGCAAATAAAGCAAAATGTGAAAACGGCATGTTTTGGTTTTTCCGTCTCTTGGCCGGTAGCTAGCGATAGCTTCATTATTAGCGTACGGACATGAGAGAGGTTTCCGTGGTCTCGTCTAACTCACGACAATAAGCATATTAACCTAAATACACTATTCCTTTGTGGGCAGTATACAGCTTATTGGGCAACATTTTTAAGCTAGCAATTTCAGAATAGGTTGGCAACTTTCATCACCTCTCACTACCTGGCCATGTCTTTTTAAAAACCCAATGCTGAACTAGGGTGACCGTACAGAAAGCTCCTCTATGTTTTCCACCTGCATCCATCTGTCATCTCGTCAGTAAGTGTCATCCATGGACATGTGATCTCCTATCCAACATGACCCTCATTGTGTTAGCATCTGAAGCTAATTGTTTTAAAAAAAGACCTGCATGACGGGGGAACGGACTTGACTGTCTCGCTGCAGGACCAATGGTTACTTCTAGAGATGCAATAATAGGCTACCTTTTTTCTGGGAAGGGCAACATGTAATAAATGGTAAAGAGTCTTAACAATGTACAATACATAGTATATTTTATTCATGTAAAATGTTATTAATATATTACTAACATGAAGTCAGTGTTGAAGGCAGGTTTTTGTTGTAGATGTTCTTTTCCCCATTGTCTAAGTGATGGTTCTTAGTTGACTAGAGAAACTAATAAGTGGTCAAAATTATATCAATATCAAACATTTGGACCACTTCTGTGCGAAATTCTGCCTTAAATTTGGTAGTGATAGCTGTACACTTTCTGTTTGAATAATTTAAGTCACCTGTATAGAAAAACTATCAGTTCTGATCTGTTGTCATATTGTGATTTGTTTCGTGAGAACGAGAGCGCGGGTGAATGAGAGCATAAATAAAGATCTTAAACAAGCCCTGCTCAAATTATGTGGTACTTTATTGATCCCTGTACTTGTCCACAGGGAGGTCAGAGGTCATCTAGTATATATCTTCAACATTGCACCATCCTGCCCCAGAGTTATTCTATCAACTGCTTCCTTGTTTTGAACTCTGACCTCAGGAGGAGCTCCACGTCTTTGGCTCCACTGGAGACAGAGAACATCATGCACCCTCAGGCTGAAGCTCCTCTCGCCTTATGGCAGAAGGTCACGACTGTATCTCTGACCCGTGAAGCTGCCGTTGCTGCTCCCAGAGAGACCACTATCCCTTTTTACCCCCAGAAATAGTGGGAGGAGTCTGTGAAGGCCTGTTTTGAGTTATGTTGTGTGGCTTTCCCTGATCCCACAAGATGTGTGAGACTAGAAGAGCCTAGGTTTTATATAAAATGACTGAATGAATAAGTTATTCTTCTTCATATTTGTCACAAATGTCCACACAGACCCAAGGATGAACTGATCTTAGTAGTCAATGGTCACTGTGACCTCCCAAAACACAATTTAAGGCCATAACTTAAGAATCCATATGCTAATTATGCTAATTTCAACCAAATGTAGATAAAATGGTGATAACATTTTGGACAGACATGGCTGTAAAGGGAAATTAACTCACTCGCTGTAGTTTATATTGACTTCCAAAAACGTCCGGGATTTTGCTACGTCCGGGAAAATAGTTATTACCCCCTTACAAGTTTTGGAAATGGTATCTCCCTCACGTTCCACCTTCTTGCGCAAGCTCTGACTGTAGAGAGAACTGTCATTGGTCGACCGATCTCAACGTAAATGTAAGTTCACGGCATGCTACACACTACTGCTACCTACTGTCTTGAGATGTAAGAAATGCTGAAAACAAACTTACATTAACCAATGTACAGTACCTGTGAGCTCATTTATATTCTCATTTATATTCTATTACTACACGTGACACTGTATAATAATGACCATCTCAAAGAAATCCCACAAACGCACAATGAAAAACTTTATTTTGCAGAGCGGATTAATAATATGCAATGAAAATCAACTACGCTACGCGTGTGTTTTCTATATAGGCCTACCTGAGATTTCACTTTTTTGTGTTCTTGTTTTCTGCTTAAAAATATAGAAAATAATTTAAAGTTGTAGAAAAAAATGTGCCCTCGATTCCATGTCTTCTCTTTGGTGCGCCGCGAAAACTGGAAGTTGTTTTTTTTTTCTTCTTTTTTTTGTATCTTTGCGTCACGAACGGTGAGTAAAAAAAAGACTTACAAATTTAAATATAGTGCTGACGTCACAACATGCAAAGCGGTATGGCTTTTTATTCCTCCTGTTCCTGGCTTTTGAGCAGAGCGCACAGCGGGGAGTCCTCGAGGAGCGTCTCATTGGTCCTGTCGTTTCTTCCTGCAAAAGAGAGAAAAAACACAATCACGCCGAGTCTAGCATTTCTGGCAATTTCTGGATCAGCCGTGCGACTCGTTTTTTACCTCTCCCCTGACGGCTTGGAGGTCATGACCCAGAGTAAATACTCCTTGGCGGCCATTGAGTCGAGCACCTTGCTCACGTCGCTGGTGAAGCTCCCATCTACATGCCTCCTGCTGAAGGCCTCGCCCCGCCTGTCCGTTTCAGATCTGAGTACACAGGCACACAATGTAAACACTGAGCAATAAGGGTCGGCGGCCCGGCAACGTGGAAAAACCCCGCCAATCCAGCTGTTAATTTTGGCCCGCGGGGGCCATTTTCATCAAGAAATTTGTCTCACCATTCTTCCCCCGAGAAGTGAATACATTGTGTTGCTCTGATCGTCCCGTGATTCGTTTCCCCGTCCGCTTTCAATTGTGTTTTTTTGGTGCGTGTCAAAAGGAATCATTTCACACAATCGTCACATGGGTTGTAACATATCAATCAACACAGTGCAAGAAGTTCAGGTGATTTATTTGAGCACAACCACAAGGAACATGAAGGGGGGGATAATAATACAAAAAAGAAAAGAATAGGAAAAGAGGCACAAGAAGGAGTTGATTTGATTTGTTTCTGTCTCTCTCGTCAGGGTGGATTGTAGGAGGAGGAGGAGGGGAGGGAGGGTCAGCCTACTCTCTTCGGACTTTTCCAGACTTGAGCTTGGCGACAAAGTCCTTGATGGCCTGGTCATTGAGGTACGAGCTCACGTCGCTGGTGAAGGTCCCATCCGCATGGCGCTTTTCCTCAGCACTGCGGACACACAGAGGCTCTCAGTGAGGGAAATGTTTGATAACTTAGAATTTACTAATAATTTAAATTAAAAAAAGCTGAAGTAAGAACTCGATCAGGGGGACATCCAGTGTTACTCAACACTATAATAACTATAATTACTATTGTAATAAGTACAATTTGGAGATATTTCACTGACACATATACATATATATATATATATATATATATATATTATGCTACTTTAATCTACACTTTCAGGGGACATATTGTACTTTTTACTTCAATACATTCATCTTACACAAAAAAGTATGCATCCAACCTTTGTTGTCTGTAGGCTATTGGCCTTTTGGTTACTATCCAATATAAAAAAAGATTTACATTGTTGTAAAAACTCCACCACTGCCCCTTTAAAGTTGATCGTAGCACTCTGAGCTTAATTAAATCAATGCATCATTGGCTCAACAAAACAAATCTTTTCACAAAGCAAACTCACACTGACCCGCTCCTCTTGTTGTTCATCAGCCACTGCACAAAATCCTGCGCCTTCCTGTCCTCCAGGTATTTGCTGTAGTCGTTTGAGAAAGTCCCCTCCGAATGTCTCTTGGGGGTCGACAGCTCCCTCGGCTCGCCCGCTAACGTGTCGTCGGCATCGAATCTACGGCGCAGCAGGAGAGCCCAGTTTGAGTTCACAGCAGTCCAATATGAACATTTCACATGACTAAAATATACACATACATATGTTATAGTGTTTATCTTAAAGGTGCATTTATTCTGGGTAATGAAATGCAGCATCTGTAGCTTCCAAACATATTTTCACTATTTCAGCTGTAAAGCAGTATCAATTTGATCTTTTTTGCTTTGCTACAATTGTAAAAAAATAAAATTATGAATGCAATTACCCCCATTTACTGCACCACAATTATGCAGAAGAAAATATTGTAATTATTTATGCCTAATATCCTCTTTACTTGGGATACATTTGGGGTCCTCATCGTTTTGCAGATTACGGATCATCGTGTCTGCAGTCTGACCACAAATCATTTGGCCTCTTTGGGACCTCATACATGTCACATCACTCAGGCTATCTTATGAATGTTGCTGTTTGGGATTTAATAAAAAATAAAACTACCATTTTAATTGTGATTCATTCAGATTTCAACACTGTTTCTTCTATTTCTGCACTCTTAAGTAGGAAGTTTGAACACAAAGAAAAGTAGCGAGAACCTGTGGTCCTGAGACTAAAAAAAGCTTCGTTTCAAAGTGAGTTCTGTACCGGGAGCTGTCCTCTGCGTCCTGCAGAGGAACCTGCCAGCTGCTCTGGACAAAGCCGAGGACCAGAAGGATACCCGCCAGGGAGTGGATGCTTTTCATGGTTACAACCTACACCACAGAACAGCACACACACACACACACACACACACACACAGACATACAAGAACGTTTGCATATTGGATCATAACGCTAAAGTGGTTTCACCATTGCAACAAAACCTGGCTCACCTTTTCTTGTCTCTTTCCAAAGAACGGTGCTGGTAGTTCCTCTGCTGGTTCCTGGTGTCTGTCTCTCGCCTCTCTAACTTTGTGGTCTTATATACCGTACCAGGAGGAAGGAGGACGGGTCTGCTCAGGTGGGCCGATTTCGCCACTCCACCAGGCCCACCTGTTACTCTCAACCCATTAGACACACGGGCCCCGAATCAACAAGCCGAGTGTTTGCTCAGAGAGGAAAGACGGCGGTCATGCGCGATGCCAGCTGGTACTTAGGTGTCAAGATCAAACACACGCAGATCATGCTGTTCAGCAGAGAGTAGGGAAGATGCCTTAATGTGCTACTGTGTCATCATGATGGGAAGCGATACGTGTGCATCTGGATGGTGAATCAGTATTTGTGGGTTCTTTCCGATCCAATTTAAAAGATGGGGGATATTGAGCGTCTGTTTTTTTTGGCATCAGTGGCATCATCTCCACTTTACAAGGGCCATTGTTTGATAAAGAGTGGCGCTCTATAAAACATGAATGTTCACATATTGCTGTAAGACTCTCACACGGGCTTCAGTCACCGTTGTATTTGTATCTGCTGAAAAAGATATATTGGCATAGTGGCAAGGCTGAAAAAAACACTTTCTCAATTATTATTTTCAAAAATTCCCACAGACCCAAAGTGTTATTCAATACAATAAAGACTACTTTGGCCTTCTCCTTTGTCTAATAGGCTAGTAGGAAGACTACACCGCGTTCCACATTATTATGCAAATTACACTTTCCTAAATAGTAATGCACAGTCAGTCAGTATCATTTTCAAGTCATCAACTGTTAGAGTATAAGTCAAATTCTATTGAACAAACCTCCTAATGATAACAGTATTTTTTTCAAAAATAAACTCAAAATGCAGTGTTCCAAATTATTATGCAGAATTTCAGAGTTTCAAGATATTTTATAGGTTGTAAAGAACAAAAAATTGTCATTTGTTGAATTTGCAGCATTAGGAGGTCATATTTACTGAAATCAAGAAACGTTTGAATCAAAAACATCTTAACAGGTCAAGTTACATGTTAACATAGGACCCCTTCTTTGATATCAACTTCACAATTCTTGCATCCATTGAACTTGTGAGTTCTTTGATAGTTTCTGCTTTAATGTCTTTGCAGGATGCCATAATAGCCTCCCAGAGCACCTGCTTGGATGTGAACTGCCTTCCACCCACATAGATCTTTTGCTTGATGATGCTCCAAAGGTTCTCAATAGGGTTAAGGTCAGGGGAAGATGGGGGCCACACCATGAGTTTCTCTCCTTTTATGCCCATAGCAGCCAATGCCCCAGAGGTATTCTTTGCAGCATGACATGGTGCATTGTCATGCATGAATATGATTTTGCTACGGAAGGCACGGTTCTTCTTTTTGTATCACAGAAGAAAGTGGTCAGTCAGAAACTCTACATACTTTGCCGAGGTCATTTTTACACCGTCAGGGACCCTGAAGGGGCCTACCAGCTCTCTCCCCATGATTCCGGCCCAAAACATGACTCCGCCACCTCCTTGTTGACGTCTCAGCCTTGTTGGGACATGGTGGCCATTCACCAACCATCCACTACTCCATCCATCAGGACCATCAAGGGTTGCACGGCACTCATCCGTAAACAAAACAGTTTGAAAGTTAGTCTTCATGTAGTCCTGAGCCCACTGCAACCTTTTTTGCTTGTGAGCTTGGTTTAGGGGTGGCCGAATAACAGGTTTAAGGACACTTGCAAACCTCTTGAGCATCCTACATCTTGAAGTTCGCGAGACTCCAGAGGCACCAGCGGCTTCAAACACCTGTTTGCTGCTATTCAATGGCATTTTAGTGGCTGCTCTCTTAACCCTACGCATTTGTTTGGCAGAAATCTTCCTTATTTTCCCTTTGTCTGAACGAACCCGCTTGTGCTGTGAATCGGTGACAAATTTCTTCACTGTCCGATGATCACGCGCAATTCTTTTGGAAATATCCAATGTTGTGATACCTTGACCAAGGTATTGCACTATTTGCCGCTTTTCAGCAGCAGAGAGATCCTTTTTCTTCCCCATTTTGCCTGAAACATGTAGCTTGCTTAATAATGTGGAACATCCTTCTTAAGTAGTTTTCCTTTGATTGGGCTCACCTGGCAAACTAATTATCACAGGTGTCTGGGATTGATTTCAATCATCCAAATAGCCCTGAGACACAATACCATCCATGAGTTTAATTGAAAAACCAAAAAATTAATGTTTATGACCCTTAAATACAATTTGCCTAATAATGTGGAACGCGGTGTAAAGGCCTTTGCATACCAAGCTTGTATTTAATTGTTCAAAATTGTCATACGTTTAAAATGACCACAAGTTGTGTCAATCAAGTTTACACGCATAGACTCTTAGAACATGTTACATTTTCTGCATTTTTTTACTGATTTTTTGTATTCGTCAAAAAGCCTTTCGAGAGTTGTTAGCCACTCAGAGCCACCGTACATGCAAACAACTTCATCCAAAAAGAGAACGTGATCAGCTGACTCACACAAAGCAGTTTACAACAAATAAAAGAGTAAAAAGATGCAGAACAACACAGTTATAGTAGAGTGGGGAAATGGGAGGAATGGGTTGTAATTTATTTCTATTTATTCATTAAGTGGATAGTGTCGTTTAAAACTAGTTACGCTAGTTGGTGGTGATGCAACTTTATGGATGCCAACCGCCATTAAAAACCAATGAAGAAGAGGTGCATAATTTAAAGATGGATCGTGAGAGGCTATTGCAGAACAGCTTGGAGTCAGGGATGATAGGTTCTGATCGCAAAACAAAAGATTAGACAAAGTGAATGTGCTCATTCATTCATTCACTAGTCCCATTGTGTCTCAGGGGCCGTTCACACCGGACGCGACTTTTAAAAGCGCAGCCGCTTCAAAAACGCCTTGGCAAAAACGCGCCAGGGAAAAAAAAATAAAAACAGCCCGCTGCGCCTGTGGAGCGGGCCTGCGTGCGCACCCGGGCGATAAAACTTCAAAATGGATTCAAGCAGACGTCGCGCTCTTGCCCTTGCTGTGTTGTGGGATGAGGAGGAGGAAAAAGCCCCCAAAAAGCGGAGATTTTGGGTTCACGATATAAAAAAAAAAAAAGGAAAAAGTACGGCGAATACCACCATCTATTCCAAGAATTGTGTCTCGATGACGAGCGCCGTATGCTATTGCAGTAGTTTTTCGATCTTGAATTATAAAGTTCTTCGTAGTTGAAGACCGCTAATATGAATCCTTCGTCGGCGTTGCCATTTTCTTTTGAAATTCCCGCTGTTCATACCACACGGAAACAGGAAAGAAGTGGTAAAGTAATAAAGCCCGCCTCTTGCTTGATCCGATTGGCTGCCTTGGCCGAGTGTGACATTGATGAGCTGTGCGACTCCGCGCAAGGCGTTTAAAAGTTGAGAATATTTCAACTTTTAAGCGCGCCGAAAAAACGCTCGAAAAACGCGTCGCGCGGCATTTAAAAAGCGCGCATGAAAGGCGCGCCGTACCATAGGAAAACAATGGTTTTGCTAGCGACGCGTTTTTGAGAGTCGCGTCCGGTGTGAACGGCCCCTCAGTGTGTCTCTTCGGCATCATACTCACGTCCTCAATGCCATTTTCCTTCCCTCCTTTCCATATTACCTGACTGCCACACCCATCTACACACCTGCAATCACTTCATTTCTTAATTTAGGTTGAATATCTTTCCATATCAACCCTCTTTGTTTAGTGTGTTAGCATTTGCTAATAATTAGCACTAAACACAAAGTACAGCAGAGGCTGATGGGAATGCCAATAGTTCCGTACAACATGCTAACATGCTAAACGTGAGCATACTAAACATTAGCATGTTAACATTATCACTGTGAGCATGTTAGCATACTGACGTTAGCGTTCAGCTACTCGCTGACCTGCTAGCATAGACTCTTCCATTGGAAAATTCAAAGGCTATCATTGTTATGCAGGTTTCCCCTTGAACTGATTGAAGAACAACATATTTCAAGCAAAACAAGTTTCATTATGTAATTCTTTATTATTTTACAAAACAATGCGACAATCACATACATTTGGTAAAACTGTATATATATTTTTTTTTTTATTTTTTTTTTATTTTTATGGGTTGCTTTAACTATGTTTTAATCGGTTTTATCTGTTTTTACTATATGTGTGGCACTCTGAGATTCTTTTGAAGGAAGAGTGCGATAAAAATTAAATGCATTATTATTATTATTATTACTGTATAAAAGTACTGCTGTGCAGTAGGTTTCTGTGTATAACTAAATACAATACGCCTACTGTACTGTACTGTATTAGCATGTCTATGTTGTTCCCCGAGTTAGGTAACAACCTCTTTAAAACTTAAATCAAAGAAACGAAATAATTAAATAATAAATCAAACTTTTCATGTAATGAAGTAAAAATGTAAGTAAAAGTTTCCAGAGAAGCATTTTTTTTCGGACTAAATATAGAGACAAATACAAAATTTCTCGAGACACAGAAATATATTATGACATGGATCACTTTGTACTTTTTTGGCATTTGGATTCTAATAATCAAGCCTGCATTTACAATTAGAGATTTTATCCCCAATTATTAATTATTATTCACATGAGGCAACGTAAAGCGATCCAGTGGACTTCATGCAAAGCACCTCTGGAGGAAGTGACTCATGTGTGTGTAGACGTGTTGATAGGCCGAGCCGCCGAGCCCATGATCCTTGTCCGTGTACCACTGAAAGACGAGGGCAGAAAATAATGTATTATTTAACGACACTAGGCCTCGCTCTTCCAGTCATTGGATTTTCCAGATTACTCACCATCGCCTCAAAGTCCACCTGCTGGTCCACCAGAGCTTCAGAGATCTCGGCTGCCTGCTGGAAATGAACATTGTCTAGAAAACACAACAACAACGCACAATGATTATCAAGGTTTCCAACGCAATCGGCCCATTTTGGTCTAGAAAGGTCAGCTGGGGTCACTTGGGACTTGACCGCGGAGAGTTTGATCTGAAGGGGGCGCTAGACTAAAGGTCAAGAGGTCAACAAAATCCTGACAAACATTCTCTGAACACCATGAGTGTTCAATTTGAAGGGAATAGTTCAACATCTTTGAAAGTACGCTGATTTGCTTTCTTGCTGAGAATTAGGCAGGCTTGGGGAATAACAGATTACATTTGAAGGGGGGGTGAGGTTTACGTAAAAAAAATGTAACTGCAATTGTTACGTCATACACAACAGCTTTGCTCTCCTTTGAATCGATGCAGATGTCTGTAACCAAGACTGGAATAATTTATTTAAGCTTCAAGTCTTTTTTTAAACGTGAGGTTGATGCCCAATAAAAAGGCACGGGATAACTATGTGTCTCTGACCGTAGTTATTTTGTAGAGGTCGTCTGTGATCTTAATCCCATGTGAATATGTCATGTTTGTAATTTGTAAAGTAAAAATCCCCCAAACAATTATTTGGGGTTGTTTTAGTTTTTTGCAAGGTTTCTAGTTTTCTCTTCACATATTTTGTGCCTCTTTCCTGGTCGAGAATTATGGAGGCTGCATTGTCAACATCTATAAAACAACGTTGACATCATTTTGGGTGCAAATTCAGGAAGTTCAACTCGCTACACATGGAAACCCATTCACATTCTTTGTTTGTAATGTAGAACATAAATAGCCCTATATCATATAGAAATATGTAGTATATCAAATATAAATAATATATAGTATAATAGTATTACTTTTATTTTATCATAATTATTGTTGTTGTTATTATCATTGTTATTACAGTTATTGATAAACAATATGATCTATAATAATAGCTAAAATAGGGCTAAAGTCTGTAAATTATTTTTAAATCCTAATATTCCTCTGACAACAGTCATGTTGTAAGTGCAAACTCACAATGCAAATCAGGTGAACAAAAATGTTTAAAACAATTTAAGAAAAAAAAAATAAGAAAGAAAGAATCCTACTATTCCTAATGTTTGACCTGGTTTTGTATCACTAATACTAATTGAGAGTTTATTGAGTATCCAGAATAAAAACACTTTATTGACAGCCCTTAGCAAACAAACAGAACATGCCTGATTGGTGTCACTGTATAACATATACATTAAATTGTTAATACATAAATAGTAGCCCTGCATATCTCACCGTCAGCTGTTCCATGAACCAGGAGATACTGCACTGAATGGAAATTCTTGGCCCTGGCAGTTACTGTGGAATTCTGCACACAGTCAGATTTATGGTTATTGGTGACCAGAGGCAACAGCATGACAAACAGATAGGAGAGTGATATCGCAGCGTGGGAAACTCACGGTGTAGGCAACAACATTCTCTGAGGGCTGCATCATGTAGCGCTCTGTGTAGATGGAATCTGGAATAAACAGAGATGCAGATATTGTGTGTCGTTAAAGATGAGTGTGTTAGGTCTGAGGAGATCGTAAACATGAAGAACTAACCATAATATTCCCATTTGGACACTGGAGCGACCGCCATTCCACATTTGAAAACTCCACTTCCAGATCCCAAGGCCATTGATGTCACGTATCCACCATAAGACTGTGGAAGAAGAACAACAACAGCTCATAACAGGGCCCTTTATGCCATCTGAACTATAAAATAACACACTGCATATTTCTTAAAGCTACAGCTGGTAACGCAATACCGATCAAACTGTCAAACTATGAATCAAGATTATATTACTGTTTTGCCTATTTCTCACCTGAAATGTTTTCAGTAACATATTTTATTCACTGTTGAGCTGTAAAAAAAGTTACTTTTTAATTGTTTTAAATGCATCAATGTGTTTAAATGTTTTGTAATTAGGATTTGTATTATTCCCTTCAGTCCAACGTGTTATACAGATGGATATTCACACAAATGTATATACACATCCTCACGCACACATATATCTACATACATATATGTATGTATATAAACTCATATAAATGAAGTTAAAAAATAAAATAAAACTATTTAATAAATAAATAGATAAGTATTCATAGGTCAAAAAACACATTGACAGCAAGTATAAATAAACAGCAGGGATGAATGAAATACAGATTATACATTAAAGATAATATGTTAATTTTTCATAACTTACCCAGCCCCAAATAGCAACTCTGTCTTTGTCAATGTAGCCCAATTTGATGAATTCCCTATAATAATAAAAAAAGGGAGAACTATCTCAACATGGGGCAGTAATTGAAAAGGATCGACTGACATTCTGATCATCCCCGTCACTCTGTGATGCTCATGATGATTCCGGTGTGTGTGTGTGTGTGTGTGTGTGTGTGTGTGTGTGTGTGTGTGTGTGTACACCTGGGAGCAATTCACCCACAGAAACACGTCAAATCCAGTTTGATCAAGCTCTCCTGTTTGTTCGAGCGGGGTGAAGCATTGACTTGTCTAAACTGGTCCTCGCTTTCCTTACCTGACTGCTGTTATCTGATCTTCCACCTCATAGGTTCCCAGGCCTTTGTAGATTGCGTGCATTAACTTGTCGCCCTGGTAACCGCTTCCTCTTCCATCAAAGCTGGCGACGATGACTTTCTCAGTGCTGGCCAGGTAGGTGGACCAGCTCACCCTGTAGACGAAGTCGGTTTTTTGACTGCAGGGACCGGCATACCTGGAAGGTTGGGCAACATCCAGTATCAGTTTATGAACTCTCTTTTTAAAAGCATTTAGGATTAAATGTTGTTTTTTTAATAAATTCTTACACATCTATTAGTAAAGGATACTTCTTGGATTTATCAAAACCTGGAGGCAAATGCATCTGGTACCAGAGATCTGTCGAAAAGAATAGAAAGGTGTGAATAATCATTAACGGTGGAAGACATACTCTTCTTTTGTTTTACTTTCAAATAGATCCCAATCTACATCACAGTTTATTTCAACATTTTGTGAACAATGCATATTTGCGTTCTTGCCGTGGGTTAGATGAGAAGATTGTTACCCCTCCATGAAGCTAGCCGGTTAGCTTAGTTTAGCACAAAGCCTGTCTAACGGTAACTAAATCTGCCCATCGGCAACACTTTTTATAATTCGTATTTCGTGGTTGTTGAATTCACTTACTGTATCCTCCGAGGCTGATGAAGGTGCGAAGCATAGAGGGCATTTGGATGTCAGCTATCAGGCTGCTAAACACTTTATTGTCCTCCAAAGGATTGAGCTCTACAATTAAAGGAATATAGACAGCTCATTAGAATAACATTTTCTCCTTGATATTATTTCAGATTTTATTTCAAATGTCTGGATCACCTTTATCATTCCTGTTATCCATGAGAGAATAGTAAGGAATGCCAGGACCTTTGGGGAAAAAAAAATAGTATAAGCTATTACTGTATATCATATATTCTGTATACATAATAATAATAATATTTCTCTATATTATTAATATATCACTGTCTGTAATATTGCAAAAATCAGAAAGGGATTGGAAAAAAGACAGAAAAGTATAACTGACCACTGCAGCTCATACGGTAGAAGGAGGCGTTGTGGCTGAAGTAGGCTGAGTTATACTGACAGTCTTTGCGTAACGTACAAGTCAGACACTTTGGTCCTTGTGTGGTCCACCTGACACACACACACACACACACACACACACACACACACACACACACACACACACACACACACACACACACACACTGTAAGTCTGCAGAAATGCTTTGTATCAAGAAATGTCCTAAAATAACTAGCAAAAATTGTAAAATAGTAAAATAAAGACCCTTACTTGTAAACATTCCTTCCTCCTGGCAAGTTGCCCTCTTGATTACTTGAATAATATCTGAGGAATGATGGTTATGAATGAGTGAGAAATCATTTTCTATTAAACTCCATTATAATTTGGTGACAATGCCAACGTTTCAAGAGACACCAAATATGTCAATTTGCATAATGTTGTGAAACACACACACATCTACAGTCAGTACAGTCACGCAGTGCGGAGATATCTCTTCTTTTTTCTCTCAAGAGAGAAATGGCGTGCTCGTCAGGTCTCATGCACGTGTATACAGCTGTATGCAGATGACACAGCAACTTACACACTATCTGCAGTCACTTTCAGAATGTCAACGACTTCCCATTCTCCAAAGGTGATTGCTGTAGCTGTGCCCTGCATGGTGAGTCAGAGCAGAGTGTGTGTGGATGGTAACATGCTACAGATAAACAATGAATACTGTACAATATGGTGGCTATTGTGCAATTCTCAAAAAAGTATACTGGACTACTGACTAAAATAAATCCTTCAACCTACCCCAACCACATGATGGATGTGCTTGTACCCTTCGTTGTTGCTCATCAACAGGTAATAGTTGTTCTTGTCTGCGTCAAAAACTGGTTCTGATGGAGAGAACTAGGAAGAACAAGTATATCACCATATATTCTCTGACTTCTCTACTCGGTTGCTCTCAGCCTCAAGTCCACTCATTCCAACTGTGATGTGAATGGGGACTATTTTCAGCGGCGGAATAATCTGCATTCGTGCTTTATTGAGTATTTGGGTAAACAGAGGGGTGAATATGGGATTGAGTCCAAATAAACTACAGTGTGTGTGTTCATGGTATGTTTCTGGACAACTGTGGAGCGATGGTACAGGAAAAGAAGAAATATCAAGCTTTAATACACAAAATAATATCTTTTAACTGTGCACTGGACATACCCGTCCAATCCAACCCAGGGCGCTCTTCAACTCCAGATGCTGTAAAAAGAAATACACTTAGTTTTTATAGCTACACTAAACTAGATTTTATAACAACATACAAGGCTTATCAGTCTTCACTCAAAGAGATGTTGCAACACAGAACAGAATTTAACCCTAATTTATTATTGTTAAGTATATATGTAGGTCTTGCTATTTTCCAGGTAGTTAAAAGGAGAAGTTGAAATGTGTCTGTTGTAAAGCAATAAACTGTGTGTTTTTGTTGCTGCAAGTGTCCCTCCTGTCCTTAAGGAATGCATTTTGAGTCCTGCTAGCATGGCGGCTCTATGGATAGCAATGTCAGCTGGTCCACCACTTAAGAAGACTAAAATATCTCAAGAACTACTGATGGATTCTT
>JBAMJR010000047.1:7422500-7605000 GCA_038501785.1 Myoxocephalus aenaeus | reverse complement strand
ACGGGGTAGTCGTAGCAGTTGCTGACAGCAGTTGAGTCTGTGAAGCAGGATCTCCACAGGCTGGACCAGTACCAGGCCACCTTGATGATGGAGGAGCCCCCCATGCCCCCGATGGAGCTGATCTTCCAGCCCTCCATGGCCATGGTGCAGGCCACGAAGATCCAGCCCAAAACGGTCATCAGGAAACCCCAAATCTGGACCACGCGGATCTGCATCACGATTCTTTGTGTGAGTTGATCTCCTATCTAGATTTTGGATTCAAGGACGCTTCTGGTTCTAATCCTTAATCGCTCATCCACAGTCCAATCTTGAGATGCTTTTTCTGTTTCTGTGTCACATGGCAGTCCTGTAGTCACGCTGAAGACTTGCACGGCCCGAGCTCAGCGTCTACTTTCAATCCAAACTCAAACAAGACGTGGAAGCGGCCTCCTGCTCAGCTGCTCGTCCCAGAGAAAGGATAAGAACAAGTGCATCACAGGTAGAAATCAGGGTGTGTGTTTCCAGGTATTGCTTTACATGTGGGTGAGAGACGACAGTCGCTCAGGTTCCCATGGGCCCAGTAGAGTTGTCAAGTCTGAATCTGTGCTGACCTAAGCATTCCTCTCCGCTTACCAAAGCAGCTTCGGGCTTCATGTCCCTCATGTGCCGACGCAGTTTAAAAGTTGGAGGTTTATAGCATCAAACCAGACATTAATCCCTAACGCATAGTTAATTAAAGAATTTCACTTATAATAATACTGCAATTACAGTACTCAAATCCAAACACTCCATGGTAGAACCAAATCAGATCTATATCAGATCAGAGCTATAATGAGTAATGGAGCTGTTGACGACTGCTGGACTCCACCCACAACTCCATCTCTGGACCTGGAGGGACACTTTCTACTTAACACTCATACCTACGTTTTATGTGATGGCCGTTGCCACAAATGTACATTGATTTAATGCAGTTATGTACACGCCCCCAAGTTCATGATGAGTCATCAAAAGTTTTAACGTTCTACAGGAAGAGCGAGAAAGTAAAACATGTGTTTGCTTTTAACGAGAGATAACCGAACAACAAACAGAGAGACAAAGTTATAGCATACATTTTTATTTCACTGTGTCTTCGTAATGCTAACAATCAAGAGCGCTTAAAATTAATTGATGAATCACAAATATCTACTATATTACTTCCTTCTATTTTTATTTTTATTTTAGCAGATCTACAATGTATTTTAAATTATAATAGTTATCGGTGACCTTTACATGTTCTGGGAAATATGTAATTTCACTGCTGCCATGACCTCAGCTGCTCGAAGCATCATTCTCAACTTTGCCCCAGGCTTTAAGCTGCTAGTTATTAGTCATTCTACTTATTAGACTGTGGGTCTCACAATTGCAGCGTAACGTCTTGTAATTAGAGTTAAATCTGAGGTAATGAGAGTCGGGGAGAGTGATGAATGTTCGGCGGCGACGATGAAAGAGCTCCTCTTTGTTTCCCGGTCCTCTCGGCTTATGACAAAGTTATTGGTATATATTGGAAACGGCGGGGCGCTGGGTAATGTGTTTGGTGAGGCTGGCTTTGATTAGCGACCGGAGCTGCACAGACTTTACAGGAGGTGCAGCAAATAAGGACACAAATGTAACTATTTCCCATTGTGAAGCGATCGTTTGTGAAGTGATTTGTTAAACATTAAATATGCATTAATACCGCTCTCTGGTGGTGAGATTGCAGTAATGGCTCTGTTCCTTCAGACGTCCTCGTTTTGCAGCTGCAATGACCTCCATCCCATCTGAGATCAATGAATAGGTCAGAGGTTTCCAACTTTGTGTTGTTCATCTTTGATATCAAGCAGTAAATGTGTTTTTGCAAAACTTCCATGTTTTATTTTAATATGTTTTAGAAGCCTAAAACGATACAATCCACATGGAAGCACCGCAGGCTTTTTCTTTCTATTATATCATTAGCGACAGCTCACTACACACTTGGATGTTTCAGGCGTGTACTTGTCCACTGCATTCCATCCTTTGTTTTGTAAAACTATGCGGTATTTCACAGGGAGAAAAAAGATTGTAAAAGTTACAGAATCTCAATGTGCAGACATTCGTGTCTCCCTCAAGTCGAGTGGTAAAATCGTTGGTGATCCATTCACCTTTCTTTTAGCTCCAGCATATCTTCAAATGACGCTTTCAGGATTTTCTAATTATTCTCAGTAAGTGCTTTTAGATAATAACTTGAAATGAATTTGGACATAGCCATTGTGAGCGGTCATTTATTTTTGAAAAGAAAAATTATAAAAAGGAGAAGGAGTTTGATGCACCGCGTTTGTGGTGTTACCGTTCCTGTATGTGATGCAGATGTCAGACAATACAATACCACCATTATATGGAGAGAGTGTTCTGCAGAGCCCAGGACACCTGACACTTGTTCACGGATGTAAGGCGCCAGAAAGCACAGGGGCAACTGCTCTCTGCCAGCTGGTTCAAGTATCCAACCTCTGGGCCAAAAGGTTTTGCGTAACATAGCCTGGGGTTCCTATTGATAATAATTCCTAGGTGGAGATGGATGGCTGATATGAGGGGAAGCCTCCGGCCGGGCCTCCTGCTCTGCAGAGCCATCTCTGGGTGGGGGGGGTCAGGCGTGACCTGCTGACCTTTGGAGGTCAGATCAGGCTCGGCACAGACAACCGAGAAAGGCCCTCTGCTTAGGAATTATTAACTGAGGGTGTCCTCTATTTCCTTCGAGTCACAGGAAGAAGATTAACTGGAGTTACATCACAGATGTCCAGGTTTTAAAAAGTGATTATTCATTATTTTTTGGTTACTTCTACTATTTGTTCACGTATACAGCATTTTTACCAAACCAGAATGATCAAGTAGTCTAAAAAAAACAGAACTGCTTGAAATTATATTACATTTTGTGTAAAAATAGTCATAAAAAAGCATGTTTACAACCACTGAATATCATCTTTAAAATGCTTTAAAATATATTTCCCTTAAATATTGATAGCCAATTGCCTTTGACGGAAGAAGTATGAAATATGGGGGAAAAGGCCGGCCCGGTGAAGGTGACCGGAGAGTTTGAACGCTGTTTTGTGCCAAATCAAATTTCCTGCCCGAAAAAAAAAGAAAAGCTTATCTTTTGCATACGGCCACTGACAGAAAAAGTGGTCATGTTTATAGTTGATTCTGGCCACTTCAGATCTCCAGAATGTGGAAGCTGACACATCTCCAGACTTTATTTTCATGGAGTGAGGCACAGAAGTTCATAAAAGTGAATGGTGTCCTTTGCTTTTACTGGTGAAATAATTTCTATTGTGATGAATCGACGACCGTGGCAACAAGTCCGACGTCACACGTAAGCATTTCTTCCAAACTGCCTCGCCGGCTCCGCTGGCTCCTTGTGGAGGCTGCTGACCGTCTTTCTGTGCTTGTTGCGTCCTGTCACAAACGCCGCAGCTCCAGTGTACGAGTATTCAGCTCTGCAGAGAGACAACAACAACAAAAAGCCGAAACAATCAAACAATCAAAAACCGAAATGTTAAAGTAGGTCTGCCATGCTAAAATGTTCTCTGCAGATAATAAAACCTGCTCCAGTAAAAGCATCAAATCTTGCTTCATTTTAAATGTTAAAACCGCAAACGCTGTGCATCTAACTCCTTCTGGGTCACAAGATGAATCTAAACTTGATATGATTACAGTAAATAAGAAAAATAAAGTTTGTTAAACCAAGATTTGTTTATATTTCAGATTATTATGTAATCTTTTTTTCTTCTTTTTTCCCAGCTATGCTAGCAGCTCTGTAAGGCATAGCTAAATGCTAACGTCAGCATGCTAACATGCTCACAATGACAATGCCAACATGCTGATGTTTACGTGGTATAATGCTTCCCATGTTTACAATCTTAAGCCTCTTTTGCATATATCTCCTAGTAAATATAGCTCCTGGGAACCTTTCAGAGATTTCTTTTAGCGGGGTAGCACGCTAACATTAGCTAATTATCACTAAACAATAAGTACATTGTTATTTATTAAAGTACCATGACAAAGTGCTCAGCAATCAAATCTCTGGAAACCACACGTATCCTTCACTGACCTGAGACCAACTCCTGCTAAACATTTATTTATATCGTCTCTCCTTTCTGTTCCTCTTACCTTCCTGCCTTTTCAGCCTATATAAGGATATGCTAAGCAGGACTGACTGTTATAAAAATGATGACCGTGGATGTCGCCGAAAGATAAAGTTAGCATTCTTTGCCTGATGCAACATTTCCCATATAGCTGCCCTCAGCCAAGGTGACTTTCCCTTGGAAAAAGGTCCCAATTACTCGACTGTAACAAAGGAAACATTCAGCCATCAACGGCCACATTACTAATCAAAATGACGATCATACAACCTGGCCCTGTAGGTTCGGCAATTATGACACGAGATGTTGAAAGAGATTACTGGATGTTTTCGGCTGTAACCGTCTCTCCGTTGCAGTTAAAGTCATTATTTAAATTGCCTGATTGAGTTCGCAGTTTAGAGTCGGTCCAAATCAGATTTCCTCTAAGACCCTTGTTGCTGATGACAGACGTGGGCTCGCAATGTTAGCATCCATCATGTTCGAAGGAATCAAGCAACTCGCCTGGCACTGGAGCCCTCAGACAGGGAGAGGCAGAAGATAAGTCCCCCCAGGATACACAGCACAGATCCAGCCCAGCCGATGAAGAGAGCCGCTCCTAGCTCAAACCTGGAGGGTTGAAGTGGGGGGGGGGGGGGCGAAGACATTCATATCTGGACTTCCTTTCATCTGAATGTTAATCCTGAATACTTACTTCTGAGCAACAAAGAGGGGGTCAAAGAAGTCGGTTGTGACCCTGTGAGCATATATGGAGCACGCAGTCATGCAGCAGAGTCCTGCGGAGAGAATTAAGAGGATTTCTACCTCCAAAATGGGACTGAAATCGGAGCAGAAAAGAGCTGATTGTGTCGTTCACTTGAACACTGATTTAGCCCAAAGTGGAACAGCTTCCTAAAATGCAGCTGAGTTTCTCAGGTTGTACCGCTGAGGACGAAATGGAACCCCGACAGGACGGTCAGGCGGGCCTTGGTGGTCTCCGAGCCTCCTATTTTGGTGCACTTCATTCCGATCAGGGCCAAGGCGGCCCCGAAGAACCCCAGACACACGGCGGCGATCATCAGACCCCGACACACCTGGATGTAGGCTTCATGAGAGAGACGGAGAAGAGAGCATGCTTTAAACTAGTGGTTCACAAACAATTCAAATTTCACTTCACACTGTCAAGGTTGGAAGAGGTGAAAAGTATTCTACTTTACTTTAAAGGAGTAGTATTCACTTTGTTGCAGAGGGTTTAAATGAGTAGATTAATTACACTCACTTGTCTATACGCTAAATGTGAAGCGACAGTCGGCAGCTGGTTAGCTTAGCTTAGCATAACAACTGGACACTTGGGGAAACAGCTCGCTGGACTCTGTCCAAAGGTAACAAACCTCTATAGTTCACAAATTGTTCAGAACTGGGGGAAAAAACGACACGCTAAGCTAGGGTAACAAGCACCTAGCTCTAGCTTCATATTTAGCATACAGACGTATCGATCTTCTTATATAAATCTTAGCACAAAATTTAAAAAACTTGTCAAACTATTATTATTGAAGCCTTAAGAGCTAAAATAATCCAGTGTTCCACTTACTTTAACTATATTTTTGCGACTAACAAAGGTTAAAGAAATGGCTAATGACGAATGCTGGGTATGTGCTGAATGTGTAAATAGGCACTTAAAAAGGTGATAATATAGCAATGGTGTGTTCCCAGCTTGTTTCTGCTGGCAGGTCTAAAGGTATTTGACTTATAGGTAGCAGAGGTAAAATAATCAAGCCTTTCACAAGAAAAGAAAGCAAGACTTGGAACAGATTTCTTTTAAATCATCTTATGACCCCTCAGATTTATCTAGGAACCTTTTGGGAACCGTCACTAAAAACCAAGGGCTTGAAGTTAAAAGGACAGAAGTTAAAAGGAGTGACTTACATGAAATAAATTTTCTTTTCTCAACAGTCAGTGACAACAGATATGACGTGGTATCTTTCAGTTTAAAATTCAAGACATTAGATAAGCAATGCCTTTCCTTATTGTTAGTAGCAAGTAATGGGGAGAGACTAGTGACCTCTGTGTGACTGTATGCCTTTCTCAGATTGCTTCATTCGGACACATTAGGAGGCTGCATCAGTCCAGCTCAGCTCATTCACTGAAATATGCCTCTACTGGCCTTTAGCTTTAAATGTTGTGGGTGTTTGTAGCCAGAAAAGGAAATATCAAGTTCCAAACCCAATGGTGGTCATTAATCCGAAAGAAAACCAAACAAACAGGTGTTTTGAGCATCAGTGCTTCGGTAAGATCTCGGAAAGACAACAACGCACACTGCTACAGCAACCGCAGTCATCTCCCAACTCACCGTCCAGCGCCAGCATCGAAGGGAAGTCCTTGCAGTTGGACACGCCGGTGGAGTCGGTCACGCACGTTTTCCATAGGTTAGACCAGAATGTAGCTGTGGTGATGACCGTCCCGTCCACAGAGGACACCTTCCAGTAGTCTATCGGCAGGGTGGACGACACCAGGATCCACCCGGAGATCGTCAGGACAAAGGCAACGATCTCTGTTGCCATGTTGCCCATTTTTTATTTAATTTTTTCCCCCCCCTGTGGCTTGGAGGTCCCGACTGGGACACACAGCACAGAGATCTTTCCCTCAGGAGTGTTCACAGGGAGGAGGCGGAGGAGGGTCGGCCCCCGGGCACAGGTGCGTCAGCCGTCCTGGAGAGGTCTGCTCCTCGTCTGACTGCCAAGCATCTACGCCCGAGCGCCGATACTTTTAAAGTGCAAATCATTCGCTGACACACACTCGGTTGCTGTATATTATGTGTGTTTTGTGTGTGTATGTGTGTCGGTGTGTGTGTGTAAGTGTGTGTGTGGTTGGTGGGAGGCGCACACACTAGTCATCACTCCACACGGTGTGCGTAGAGTCTGCAAGGGGATCTGCAGGAGGAAGTCTTTAATTGGAAGGATCTGAAAAGTCCTTGACAGAGAGGGAACACAAGATGAGAAGCAGAGATAGGAGAGTTTTGTACGGTGGATCGACGAATGGATGAATGATGTGTTTTTTCATCTCTGCATTCTTATCACAATTCTTATCGCACTCAGATTTTGAATCCAGCAGCAGTACAATGTAAAAGCAGGGCAACTAGTTGGAATATTGTTCCGTACTGGTTTTACAACATTACAGCTCCATCAAGTGGCAGAAAGGAGATGATGCTCCAAGCTGTCCAGAAGGCCGTTTCCTCTTCTCCCTGCTTCTGAGCAAACTGAATATCCGAGCCCGGATCTAATCTAGTGAAGTACCGTTGAGCATTAGCATGGTAGCATTGTGCCCAGTCTCACAGAGCTACTAGCATTGTTTGTTTTTCTCAGGAGCTTTGGTTAAGTTGGCTTTCGTGCTGCTCCCTATTGGAGTAGCAGAGGCCGGTCATTTCAACAATTTAACCGTAACGTTGAGCTATATGTATTTCGCCGTCTCTGCTCGTGCGCTAATGTGTTTTCATACCCTATCAATCGCATCGCGTCGTGTTAAAACTAGACTTTCGCAAAGTTTTAAATAAGAAATAATACACTTTTTATCTTACAAATATCTTTTTTTATATTAACCCTCCTGTTATGTTTGTTTCTTAGGTACAGCAACGATATTCCCGGGTCAATTTGACCCAGTGTGTGTTGAATCATCCAAAGGTTGGACAAAAAATCCTAATAAATATAGTTTGTACCTCATCATCAACACCATTACTAACAATTCAATCAGTTTTTAGTGGAATGGAGTTATTCACCCCTCCATAGATCATAGTTAAATTAGGCTAAATCACTCGTTTTAATGAAAAATACATGTTCAAACAATTGTTTAGGTACATTGGAAAAATATGTAAATTGCATTAGTCTACCATAACATGTATATTTTCTTAAATTTTATTTGCATTTTGATTATTTTTTTTTTCATGGGCTGATGTAGATAAATAGAGATGAGACACCTCTGCTTTATATTGAAAGTAAACTTTATTTATGTTTATTTATATTGTTAAGAAATCTGAATTGACCTCAAGATGGTCTTCATCTTCAGATACTTACTCCTCTATTTCACATGATCAAGGATGTGTTCCAGGGCTGCCATCCTTTTGTTTCTGTTGCTCGTGTTGTCCTACAGGAAGCTGCTGAGTAGTATGTATCTGCAGACTGTAATGTTGGTAGAACTCCTAAGCAATAAAAGTGTATTTCGGGGGAAAGTGAGAAGATAAGCATTGTTTAGTCTTGAAGGTGTGGTTCACGTGGGGCGATGGGCACATGAAGCAGGAAAGAGATGGTTCCCATAACAAACACCTGCTTTTTTTGTTTGAAGTTTGAAATGTGTACAACTCTTTATATATGGGGCTGTGAACAGGCGTGTGTGTGTGTGTGTGTGTGTGTGTGTGTGTGTGTGAGAGAGAGAGAGAAATGTGGTGAAACATGGTAGGAGGGAGTAAGAAAGACTGTCTCTCACATTTTCAAAGAAAGAAATGGTCTAAAGTTGACCCTTCTGACCCCTTATAGCCTCCACTTTCACTGCCGGGTCAAATTGACCCGAACGTCATCTCTGTAATATAAACCTGAAGGGGGGTTACAAATACATGATTTCTTTTTTTTTAGACGTTGATTACACCAATTAAGGCTTCTGACTTAATTGGTGTAATCAACGTCTAAAAAAAAAGAACAGAAAAAGTAATTAAAAATATTTTTCCTAGATGTTCAAACTTTGAAACGGGTCAATTTGACCCGCAACCTAACAGGAGGGTTAATAAGAGATATAATACTCCGTTGCTCAATGCAGCAAGGGAGTATTATACTTCTTGCAGCCGTACTTGTTCTGATAGAACCTGTAGCTAATGGCGGCTAATGTTTGCAATCTTTTGATAGGTAGCTCTGTAACGGACATTTTGCTTCCTTTAGACTCTCCTCTTGTGCCGCTTTGAACCATTTGATTTTGTCCTCTCACTTTTGACCTTCAGAAAAGTTAACACTAAGTCCTGCTTTAACAGCTACAGCTTGAACAGAGTGCTGCTATTAAAACTTGATTAAAGTCAGCAATTTTGTTTTGTGGTTAACTAGTAGTTCAGTTGTAATCTATTTTGGGGTTTTATCTGTTTGTTTCATACTTAGCACATACTGTTCTGGAACTGTGCTGGAGCTCTTCGTTGCACACTTTGTGATTTAGTTGAAATGTTACTGTAGGATGACGTAAGTCATGGCTTCCTGTCTGTCCTGCCGAGCACTCGGCAAGCTTTAAACGGGGACGCAGAGAGGGAAAACTACTGAAATGCAGTCTTAATCCTCCGAGTAAAAATATAATTCCTAATCTCGTACTGAAAAAGTGTGAACAGTGCTGTGGGTCACCTTTTTGACGGGTACAGTGTTCCCACAGTCAGAGAGCTCCTGGAAAACTAAACCCAGGTGTTTTGAAAGCAACTGCAAGTGACAGTGGAAAGGTGCTGAGAACATTGTTACGTAAATCTCTAGATATTTGATGCCTTGATGTGTTTCCATGGTCGCGGTTGCTGGGCAATCTCAGAGGGGATCCTAATCCTGTAAATCTGCTAATGAAATGGAGGCAGCTGGAACAGGTTGTTGTCTGTGTTAACCTGTTGATGACATCCCAATATGATGATGATCTTAACCTTTCCATTGTTCCAGCGGGGAATCATCAGTAATTGTCGATGTGGGACAGAAGCATCCTTCTTATACTCAATGTCTTTATTGATCACCAACTGTTAGTGCAAATGATAATTCAGCCGAGCAGAATGAAGCGAGTCAGACTAAAATCTAAATGTGATTATAAAACCCCTAATGAAGTTGCTTTAAAAATAGCTTAACATACAAAAGTAATAATCTGCGCTCTCATGACTCATGCTCTATCTTTTGAGCATTTACGTTCCGACTCCAAACTACTCGCATTCCCATCAGCCTCGGCTGTACTATGTGTTTGGTGCTTATTAGCACATTTTAGCATGACACGCTGAACTAGGCTGTTGGAAATATCCAACCTGCTAAACAATAGCATGTCGGCATTGTCATGAGCATGTTAGCATTTAGCAGAAGCACCACGGGGCCTGAAGCACGTGGTTTTAAAGTAAGATTAAGTAAGTTAAATATTTCTGTTCACTGTATAAGTCTCTGACTTGAGCTCTCCTGTCACCTCTGTCTCATCAGTTTGCATGCGGTTTGTAAAAGTAAAATCTGCCCTGTCATGTTGTATGACATTCACATACTGTTTTGCATACACGCTCCTGATGAAGACAGTCAAACTGACACTTTATTTAGTTCATCTGACACAAAACAACAAGACATCCATCTTGTAAACCTTTAATTCAAACGAAACGATGGGGCCGCTTCTTCCTTTGTGCTCACTGAAGGGGAGAAAAGCCGGCCTATCACAGGACCCGGCAAAGCATGGGAAAGAGTGTTGATCCCCTGCAGATGATGAATGTTATTGGGCTGAGTTCAGCTGCTTGTAATAATCTCCTGCTGGCTTCTCTCCTTCAGCCCTTTTCCCAGCTGGGGCTAGCTAAACATCAACAGGGGGATAACCTGCGAGGTGTGGGGGTCGGGGTCGCTCCGGGCTGTTATCGTTAGATTGTTGGTGTCGGGATCATAGTTTACTCTGGTAGCATGTGACTGCATTTCGTTGAAAGTTTCCTTGAACGTTGAAATGGGAGAAGCAGGGAAAAGGGAGTTTATTGCCCGGGGAGGAGAGGAGGGGTGTGCTTTATGTCCTCCCCACTCTCTCTCTCAGGTGTTTTATTTCAGCGCAGGAAACATCTACAGTGTGTCAGAGGGCATCTGTCATCCATAGCCTGCTCTTTATTTATAGGACGTCCGTGTGTGTGTGTGTGTGTGTGTGTGTGTGTGTGTGTGTGTGTGTGTGTGTGTGTGTGTGTGTGTGTGTGTGTGTGTGTGTGTGTGTGTGTGTGTGATTACTCTAATCACGAATAACCCACGGTAATAAAACACAGGCGTGCTGTGTTTCATTATCAACAGTGATGCACGTTTACGTCCTTACCATGAGATAAAGTCATTCAGTCCGGCAATGATTAAAACAGAGAGGGAGGGAGAGAGAGGGAGAGAGAGAGAGACTTTGCTGAGTCATTCTGATAAAACCACACACTCCACCGACAACTGAGCAGATCTATATTCTGGTTCCCCTTTTTCTTTCTTTTTTAACAGACCTTTTGAAATAAAACACAACATATTAAGAAGTGTACATTTGTAAACTCCCTATAAACACATTTTCTCCCTCACTGTGTGGACCAGTACTTTCAGGTTATGCCATTAAATATAAAGTAGATATCTAGAAATAGTTTATTTCTATATCTTCACCGGGCTTCCACGTGATGATGTAATTTGTGACCCTATTCTGACAGCTGACATTTTTCTAAACTAATCAAGGTAAATATGACTCAAATTAGTTTTTGATGAAAACCCAGCCCAACTGCACGGGGCAATATTCTCAGCCAATCGTGTGATCGCAGAGGAGGAAACTGAGCCAATTGCGTGGGGCGAACATTTATTTTCAGCCAATCCACGAGTCTCCGGGGGCGGGGCCATTCGAGGCGTTTTTATTACGTCTTTTCTGGTACCGCTCTCAAGGAATCACGTAACACGCCTCGGGGCCCCGACGTCGGCAGACATGTAAAACTGAAGAGCTGAAGTTACGCCACTCAGCCGGAGCGACCTTATTTAAAAAAAAAAAAAGGTCGGAGGTGGGGAAGTAAGTTGAAACAAAAAAAGAAGGAAGCCACCGCGCGAGTGGGTTATCCACTTCCACCATGGAAGATGACAGTAAAGGAAGCAAGAAGAACCCGGCAGCAACGGCCAACTTTTTATCCAAGATATTCTTCTGGTAAGTCGACCGAAAGCCCCGGATGATGACCGCAGCTAGCTTCTGTTAGCGGGGCTTTTAAACGTACACGTTGTCACGTGCACCGTGACAACGTTGTAAAAAATGTAATTTTTCATTATAGTATAATGTCAGTGTCATACACGTACGACTCGTTGTTAATGGGAACAGAAGTAGCAGTCCGTGTTGAATCTGTTGGTTTGGTTACTCAAGGTTTTTAGAACAAAAAGACACGTGAGCACCTCTGTATAAAATACATGGGACACTTACTGGTTGCTGCTGACATCATACTCGTTATAACTCAGTTTCAGTGCTCCACATTGTTCCTCCCTTAATACGCAAATAATTTTAAGTGATATAATCAAATGCAGCTGAGTGTTCATTCATGGCTGCAAGTGTATTTAATGGGTTTTTAAACGCTGCTCTAACACCTCCATGTACAATTGATCTATTCAATTAAAACGACATTCATGAATTTAATGCACTGTGCTCATCTCTGACTCCTCTTGCTTGTGTCTCCCTCAGGTGGCTCAACCCTTTGTTCCGCGTCGGATACAAGCGCAGCCTGGAAGAAGATGACATGTACGAAGTGCTGGCGGAGGACGGGTCAGAGAGCCTGGGACAGGATCTGCAGAGGTAGAGAGGTCCATGACCTTAGTGCACGATCACAGGTTGTGTTTGCAATGTAGCATCACGGGTACCTTAACGAAACACTAACTTAAGAGGAGTCGAAGTACGTTTTCACTTACCATCAAGTTGCCCCAAAGTATGGTAACAGTTTTTAAAGTCCTGGAATTTGACTTCCAGACGTCGTAAATAAAGGTACCACCACTTTGGTTGTGACTGCTCGCCTTCAAAAGAAACGTTTAATTCCATGTGACTAAAAAAAACATCCTGATGACACGTTTTTTTATGTCTACAGGTATTATGAGTTAGTCATTATGCAGTTGAAGAGCTCAAATCCAGAGCAGCTTAAAGAGAGGCCTAAACCCTGTTACTTACTAGTTACTTTAATGTGCTTTAAACAAAATCTCGTCGTCACTCTGAACGCAAGTGATACACTGTCAATAACTCAAAAACATCCACTGCTCCCATTATAGAGTATATTTGTATAGTTTTTAATGCACCCCTTAAAAAAAGTGTGTATCCTACATATATCTGTAAATATTTATACTATACGCTTTGTATACAGTAGCTAGGCATATGCTACTGTACATCATTCAAGGATCATTTACTGTCAGCTCAACAGTCACAGGCCTCCCACTGCGTTCATCCATCAGAGAGCCAACGGCATGCTGGGTAGGGGAGTAGCCTCAGGCTCTCGCTGGGTTAGCTCAGCTTCCATCTCGGCTCTCCTCTCTGGGGCAGTTTGGGCCGGCAGGTCTGCCGTGTGCGGCGGTCGCCTCAAAGCCTGCTGCACTTAAAGAAGTTGTTGTTCTTCACGTATTCTTCAAGTAGCAAAGGAAGTGAGCCGTCTCTCTTGAGAGTTGCATATGTGCAGTACCGCCCAGGCACTCGTGAGAACATGGCGGCGATAAAGGCAACATTCATGAGCCGAAGCGCAAGCAAGCTTTTCAATTGCCATGGAAATGGGAGTTCAGTTGGGGCGGCGTCGATCTTTGTTGAAATTACTAATATGGTGCATCAAAGCTTGCGTGAAGTTGAGCGTTGGGCAGCTGTGTGTGCACATGCTTCACGGGGCAATGGCTTTTCATCACGTTTGCGGTTTAAAAAAATTGCACTCTGTTGCGATGTCAATTCAAATTTCATTTAACCATTCGGCCCCAGCAGGTGGCTGCAATAACGGCCTTTAATGAACATAAGTTATATAATATCAACATTATCGGGCGGGCCGCTGGACACAGTTCACATTTTAATGTTTAACTTCAGCAATTCCGGACAATGTTTTAAACAGGTTAATGATTCCATGGATAAACGTAACTGTTTCTTGAAGCCTCGTGCGGTACAAACAAGCCCCTCCTCCTCCGAACATAGACCCGCGTGAGCTCCGAGGCTGCTAAAGACGCGCCGGTTGTGTCAAATTTAGTTAAAAAAAAAAATCTTTTGGTCTGTTATTTATTATTATTTAATTATTTAGTCGAGATGTGGACCGCACAGGACCCAGTTTGAGAATTTGACACACAGCTATTGATTACTTGGTTGTTTCATGGTCTGTATTCTAGCGATGTTGCTCAGTGGTAATCTTAACATCTCGTTGTCAGCAGTGAAATCTGAATTTATCGGTCAACAAATGGGCGCGAAATCTTTGCGTTTGTGTGTCAACGCATCAATGAGCCACGCGTTGCTTCACAACCATGAAGTTTGGAACGAATCAGAAGCATTAATGTCCTCTTTCAGGAAAGAGTATGCAAAATGTAATTTTTGCATACTCAAAAATACTCACCAAATACTCACCAGAGCACTAAATGTACTTTAATCCGCTGCGAAGAGTTGTTTCACAGATGCACCTCCCTCCAAAAGAGCCATTTTGCTCTATTTTCCACCAAATAAAATGTGTCTGGAGCCGCAAATATTTGATATCACAGCTTATAAAGTTGTATATAGTCATATTATATACAGTATACAAAAACTATAGTTTGTTGTATTTATGAAATTTTAGAACAAGAATAAAGACAATTCTTGACATTGTATTGCTATTTTACCTGTTATAACAATATCAAACTGAAAACACACTGAGCTTACCGGGCGCTTCACAGCAGCCCACTGCACCTAGAATGCTAAGGATGGTTTAAATGCAATAATGTATTATTATTTAAATAAAATAAATAGTCCATGTCCACACTACTACGTTTTACGATTTTAAAACTCATATCTTGCGCGACACTGACACTGAGCGTCCTCACTACGCCGGAGTCTTAGTTAGACCAGTGGTTCTCAAATGGGGGTAAAAATTAGCATCCATTCAAAAAATCCTTTAACAAATAGATATTTAATCAATATTCAAAAGAATATAAGTGTAAGTTCATGAAGATAATTGTATATATTTTGTTAAATCAGACACTGATGACACAGCGCTGTGTATTAGATAAAAAAAAAAATTCAACCAAAAATGATTAAGCACTGGTTGAAAAAAATATTTCACAAGGGGTACATCACTTTGAAAAGGTTGAAAACCACTGTTTTAGACTAGAGCACCAAAACCGGAGGGGTTTGTAAACGCTCCTGAGGACGGATACGTTTTCACTAACGGACGCCTCACTGTCTCTTGAGCTGCCACACAACTACCGGCAGCAGCGGAGAAATTGCTCTTCTTCGCTCATCTGCAGCTTGATACTTTACAGCAGATGCTGTGTTTGTTCTGGAAGTATCTTTCAACATTCAATCTTTTGCTTGCTAACTTCTCGCTATCAAGCAGACAGGTCAGCCAGCATCGTTGGCAGTGAGAGCAAATGTTTACCGAGGGCGAGCCACCTGCAAGGGAAAGGCGCTTGACAGCGACGTAATAGGATGTTATAAAGCACGGACCGGCCTTCACGGTGTGGGCGATAAATATGACGTAATAAAATGATACGACCGGCATAAAGACAATAATAAAGTGCTTGAAAATACAACTCCCCATTACGCCGAATTAGTGGGAGCCCTGAGCTCGTTTCTCTGCAAGGAGCCAGGTCGGGGTGATGAGAGACACCCGGCGTGTCTTTTTTATGTCCGGTCTACTCCGTACCTTCGGCCTTTATGTCCGGTCTACTGCTTAACTCAAACCCCGCTTCACAAAGACAGGGTGTTGGAAATGGATGCAGGGGTTACAGAGCTTTTTTGGTGATCTCAGGATAATTCTGCCTTGATTTTAGACCAGAACACCGACAGAGTTGAAACAGACTTTTAAGTTTCGGGGACCGCTGTCATAAAGCACTGAGAGCTGAACTGTTCATGGAATGAAGAACTCGGCCATATATCCTTTTAATGGACTGGAATCTTTGACCTTTTTTCCATCTGCATTTGAAGAATAGTTCATGGCAAGATCTTAAAACATTTTAATTACCTCTGTAGCTACCACAAGACTTTAGAAACCAAAGACTAGAAGAGAAGCATCTTGGCAAGTGGGAACCTGCCTGTGAGCAGATACATCGCCTGTCTAACACTACCCACCCTGCCTTATTAATATTATTATTAAGTGACAGGAGAGCCTTTATTCATTATGCTAAATATCTTGATTGCTGCCTCGCAAGTCCTGACTTGTCCTGGCTCTTGTGACACAAGAAAAAAATACATCAGATGACATGGTGTCTTTATACGGCAGATACTGGGATCTTGATCTCCAGAAGGCGACCAAAGAGATGCACGCGCCGAGCCTCTCAAAGTGCATCGTTCAGAACTACTGGAAACCGTATGCCGTGCTGGGCTTCTTCACTCTCGTTGAAGTAAGTGTTTTCAGCTTGGAGAATGTGCTGTATGAGCTCTGAAAGTATTGCAAATCTTTGTATTGAAGCTGGCAAAATCCAGCTTTACGAGCATAAGAAATGAGACCGGATTTAAAACTTGTTCCCAAGCAAATATTACAAAATGTAAAAGTTTTGATTCAGGCCCCTGCGACTATCGTCCGTGTAACATTGTAATTAGTGAGTCATGGTGCTTCCCTCCACCGTTTATCAGGAAGTCATCAAAGTGATCCAGCCCATCCTCTTGGGACAGATAATCCAGTACTTTGAGAGTTACGACCCGGAGAACCTGACCGCTCTCTACGAGATCCTCGGCTACGCGGCAGCCATGTCTTTGTCCACCATCGGCCTGGCCCTGCTCCACCACCTCTACTTCTACCACGTCCAGAGGACGGGCATGAAGATCAGAGTGGCCATGTGTCACATGATCTACAACAAGGTCAGTAGGCGGGCGGGGGCAACTCGCTTGTGCTTCTTAAAGGAGAACATTTCATTGAACGCTGCTCATATAAAATGTGAGGATTTGCAGATCTATACAGCATTTAGCTGCGGTTAAATGGACAGTTTGTGATATTTGAAATGTAAGTATTTGTGATCCTTTTTTTCTTCTAGGCTCTGCGTCTCAGCAGTTCAGCCATGGGAAAGACCACCACGGGCCAGATAGTCAACCTCCTTTCCAACGACGTCAACAAGTTTGATGATGTATGTGAAATTTGTGGGCGCGCACTTTATGTGCTCTGGCAGATGCATTTTGGGATTTGTCTGGTGAAGTTGGAGCGACTACGAGGTGTTTTTTAGAAAATAACTAAACGGCACTCGTCTGTATGGTCGTACCGATCCATTCAATTCGTCTGCCCCAATTCTGATACTAGAAACATCTTGGCATTAGTAGTTTTAATAAGCTGCTTAGATCTCGTGTTAGGAAGTTGAACAGCTCATAATAATCTCGACTCTCATCCGAGCTTTGTTTTTGTTTTTAACCAGTGAGTCAGAGGCCGCTGTTAAGTCTGCTCTTCCTTGAGGGCATTTAGTTCCTTGGCATTACCCTCTTTATTAAACCCTGTCACGCTGGTTTTAGACAACCTCCCAACAAACCTGGACCCAAACCTGGAATTGAGCATCCTGTTCTTGCACATTTCTTTTTCCCCGCCTCATTCACAGTGAGTTCTCTCCAACAGGTGACTATCTTCCTGCACTTCCTGTGGGTGGGGCCGCTCCAGGCAGCCACAGTCGTGGGCCTGCTGTGGGTGGAGATCGGCCCGTCGTGCTTGGCGGGCATGGTGATCCTCTTGATCCTGATGCCTACGCAGACCATGTTCGGAAGGCTCTTCTCAAAGTTCAGGTAACGCACTCGCACTTTCTTTTTAATTCAGCTTTTTTTTTCATAACAGTAGTCATGTAAAATATACAAAGAGATAAAAATTACCTGGTTAGTCGCATTGGTCGAACCTGATTAGTTGTTTAAATGGAAGTAGCTGTTTGTTTTAATTGTAGATTTGTAGATTTTAGGAAAGTTGCCCACGGGGCTTGAGTTTTTCAACAGCATTAAATCAAACATTGTCTGCTTCCCCTCACAGGAGTAAGACGGCTGTCCTCACTGATAACAGGATCCGTATCATGAACGAGGTGGTGTCTGGAATACGGATCATTAAGATGTACGCCTGGGAGAAACCCTTCGCCGCTCTGGTCTCTGAGGTCAGAAGGTAAAAACTCCCATTCTTATGTCATACGTGGTACAAATCAAATCTGTTCAATCTATCAAGCAGTCGTCTTCTTTTAGTTTAGTGTCTATAGAATACCTCGTAGAGGTAATATTTACATTCCTGTTTTATATTTATTGTTCATATGATGTTATAGTGGACAAGTTGGGTGTTTTTTGGGGCCACTGGGCGTCGGCTTTGATGTGTGATAACTCAAGTCTCTGTGCGACGACTAAAATGTACATTTGACAGATACAGGGGGATGAGTGGTCGTCCCGCAACCACAAGGTAGCCGGCTCGATCCCCAGTCTCCCCATAGCTCACATGTCGAAGTGTCCCTGAGCAAGACACTGAACCCTTAACTGCTCCCCGGGCGCCTCACAGGGCTGCCCACTGCTCCCCATCCAGGGATGGGTCAAATGCAGAGAAGAATTTCCCCAAGGGGATTAATAAAGTGCATGTTTCTTTTTCTTTCTTTCTTTTCTTTTCATCATACATCATCATACAAAGTGCTGTGCGAGGCTCTTAGCAGCCTGTCTGCTGTACTGATGCTCAACATTCAGCAGAACCACGTTTCTCTTTTAGTAGTTTCCAGGTTGATCCAGATGAAGCCGCTCTGTTGTTTTCTCTTTTTTTACTTCTGGTTGTTGAAGGTTCATCCTGGTTAAACATGCAGTAAGTTTATGGCTGTGAAAGTCCTCTTACCTTTTTTTGATTTTGTTTCATAGCAACCCACCCCACGTGGCTTTATTCCCACGGCCCTTTGGATTTTATTCTCTGTACCATTGTGGTGGTTATCTTATTTTATGTTTTAGTTCTGATGAGACGACGTGTATATATTTGTGTGTTGTCTGAGCGGACATAAGCAGGGTTTTGCTGTGTGAACTGGTTTTGGGTGGAATTTGGGTAAATGTTTCCTGCTCTGGAGGCCTAAGGAATGCAGCATCCACATTTATCCAGGCAGGAAGGTCTTAAAATCCTCCTCCGCCAAATGCCTCGTATCTCTAATTCCTCTCCGCTCTCATCTCTAACTAATGTGACCTGGATCAAGAGTTCAATTAAAACATTAAAGCAAATCCTGAATAGATTCATATGCTATCAAATGGAGTAATTTTGATTGTCTAAAAAGTCTAAAAGTGATTGTCTCCTCCCTCAGGAAGGAGATCTCCAAGATCATGAAGAGCTCCTACCTGCGAGGCCTCAACATGGCCTCCTTCTTCTGCGCCAGCAAGATCATCCTCTTCGTCACCTTCACCACCTACGTCCTCCTGGGGAACACCCTCACAGCCAGCAGCGTGTTTGTGACGGTGTCGCTTTACACCGCCGTGCGGCTCACCGTCACGCTCTTCTTCCCGAACGCCATCGAGAAGCTGTACGAGACCCGAGTCAGCATCCGCAGGATTCAGGTACGACGCTTTTGACGTGTTTGATTTAGTATTTATTTTAACCTTAAGATGGATGAAAAATGCCCACCACCTAAAATGCATATTATGTGAAAGTCTTAGTTAGCGTGGTCTTTAATGTCTTGCCATGTCTACGTTACAGCCAACGGAAAGCTGCAGTTCTTTCTGATATCTCGGTTCAGGCTGCTAATCTCATCGTCTAACCCAGTGGTTCTCAAACCTTTTCTGTCACGCCCCACTTTGAAAGAAAAAATGCCTCAACACAATTGTAACAAAATGGTCCATGCTGAATTTTTATTGAAATAACAACTTTTTGTGACTCCTCCATCTGTACATTTTCAAATAATAGAATAAAGAAAATTGCAATCACTTTCAAGTAAACCAGATTGCTGTTTTGCTTGAGTTTCAATTCCCCTCTGTTTGCCTCTTTGGCTTTGGTCTTTTAAAACCAGTGAAACTTGCCCTTATGAAACATTACTAAAGGATTTACCAGACCGCTGCATCAGAAGACCTTAACCCGGAGAACTTGGCACTGACTCTATTCTGTTTTTGTTTTTTTATTGTGTTCAAGGAGTTCCTGATGCTGGATGAGATCGTAAAGAGCAAAGCTGAACTGCAACTTGAAGGGAAGAAGGACGCCACAGTGAAGATCCAGGACCTGGTCTGCTACTGGGACAAGGTCAGATACCGTTGGCTCACTGGTGTACACACTGGGAACGCCCTGAGCTTTTCTTAAATAAAGCACAATGTAGAACTTCCGTAGTAGGATGAAAAATGACATCGATACATAGATTGGTCATTGTTTTCATTAAGAAAAACGTGGCATAAAAATACCATATTGGTCCAAATATTAGACGACCCTGATAAAACCTCAAAGTAAAGCATCAAATACTTCCCAGTAAAACGAAACGGTTACCAGAGGGATTTAGATCAAATCCTTTGCCTTCATGGAGCTACAGAGGACTGAGGCTCCACACGCGCCGGCCTTGTTGCACAAAGGTGACGGTGCAGATTGATTGATTGATTGATTGATTGATTGATTGATTGATTGATAGATGGATATCATGATATTGGCTTAGAATGGTTTCATGCTTTTTTCCAACGGAAGTTGACAAAACGGCCATTAATTATTTTTTTCCTAACCACTTCTAGCTTTGATAAACAATGCAGTTTTGGCAATTATTTTAGGCTTAATATCAAAAGGGTTTGAACATTTTTACACCGGCCCAACCCTACTGACTGACGCCAAAAGACAAACTTAGAAAAAGTTGTTTGTAAACTTGCAACAATACAGCCACCAACATTAACTTTTACATCTGTAATTATGACAGTCCAACTGGTCTTTTTTGTCTTTATCAATAAATGTCAGAAAATGTCCTTTGGCAAAATTATTTTGCTCCTTTTTTCAGGAGAAATGTAACTTTCAAAATCTGACAAGTATTTGTCATTATTACGTTATAAAGGCTTAAAACGGTGTGTAATAACCAAAAAGTAAAGAAACATATTTTTCATTCATCAGGTTTCTCTTCATTGTAAATGAACATGAAGAAAGATTTGTTTATCTCCCTGAAGAGAGTTTCCCAACCTTACTAGAAGAACTGCCACTGAGTGAAATCAGATATTATTTCCATTAAAAAATATTTTTTGTGACGCTAATATGTAAAAATACAAATATTGTTTGACATTCAGGCAAATACCCAGCCTACACCTGAACACTTAAATGACATCCACAGATAGCAGGTTATAAGGCCTAATGGGTATGTTTTGAAAAACCTGATTCATGCATTAATGTTTAAATATGTTTTAAACCCCTGCAGAGTCTGGACTCTCCATCTCTGCAGAACATCTCCCTCACTCTGAACTCCAACCAGCTGTTGGCTGTGATTGGACCAGTGGGAGCCGGAAAGGTCCGATATCTACTTGCTTCATTTCAGATTTAGAAAACCTTGGCTCAGGTAGTTTGTGTACCCTTTCCACGTCTTCACATTTCCCCTGTGCCGCCATGTGCATCCAGTCATCGCTGCTGAGCACCATCCTCGGAGAGCTGCCTGCTGAAAAGGGGGTGCTGCAGGTCAAAGGTCGGCTGACATACGCCTCCCAGCAGCCCTGGGTGTTCCCCGGAACCATCCGCAGTAACATCTTGTTTGGAAAGGAGCTCAACCCCAAGAAGTACGAGAGAGTCCTCAGAGCCTGCGCTCTAAAGAGGGTGAGATTTAATTGAATGACGTGAATCTGCAGTACAAAAAGTACTTGAGTCAATCTTTTATCTTGTTTTATCTCACCCTGATATGTCTGACTTCACTAAACATAAACATCGTCATCCTGGATAACTGTAAACTATAATGATAACTATACGGAGCACAGCACTGAAATATAACAGAAGGAAATAATGCCACCAAACACTTCAAGAAGTATGTTATCGATTAATGTGAATAAGATATATTTTCTATCCGTCAATACACTTTAGACAGTTTATTTAGTTAAGTAGCTAAAATCAGGGCTCCAGACAAACTTTTTACATCAGTTGCACTGTTGCTCCTACCTTTTCATTAATATATATTAATTGTATGCACTTAAAAAACCTACTTGGCAGGTGGGTGACCTCAATGGTTGTTAGCTACTACTGCTGTAAACAGGTTAGGGTTTGTACCGGGGAGACCGGTGGTTGAGCGGTTACCTCTGAAAATTATGTTCGGGGCCTGGTACGGTTGTAATGGGCAACGCAGTATTTTTCTAGACAAAAAAAAGGATCACATATTTCTACTCTGAGGACAAGCGATTCACTGAACAGACAAATGTAGATGACGCATAGATCGTAAAGCTGATATGTGGATGGTCACACATTTTCTCATGTTGCACCGAGGCTTCGAGTTAGCAAGGTAGATTTCTCAAGAGTTAAGACCAGAGATTGAACTATGATTGCACTCAACAGTCTCTCTAACCTGGCAAGAAAACAAGGTTACCATGGTAAATGAATCACTGGTGAGTCTGTGACTGTCCACTTCTAACTGGGCATAAACCAATAAAAGCTCCTCATGGTAGTATTGTCTGACACACACACACACACACACACACACACACACACACACACACACACACACACACACACACACACACACCCTGACGGTGGTAAAGTGAGAGCAGCATTATGCTGACTCACTCGGTGTGTTAAGTAACTCCGTTGTTCTCAGAAACAAACTGTCCTCGAGGATTAACTAGGTGTGGGGTAAAGGTAGATTTGAACTGTAGCAACTTGTTTTCTTGGCCCTGAATAAGCCAGTTAGTGCTGTGACAAAACCTCTGTTATATTTAGTGTTATTCAACTAAACGTAAGTTTAAAATGTAAACTAATGCTTATTTTCATGATAGTCATCTGCCGAGTGTTCGATTAACTCTAGACTTAATAATATTGTCTATAAAATTCTACTAGAATAAGTTTACATGCTTTAATGTTCAAAAGGCACATTATTGTTCTCACTCTGAATTGTTCTGTCTGAATCGCGCTTCACTTCCTGTCTATTTCAGCGCCACATCTGCTTCCCCAGATGTGGCGCTTGTATTCTAATGAACTTGCGTGTGACGTAGGAAGGGGAACCACATCTGAATGGATTGTTCAAACACAGTTTTGTCTGATCCGGACCGCCCATGAAAACAAACTGGGTTGTCTTAGTTCTTCAGTGTGTGGGTTGGTGGGATCTCCAGATGCTCAAAAACGCTGGAAAAGTGAATTTCTTTATTTTTTTACGAAATGTCCCATTGAAGCATTCTGTCGTCCTAAACGTCTCTGCCAAAGAGGTGATGATGTCATCATCAAAAGCTTCTAAAAAGGTTTTAATGGATGTGCTGTCCACTAATGTGTGTGTTGTTGAATTGGCCGACATTAGGACCTATTTACACATGCTTGATAAGATGTTTTGTTTGTGCAGGACATGGAGCTGCTCCCAGACGGAGACCTGACTCTGATCGGGGACAGAGGGGCCACACTCAGCGGGGGACAGAAGGGTCGCGTCAACCTGGCGAGGTGAGAGGACGGTCCCAATTCTCCCAGTAACCTGATGGCTTTTGCGCTGTGTGATGGTTGCAAACTGTCAGTCTTAGAAAAAGTCATGATGACTTGTATATATTTGTACAGAAAAGCACGAAGCAGTTTTATTGTTATTGAACATTAAGACATTTCCTTATCTCTTAAAAAAGGATTTAAGTAATTATTTTACAATCATCATTCAATGACAAATGGCAATTTTACAAATCAAAGTGTGTTTCCACACACTCGATCTCTGACCAACCTATTTCTCACATTCCTCTTTTTTCTCAATTGTCTTGATTTTGATTATTTTAATACAGTGTGCTTTATATAAATAAATATGATTGATGATGGTACATCAAGTAGAAAATGAACAGGCGGTTTAATAATTACAAGATTCACGGGGTTAAAGAAGAGCTGATGGTCTGGTCGTTAGTTTCAGTTGCACGCGGCTTAACGGCTCCGTTTACATGCAGCCAACCAGTTAACGCTCCTTTTTAAACCAATACTAAAGTTTAATTTTGTATTGCCTATTATTTAGTGTTTTCAGTTTCACAGCATAAGAGATACGTTTGGTTAATTATGTTCATCAGAACAATAAAGAACATTTCAAAGTCGCCAGATGGCAAACTGCTGCAGACTGTCTGTCTTTGACGTCTTTTCTACTGGAGTGTCAGGAAAGATCGTCACTCCAGTCAGAATATATTAATAAATGTGAGAAGAATTCAAGCGTTTTCTTTTACTGACTGACGTAGATTCTGGGCCTATGGAAGCCTGTTTCCGCCACAAAAAAAAAGTTTTTATCTCATAATTTTGACTTTATTAGGGCTGCAACTAACGATTATTTTAATAATCGATTAATCGGTTGATATTTTTTTCGATTAATCGATGAATCGGATAAAAAACAAAAATCTAAAAAGCATTAATTACCAACCCTTTATTCAAAAACAGAAATGACAGTGCAAATTCACAGTGCAAAACATCTTCAGAAAGCACAAACAGGTTGCTCCTTGAATGTCCCTGAGCTGTTCATTAAAACAATGAAATAAAAATGGACTGACACTAAAAACATACACCTGTATGCTTTACATCTGCCAAATGTGAGCCCTTTTTTACTGTAATTGATCTCCTTGGAGCAGAGGCTGCATTTACATACCCTGCTTTATCAATATGTATGAAATACTGGACAGAGGGAAGCTGTACTGCTGCATATAGAGCGTCCTCTTCCTTAAGCTATTTCATTTGGGTCTCTTACGACCACGACGTCACGTTGTTGGCTAAGCCCAACTACGTGATTTGATTCATTCTACTTTGAGTAAAAAAAATTAAAAAACCTGCAGCCAGATCCGCCGGTGTGCCGGTTTAACGTTAACGAGTGACTGGTGAACTGAACCAGACTGGGGGGTTACGGCATGTTTCATCACGTTACGTTTTTTTACAAGCAAGACTGAACTGTAACGGAACATAAAGTAACTTTAACGACAATACACAACCCCAACACGTTAGCTAACATGATAGCAAGCTGACTAGCTTCCATTAAAAACAAGTTTGAGGGAAATGAAGCCGCTGTCGACATCTTAACGCTGATTGGCCAAGACTCGACACATCAAAGATGTTCTATTTTTGCAAAGATGACGACCTCGCCTTTTCTCGTGTCTCACTCCAATCTCAGAAACGCTGGCAGTTGCTCTGCTCCGCTCTTTTTTTTTTTTCTCTCCGCGATTTATAGTTAAACAAAATAAATCTAAAGTCATGTGAAAATAAGCACTCAAGAGGCTTTAACACAACATGGTTCAACTTGGGTAACAATCTGTGTCGGAGAACAACGTGTACCGTGCAGTCAGAGAAAGAAGGACGGCATCAAAGCTGGTGTGGCGGCTTCATGGTGCCGGTAACAACTGTGTGTGTGTGTGTGTGTGTGTGTGTGTGTGTGTGTGTGTGTGTGTGTGTGTGTGTGTGTGTGTGTGTGTGTGTGTGTGTGTGTGTGTGTGTGTGTGTGTGTGTGTGTGTGTGTGTGCGTCCTCAGGGCTGTGTACCAGGACGCAGACATCTACCTCTTGGACGACCCTTTGAGCGCTGTGGATGCCGAGGTCGGGAGACACCTCTTTGAACAGTGAGTGATTTCTAAGAGTTACATCAGTCTCGTGTTCACATATTTATAGATAGATCGGGCCGTTACACCACAGCACAGCGGGGGTTCATCTGATCTACCAAACAGGAAAATACTGGAGCGTCCTGGTCAACGCCCTTCAAGGGAATGCTTCAGTGCTGCAGCGGAAAGCCGCCAGCGTTAGATCACGGCATTATTCAATAGAAGAAAAAAAGAAGAAACGGTTGTCAGTGTTTGAAAATACTGGAACTAAAGCCGAGCCAGGAAGCAGCGCGGCGCTGCTCGTTTCAGGGAGACAATTGCAGTCGGCCCCACTCTTCCTGTTGCACTTTCCGCTTGGATAACAGTTTTACTGACACTGATGTAACGGCTACAATAAGACACGGGCAAACAGATAAAGTACATCCACTTGGGATTTGTTTCTCCATCTAATCATAAGACATACAGTGCAGTGTCTTATGATAACTCCTGACCCAGTCTCCACTGCTTGTCCATGAATCAGGTGCATCTGTGGCCTCCTGAAGAACAAGCCTCGGATCCTGGTCACCCACCAGCTGCAGTACCTGAAGGCAGCCGACCAGATCATGGTCCTGAAGGAGGTTGGTGTTTCTACAGAGTAAAATAATTCCCATGTACCCAGACTTTTACATGCAGCCTGTCAGTCTGGACAGATTTACTCCAACACCGTGGTGTAACCGCTATGCCTCACTCGGGGCGTTTTTAATTTAGTTCCTCATCTCCTATCATCTGTTTTGTCTGTATTTTGGCTACAGACTTCATGATACTCAGCCCCTAAGGACAAGCCACAGAAACCCATTAGATCCCATTAAATCATGCGTTCTATGATGTCAGGCTTTCAGAAACATGTCCTGGCTGCTTGTCCTGTTTAAACTCGAGTCTTCCGATCACAGAAGCTATTCCTAAAGTCATGGCTGTGTTCTGTCCGATCTCACCCCTCCTCAGAAATCCTAACTGGAAACTCCCTTTTATTTTAATTAAATAATATAAAAGGACTGGGTTTATGCCCAGGGGGGCAATAAGGGATTCCTTAAGACAGTTCTGTAAAAGCTAAAATCATATCCTAAGATAAGATTTAGTACTTCAATTTCAGTGGCATTATGGAAACAAAAAAGAATAAAATTCAGAAATTATTATGAATATTTGGTAGTTATGAGCAGGACGGATGTTGGTTTCATATTTTAACTCTGCTATAAAAATACTATATCAATATTATCTTCCACAGTTTCAGGAAGGGGACATTTTTTTATTTGTATTTTTATACTGCTTATGATCACTGACCCATCCCAGGCTGTAACATGCTATACAGAAAATAATTCCTATTTTATTTTTCATAAACAACAGTGGTGTTATGTAAGCAAATGTATACAATTCAGGACCAACTGAAGAACTGCTGTTGGTGCAGCAGACTGTTCTGTTCCTTTTTAATCACGGCCTGATGAGTCACGAGCAAGACGTCACCATGTTTGATGGAGGAAATGTTTATCTCTGTGTGTGTGTGTGTTTACATGATGAGATGGTGTTTATGTGTTGGCAGTGGTAATGTCAACACAGTCACAGATGTGTAGAGTATCCTAACTGTGTGTGTCCGTTTCAGGGTCACATGGTGGCAAAGGGGACGTATGCGGAGCTCCAGCGGTCCGGCGTGGATTTCACCTCCCTGCTGAAGGAGGAGGAGGAGCTGCAGCCTCCTCAAGACAGCCTGGCCAGGACCAGGACTCTGTCCCAAAACTCTGTGCGCTCACAGACCTCCTCCTTGCACTCGATCAAAGACGGAGACCAGCTACCGGTTCGTACATCACCGCTTCAATCTGACCCGTGTAATGGCGTCTTTGAAGAGTGTTCCCAGAAACACCCGACTTCAGTTGACCAATGTCGGCATACGGTTTGACACAAATGGTTGTTCAGCTCCAAGCACCGGGCTGAGACGACTAGCATGCTTCAGCTGACCGACAGCAACCGGTGCTCTGCCAAAACTTTACGGGTAACTCGCAATCTAGAATTTCTGTTCTGCGTGTAGGAGTAGAAGACATTAGTAGACATTAGTAGACATTAGTAGACATTAGTAGACGGTGTGTGACATCCTTTCAGGAACGCCTCAATGTCCTTTACTGAACGGTGAGGGAAGAATACGCAAAAGATAAAAGATGATTGGACTTTCTATTGCCGAATGTATAACAAGTTCACCACATTTACTTATATTTTAAATACCCCGTTATTTCACTGACTGGAAGTTTTAAAGAAAGGGGTTGTTAAATATAACAATGCCATTGTTTTCTTGTTTCTGTTCCAGTCCTCAATAGTGTCAGTCGGTCCTGCTAAAGTGTTGTGTGGTTTGTAATCTGTGAAACTGCTGTGTCATGACGTGAGATCATGGTGGTCCGCTGTCGTCCCCTCAGGCAGAGACGGTGCAGGCGGTAGCAGAGGAGAGTCGCGCTCAGGGAAACATTGGAGTGGGTCTGTACGTCCGATACCTGAAAGCCGGGGCCAACGTCGTGGTTCTTCTCTTAGTCATACTGATGAACCTTCTGGCTCAGGTACCGGAGACGTTTATGTCATTGGTTGTTGTTCAGTGAGGAAAAAGTTGGCTGTAACAGTTATAAGCCTGTTCTCTCTTATCTTCTAGTTAGCGTACATCCTGCAGGACTGGTGGCTGGCTCACTGGTACGTTTGAAAACAACTGAAGAGAGAAGAATCGGCTCTACATTCATCATCAGTATTGCTTTCATTCTTTTCATGTAACGTGGTAACATCTTGACACCATCAGGGCCGACGAGCAGGACAGGCTGACGTCAACCGTCAACAGCACGGTCATCCAGAACGGACTGAACGTCACGGCGACGCTGGACACCAACTTCTACCTGAGCGTCTATGGAGGTAGTCTGACGGCACATGTTGCACTGTGAAAAAGCCCACAGTACACAGAGGCGTAAAGAGAGCACTCTGCTGCCTGTCTCTACAGGTTTGACTGTTGCTACCATCATTTTCGGCTTCGTCAGGAATATTTCCCTGTTCCACGTGCTGGTGAAGGCGTCTCAGTCTCTGCACGACCGCATGTTCAACTCCATAATCGGGACACATGTGCGCTTCTTTGACATCAACCCTATTGGTAAGTTCAAACATTACAGTATATATTTGGTCGTATTTTGACTCAAGTTATTAAGACGCTTTATATTTGTCCCCGGTCATCTTTGAGTTGAGTCTAGAAACAGACAGGAGAACGAGAGCAGACCATGAGCACAACGTATTCTCCACACTTTACCTTGCTGTCCTTTACGACGGGGAACTGAAGCCGTTAGCGATGCTCTCTTCAAACCACTAGACTCCTTTAGGTGGAAACATTTAGCTGGTGGAACAGGAGCTGCCTCCAGCGATTAGTTAGTGTTATTGTGTAACTCTGGTGACTCCAAGCTAACGAACCACAGCAGGCAGTGGGTATGATTTGGATTCTATTGATACTACTACTCTAGTATATACTCATTGGTTCTTTTTCATGACTGAATAATTGCGTTTAAAAACGAATAAATTCAGAACAGGATTAGAATTTATTTATATTTTAAATATAACGAGATATTGTTTCTAAAGCAGCAACAAAGTCAATAATATCTCAATTTAAAATGTCAATGAAGATTCCTGAGTGAAGTTTATAAAGAATGAAGCAGACAAACATCAGTCTGTCCTGCAGCTGCTTTGTCTCAGCCAGCAGAGAAGTTAACCAGAACAAACCAAGATGAACGGAGTGCACACAGACGCCTTCTGTGTTAGATGAGGGGCCAGAACCATCCCTATGACGTCAAAGTAAAGCGGAGAAAATACTCTCAACTCATCTCCTAGTAATACACTAACTATGGAGAAGTAGCTCACACACAACCCGAACTCCCTGTTTGGGCGTTTTGACGACGGGTTGTTCACTGCGACTGCAATGAGTTGCAAAAGAAGATAAAACTCCACACCCTCCTCCATTTGTCACGAGTTATTACTCGTGACAAATGACTCAGATCCCTGCAGCTGCTTCTCCAGGATTACAGTTTATTTTTAAAATATTCTACATATTATATTTGTAACGACTTGCCTCCTGTTGCTGCTCTTTGGTCGTCATTGTAAATGAGAACTGGTTCTCAATGGACTTATCTGGTTAAATAAAGGTCAAATAAGAAATACAGCTCTGAAATTGGATTAAAGAGGGGTCACGAGTTTGCGAGCCTTTTGACATCACATTGGAGCGTTACGAAATTTTGTGAGGGTAAATCATGTCATCAAAGAGCTTTGCTGGTTCTCCAATCAGAAGATTATCCACATTAATATAAAGTAAAAAACTAAATGTTAGAATGACTCAAGTCTCTTTAAATTCTGGATTTCTAAAGATACCCCTTCTACAGACGATTGGTATCAGGGGATTTTGGAAGTTCTTCCTCTGGAAAAGTTGACCCCCTCATGACGATGTCAAGGGATTGGTCAAGATATGGAAACCCGTCTTAGACATGGTGGACCCTCTGGACTCGACTTTTCTCTTCCAGATTAAAATCACTGGTACCGATTGTTAATTCAATGAATCCAGTGACAACAGTAGATGTTTAAAGCTTTACTTGAAGCCAACAACAACAACAATGGTTACATGACATCTGTTCCTCTAGAACTGAACTTGCGCATGCGCACTAAACTGAATACTTAACAAACTCCCCTTTTTCTTTAAAGAAAAACATAGTCACAAAAAACGAACATTTGTTTTTCTAAACAGATAAACATAGGTTTCAACTATCAACTTTAATGAATAGAGTTTGAGGGTAGGCTTTTTGTCATTAGCTCGTTTAGCCTTTAACTTGCCAGACACCTTCGCTGAGAGCCCTCAGCAGAACGATGGCTCTGTTGGGATCCACAGGAATGGGTTGGAGATTCTTGATGTAAATCCTTTGTTGGACTTGTATCTCATCCTCCAAAGAGTGGACCTCCATTCCAATGTAGCTGAAGGTGTTGTGCTCTTCATGTCCAACTTGAAAAGCAACTTTCAAGTGAGGGATGTTTCTGAACCTCCCAAAATGAAGTCATCCACGTGACAAGCAAGGAGTCCCATCACGTTGCAGGAGTCATCCAGCCAGTAGAACACTGCTGGATCAACTTGTGACACAGTCACTCCCAGTTGTTGCATGGTGTCTTTCACTCTGTTGTACCAATACAGAGAAGCACCTGTTAAGCCATAAACACACTTTTTTAACTTCCATAGAATTCCTTTGCTCTGAGCTTCTTGGGGGGGGGTGAATATAGACATTTCGGGTTAACTCTTTGCCTTGTAAAAAAAAAAAAAAAGTCCATAGATTTAAGCTGCCATGTCTTTTGACATATCACTGCCATAATAATTTTTAGAGACTCTGAGGCACATGTAGGCGAGTCTTTTGGGAGCTCCTGGGTGTTCCTTTCTTCAAAGCCTCTTGCAACTAATCTAGCTTTCGGTGCAACACCATCAGGTGTCTCCTTGAGTGTGCACACCCACCTCGTAGAGATGCATTTCTGGCCTTCATCTTTTACCTCTTCAAACGCATCATTCTTTTTTCCAGTTGCTGAGTTCATTGTGTTTGGCAGACATGAAGGTATCATCATTCACAATAAGTAGTCTTCTTCAGGATGGCTAGCACATAATTCAACATGCTCAGGTGGGACCACTCGTCCTAAATTAACAGAACTGGTAGTGCCAATAATTTCCTCAGCAATGTACCTCAAATTATACCAGTATTTGTATGTTCCAGTGGCTTTTCCTGCCCTGCTGAGTATTTTTCCAGTGTGTGCTTGGCCACTCCCACTATCTGTGTGTGGCTACCTGTCCAGTTTTCAGACTTAGGTCTTCACAGGTTGTGGTTGAGTTGTTCTGTGATGCGTCACATTGAACATGACTACCTCCTTCTGGCTGTCTTGGTGTGTGAGGGGGTTCGCTGTTATCCTCACCATTTGTAGGTGTCTCCTCCTCACTTTCGTTTTCAGCGTCATAGTTATTCTCATTAAAGTCAAGTTCTGTTGATGTGGTAGGATGTTCAGTCGCTTCCAGCTGAATGTCCCTTTCTCCCAGCACTGCTTGTGGGTTATCTACTATGATGGAAGATGCTCTCTGTTGATCTGTTAAGGAGGAATGAAGTCTCTGAATCAAAGTTGTCTTTCGTCCATTGCAAGACGCAAGAGGAAAAGTATCCAGCAACTACTCTGAGCAGTCGGTGACACAAGATTCAATGAAACAACAGTCAGCACCCTTCTTATAACACAATGAGGGTTCCACCTCCTAAGCCCCAGTGGAGTACCATAAAACACTGAGTCCTGGTCAATGTTCCCTCTAATTTTTTCCGGCACTGAGCAATTTCTTTTATTTCTGAGCGCACATTTCAGCACTGTGAGCAATTCGCAACCACGCGACCTGCCGAAAATGACCACAAGCCTGCGTTAGCCATAGGGGATTCAAAGAGATGACAGCAAATGCATCAATATGTATACAAGGTTGATATTTATTCAATATCCTTTATAATGGCTGGACTTTGGGAACATTTTAATGATGGTGTTTTACCAAGTCAGTTTAGTTGAACTTCAATAAGGGGAGGTTATGACTGGTTCACTGGTTATGACTGATAATGATATATATAAAAAATAAAAGTATCAAAGGTGTTTAGTCATTTCTCAGCAGGTACAACATTTAAGTGGAACTTCATTGAAAGAAAAATGCTAATGCAGTGCTTAACAGTAATTATAGGCCTATTAAATTGACATGGTGTCATTTTTCCTAAAGGTTAGCCTATATAAACAATTTAATAACTGGAGTGGTTTGCAACAAACTAGGCTACAAAACATGTAATTTCAATGTCATTGAGGGAGATAGGCCTATCTGGCTATGTGGCTCATCTTGTCTGCAGGCCTATGGAAGACACAAGTCTCTGAAGAACAGCATCTGAAAAACAGTGCCTACGTGCCTACGGAGGCAAAGCGCTAGCAGAGGTACAGAGCGCTAGCGGATGTACAGAGAGCGCATTTCGAGAAACGGGACGCTGATTGGCCAAGAAGACTCGACACGTCACATCAAAGATCTTCTATTGTGGAGATGGCTCACTCCTATCTCAGAAACACTGGCGCAAAAAAGATTTTTAACCCCTGAAAAAAAAATCGTTTGCGCGGTCTGAAAAATCTATTGCGCGGCCACTTTGACTGGCCTGCGCGGCCGCGCACGCTCACAGCTTAGAGGGAACACTGGTCCTGGTATGTGCAAGACCTGTTGTCCATTTGAAAACAGATAAGTTATCTCTTCCTTTATCCTGAGAAGTCAAACCCCTATCCGTTTACGACCCCCCCCCCCCCCCAATATACAAGTGAAGAAATGTCAACAGGCCTCTAACCTCCGCTACTTTCCCACAGTTTGGCTCACCCACCCTTGATAAACTCATGATCAATTTAGACTCTATCTTCCCACAACACTACACTACTATATTTTACCATTACACTACTTTTCGAAGCCTGGAGTGATGTACGCGAACGTAAGTGCCTCCATGCCTCACAAATATCAGCACACCGTCTTGGCCGATGACCACACCTGGACCTTTCCATTCTGTACAATCTACCCGTTTGAAGTAGACTTTGTCTCCTGTTTCGTATCGGTCATCAATGGGCCGCAGTTGTTTACGAAGGGCTCTTTGGATCCTTTCAGAGCACTCGGCTTCTGTAAACATTCTTCTTGCAGTATGTAATGTTGTGATATGCTGGGCTATCCAAGTACTCATATTATTAGTACCTTCCAGAGCTGGCGGCTTATTAGTGAGAACTGAAGGCAGATTTGGCTTCTGTCCAAATACCAGCTGGTTGTGCATGGAGTTCTTTGCCATCAGGGCCCGGTCGAGAGCCATCCTCCAGTCACATCCATTGTCCCTCTTCACTTTCAGCAGGATTTCAGTGAGGGTTTGATTATGCCTTTCCAAAAGCCCATTGCTCCATGGGCTGTAAGCTGCAGTTGCTTTTACTTCAATGTTGAAGCTTTCAGCCATGTCCCTCATATCTTCGTTGTTGAATTCTCCCCCATTGTCACTGAACAGTCTGCTTGGAGGACCATGAACACGTATCCAGCAATGTATAAAGTGCTTTACAATCTCCCTGGGTTTCTTGGCGGTGACGATGCTCCCTGCACTGAAGCGTGTGACGTGGTCCATTGCATGCCGATACCACACTCCCGGCTCTAGCTCATGCAAATCCACAGCTACAGTTTCATTGTTGAGGCCATGGGCAAACCCACTGCTGGCTTTGGCTTTGGCTTGCTATATCTAATGCTAGTTAACGTTTCACTGGTTGTTTAAACATTGTGGCTTTGCCACTTTCAATGTCTAAAACAGCACCTGCTCTTTTCAGTGAAGGTTTTTTTTTTAACACTCAAAAAAAAAAAAAAAAAAGAATGACTCAAGTTCATAATCCCACAGCGTGATGATCTCTATATTCTGTCCCCTCAGGACGAGTCTTGAACCGGTTCTCAAAGGACATCGGCCAGCTGGACTCTAACATGCCGTGGATCTTTGTGGACTTCATTCAGGTGAGGAGAAACTTCACGGCAATGAACCTCGATTTTTTTTTTTTTTCTTCTTTTTTTTTATTTTTCCCACCCCTACTGGGCTGTATGGATGTTTTAGATGGCTTCAGAAAATATTTCATGTTCCCCCTCATCATCTTATCAAGCTCCTATTAGACAACAATTACATTTACAATAACTCTTTTATGGCAGTGAATATCTTGAAGTGAGTGTCAAAATGTGATCAGGTCTCTCACTCGCAACGCTCATTAATTAATGCTTGTCAATCGGCAGCCCATTTCAGCCACGTTTCACACTCCATGTCATTGTACAACCACTTGTTTCCTCATGTAGCTTCAACCAGCATCAGTAATCAGTCAGCGGGTGTTTTCTCTCTGAGCAGGTGTTCCTGCAGATTATCGGCGTTGTCTGTGTGTCCGTGTCCGTGATCCCCTGGATCCTCATCCCCGTTCTGCCCCTGTTACTCTTCTTCATCTACGTGCGTCGCTACTTCCTGCGGACCTCCAGAAACATCAAGCGCCTCGAGTCCACCAGTGAGTGCCCCACGAAATAGCGTGCGTGCTGTTTTCATTTACGTTTCGGAAAGTCACGGATGTAACCTCCAACTGAGCTGTTGAACGGAGGCGTTGACTCTACTTCGTCGTCCCTGCAGCTCGGAGTCCGGTGTTCTCCCACCTGTCCTCGTCTCTTCAGGGCCTGTGGACGATCAGAGCCTATGGAGCAGAGGAGAGGTTCCAGAAAGCCTTTGATGCTCATCAGGACCTGCACTCAGGTTCTCCTCAGTACTCTTAGCTCTAGCATCTTTAAATGTGAGTTAGTCCGGTGCTGATGATGTATTCCTTTTCCTGAACAGGGGCCTGGTTCCTGTACCTGACCACCTCTCGCTGGTTCGCCCTCCGCCTTGACGGCATTTGCTCCATCTTTGTTACCGTCACCACCTTTGGCTCCGTGCTGCTCAGAGACCGTAAGGAAGACTTGAACCGAAACATTTAACACTGACTTTGTACTGCTGTCCTCCACAACGTCCGACAGGTTCAAATACGTCGTTGTTTTGTTGAAAGATTGTGAACTAAACCCTCTGTTCTGTTAGAGCTGGACGCCGGCTCCGTTGGTCTGGCTCTGACCTACTCTGTCACGCTGATGGGAATGTTCCAGTGGGGTGTCAGGCAGAGTGCCGAGGTGGAGAACATGGTAACATACTCTATTTGTCTTTGTAGCTACAACTTGTGTTTTTAGCTGAAGGATTTCTGCCAGTTGTCCTTCGCTGTCCAGATATTGCGTGGTTCTCAAACTGTGGGGCGCAGAGGTATTACAGGTGGGCTGCGGAGGAAATATTATTGAGAACTTCACATATTACAATTACGGACATAAAACTAAGTCATTAATAATACATGACGGGTTCTGCTCGCTCACGTGTTTTGCGTTTGCCTCTCGAAACAGAATCCAGATCTAAGCTCAACATTGAGCATGAATTAAGAGCGGCCTGCAACCCCATTTAAAAAGATTTGTAGAGGAAGGCAGCTCTTTGCAGCCACTAATACTGATAAAACTTACTCACTATCTGCACTCGTTTTGTTTTCCACAGGTTGCACGTTATTGTTATCTTGAAAAGATATTCAGTGCATAACCGGTTAATTGCACCACAATAAGCTATTTCTTTTGCCAAAGAGGAAGCACAATGAGCTCATTGTAAAGAATCTCTTCTCTTCAGATGACGTCAGTGGAGAGAGTGGTGGAGTACACTGAACTGGAGAGTGAAGCACCCTGGGAAACCCAGAAGCGGCCTCCTCCTGATTGGCCAAACAAAGGCCTGGTGACCTTTGACCGGGTCAGCTTCTCCTACAGCAGCGACGGACCCCTGGTTCTGCAAAACATGACGGCGATGTTCCGGCCCAAAGAGAAGGTTGGACATCTCTTTTTGTCTCCAGAGGACAACATGTCACCGCTCGTCTTCTACTAAACTAGACTCTTCTTTCCTGGGTCATCAGGTCGGCATCGTGGGTCGAACAGGCGCTGGGAAAAGCTCTCTGGTCTCGGCTCTGTTCCGCCTGGCAGAGCCTCAGGGGAAGATCTACATCGACGGTGTTCTGACCTCTGAGATCGGCCTCCACGACCTGCGCCAGAAGATGTCCATCATCCCTCAGGTGAACATCCGCTCACCTCGTTTACTTCGTCTACCCGACAACATTTACAACTCGCAGCAAAACAATCTAGATTGATAACTTGTACAACGGGAAAGACGTATAATGTGTATTTCTAACCGTGGTTCCTCTGTTCTCAGGACCCGGTGCTGTTCACAGGCTCCATGAGGAAGAACCTGGACCCGTTCAGCCGGCACAGTGACGAAGACCTGTGGAAGGCTCTAGAGGAGGTAAGCGTCCACTCGGCTCAAGAGTTGTGTTTCTAGCTGTGATGTGGAGCGCGTCGGGCCAACACTCCTCCGTGTCCCCAGGTGCAGCTCAAGTCTGTGGTGGAGGAGCTGCCGGGGAAGCTGGAGACGGTTCTGGCCGAGTCGGGCTCCAACTTCAGCGTGGGCCAGAGGCAGCTGGTGTGTCTGGCCAGAGCCGTCCTGAGGAAGAACCGCATCCTGGTGATCGACGAGGCCACGGCCAACGTGGACCCCAGGTACTGTGAGACGGCAACGAATGCACGATGCTACTCAGTGTTGTTTGTTTTGAGCTAGAAAGATATATTATATATTATATATATATATGCTGCACCTCATGATATACTTGTGTTGATGCCATCGTTCAGATGACATCATCAAAGACTTTATTCATGTACTTGTGCGCTCTGCAGGACAGATGAGCTGATCCAGAAAACCATCCGGGACAAGTTCAGCGACTGCACCGTGCTCACGATCGCTCATCGTCTCAACACCATCGTAGACAGCGACAGGATTCTGGTGAGGCCGCTGACTCGTGGATTCTAGGAAAGAACTTGTTCATGTAGTTTTATCTTTTAGTCCAGATGTTTGCTTTAGGTCAACATAGTTCAAATCAAACAGTCTGATACATATGAATGTGTTTTAGACATGTGTTCATGATGTCAGCTCTTTGGCACTGACAGCTGAGCTCCTCCCACATCAGCTAACATCGTTAGCACCATGAGCTACACGGTCGCCATGTTGAGAGCCGTAAAGAGGCATTAGAAAAGCTCCCATCTCGTATTATACATCTTAAGTTTGATTTCTGTCTGTGTTTAAATACATCAGCTAATAAGTGCTCTGCTCTGTTGTCACCACAGTAAATATTCTCGTATCCTGCAGCCTCCGTTTGTTGCTAAGCACTTGGGATTGTAGTCCTGGACACTTGTCAAACTCGGCAATTAACCCGTTTTTTAGGAAGATAGAATGTCCACCTGAGCACTTGATGCTCCCGATGTTGAACTTTACACCTTTTTAAAGGTCAGTTCAGCCAAATCAGTGTGAACCGACCACACAGCTGGCTGCAAAATGAGAACCTAAAACCACAAGACGACAGCAATACAACATTGTGTTATCTTACTCTTGACTGCTAAACGAAGCTTTTAAGCCCAAAGTACATCTGACACACAGGTACACATCTAACCATGCAGGGTTGAGACTTTAGTCTGAGCTTTCTCTTTCTGGCTCCACCTCACAAGTGAGTCATCTGTGGACTTTTCAGCAATGCTCACGCGTGTGGTGTTGTCTGCAGGTTCTGGATGCCGGGAGAATCCACGCCTACGACGAGCCGTACACCCTGCTGCAAGACCCAGACGGGATCTTCTCCAAAATGGTGCAGCAGACGGGCAAGCAGGAGGCAGCAGCTCTGCTGGAGGCAGCTAAACAGGTGAGCCGGCAGCTGTACACACGCTTCAAGATGCGAGACGCTTCTATCTCGTCAGTCTTACTTTGTAAACGATGTCTCTTCAGGCGTACGACAGCAGGAGCCATCCCAACATGCCAAACGGACACGCAGAAACGGCGGACGGTCACCTGGTGATCTTTGAGACCGCCCTGTGAGCCTCTGACGCTCCAGAAGACGTAAAGTGCCTGGGCTCGTTCCGCCCCCAGCCTCTGGTGTAGCACACGGCTGATAGGAAGCCTGATCACCCCAGCATGTGAGGAGGCGGAGTCTGAAGACGCCTCACTGTGGCCAAATATATGCATGTTATGCTGTTTCCCCATAAGTGGAGAGAGCTAGGAAATCACTGGTCTGAAAAAGCTGTTGAAATAGATCACTATTTATTTTGTATGCTTTATATATTTATCGTACTTTAATGAATTGCCTTGCAGAAATTACTTTTAAATGGCTGAATAATCTTTAAAAAAAACTATAAGTGCCTTATTTCGAGTTGGCAGCACCGTGTCAACCAACTTGTATGGACCCACAGTTGCCTTGTTACACTGATAACTCTGTAAGAAAATGTTTTGTACATTTAGGTTTTGTTCCAGCCTTTCAAGCTTTAGGAGTTAATTTCCTTTTTCTACTGTTCACGAAGCTGATTTTAAAGTTTACAGGTCGAGTGACAATCAGAGCGCAGCTGCTACCACTGAGTTCTTTTCTGGTCCAATTATGTCCGTTTGTTATTTGTTCTGTATAAACAACAACAAATCTCACTGGGGATCAGCAACTGTTTTGATACAACTTGAATAAAGTTCTCAGTTAAAATTGAACAATGATGTACTAAAGATCCATATTGTGAATTGTTTGCGTTGAGTGAGGACACTTTGGATCAGCTGGTCGAGACATTGCTCCTCATTGGTTTATATTATAAATATATTTATATATGATACACATACGTGTGTGTGTATGTATGTATGTATGTATGTATGTATGTGTGTATATATACACTCACCTAAAGGATTATTAGGAACACCTGTTCAATTTCTCATTAATGCAATTATGTAATCAACCAATCACATGGCAGTTGCTTCAATGCATTTAGGGGTGTGGTCCTGGTCAAGACAATCTCCTGAACTCCAAACTGAATGTCAGAATGGGAAAGAAAGGTGATTTAAGCAATTTTGAGCGTGGCATGGTTGTTGGTGCCAGACGGGCCGGTCTGAGTATTTCACAATCTGCTCAGTTACTGGGATTTTCACGCACAACCATTTGTAGGGTTTACAAAGAATGGTGTGAAAAGGGAAAAACATCCAGTATGCGGCAGTCCTGTGGGCGAAAATGCCTCGTTGATGCTAGAGGTCAGAGGAGAATGGGCCGACTGATTCAAGCTGATAGAAGAGCAACTTTGACTGAAATAACCACTCGTTACAACCGAGGTATGCAGCAAAGCATTTGTGAAGCCACAACACGCACAACCTTGAGGCGGATGGGCTACAACAGCAGAAGACCCCACCGGGTACCACTCATCTCCACTACAAATAGGAAAAAGAGGCTACAATTTGCAAGAGCTCACCAAAATTGGACAGTTGAAGACTGGAAAAATGTTGCCTGGTCTGATGAGTCTCGATTTCTGTTGAGACATTCAGATGGTAGAGTCAGAATTTGGCGTAAACAGAATGAGAACATGGATCCATCATGCCTTGTTACCACTGTGCAGGCTGGTGGTGGTGGTGTAATGGTGTGGGGGATGTTTTCTTGGCACACTTTAGGCCCCTTAGTGCCAATTGGGCATCGTTTAAATGCCACGGCCTACCTGAGCATTGTTTCTGACCATGTCCATCCCTTTATGGCCACCATGTACCCATCCTCTGATGGCTACTTCCAGCAGGATAATGCACCATGTCACCAGATCTCAACCCAATAGAGCATCTTTGGGATGTGGTGGAACGGGAGCTTCGTGCCCTGGATGTGCAACCCACAAATCTCCATCAACTGCAAGATGCTATCCTATCAATATGGGCCAACATTTCTAAAGAATGCTTTCAGCACCTTGTCGAATCAATGCCACGTAGAATTAAGGCAGTTCTGAAGGCGAAAGGGGGTCAAACACAGTATTAGTATGGTGTTCCTAATAATCCTTTAGGTGAGTGTATATATATATATAATATTGCAAACAATTCGGTTAAAAGTAAAAATATGCGTGTTTAACGTCACATTGCAATGAATTGTGGGTAATTCCCTGAGGCAAAGTCGGCATCTAATGCTGACATATTCTGTACTATCTCAGGTTCAAACTGCACCATCTTTTCATTAAATACATTTGAGAAGTTGAGTGTTCCTCTCTTTGGGTCGCGGCTTGTCATTCAGGGTGATGAACCACATAATCACATTTTAAATGGCTTATTCTATACAATATATATTGTATTGTCATGAAAGAAGTTATATTGTCTTCTCCTGCTCACCCAAAGCCTGACAGCGCAGGACGAGAGGAGTCTCAGAATATTTCACCGTCTGCTTTTTTGTTTAGATCCAGACATCCGACCTGAGAACTCTGTGTTTTTGTTGCTGCCCTTTACATTCCTCCTGATGCAAATTTAAACTATTTGACACGGGACAAAACGATAGTGTTGTACAGCAGAGATGGCGAGATGAAGCTTCCTGAAGCTTTCCATCCTATTGGTTCGCTCATGGGTCGACGCTTCATGCCGCTTCACTTGCTCTACGGCGCCATCAAGTGGACAATAAATGTAAAACAGGCAGAGTGACTTTGGAGTATGAAGCTTTGAATTGAATAAATGAACGAATGTGATGCCAATACATAAATTATGAACTTAATATGGTGTCTGTGCTTATGTTACTCGGGACAACATTTTATCAATTTTTATTTAAAAATAGCAACATTTCCAGTGCTGGCCTTTTTTTTTTTTTGGGACTTTCGCCTGCTTTAGAAAACCCTTTCACAGGCACAGATGTAGAGAAACACAACCGCCAGTGTATACAAATCCAGATGAACATTTTCCGTCCTTCCCAATACTCTAGGGTTCTCCAATCTTCCGATATTTGGTTCACCCGGGTACGCTTAGATCGTTACATTACATTTAGCTGACTCTTTTAGCCAAAGCGACTTACAATAGAAAGTATCCATGACCTTGAGTCACAGGCTGAGAAGCTTCTGATATGTGCGGTTCTGATGAGATGATTTAAAAGACCCGGTTCAAAGTATTACTTTATTAACGAGGTTGGACTAGAAATGAAAGAAGGAATATGAAAGTGAAACACAATTTGAGTACAAAGTTACTAAACTGTCTTTCAAACATGCTGAATTAAATACGTTCTCACACTAACAATGTATCATATCCCTTATGTTCTTATGGTTTACATGCAGATTATAATCTGATCATAAGAATATGCAGATAATAGTTTATGAAACACAACTCGGTGTGACCTAGAAGTGTTGACTTGAGTGTTTTATTGTAATGTGACAAAATAGTTGATTCAAAAGATGATAATCAAAAAGACTGAAGAGCTCGTCCAGTTTAACTCTTTCATTAAGTCAAATAACAGAATGAGAGCTGAGGCTGAAGTACAACACCAGAGAGAATATCAATACAGCAGTTTGATCACTTTACAGCAGTTTGATCACTTTACAGCAGTTTGTTCACTTTACAGCAGTTTGGTCACTTTGCAGCAGTTTGGTCACTTTGCAGCAGTTTGGTCACTTTGCAGCAGTTTTCAGCAATGTAACGTTCGTAGTTTACCAGCTGGTTTAACAGATTATTGAAAGTATTTCCAAGTTATGGAAACCAAATTTTGTCGTGTAAAACATTTGATTGCAAAATGTATGCATGTTCCAGAATGACAAACTGTCCTTAAATTGTTGAACCTTTGACTCTCAAAACCTTGCGTCTCTTGTGATGTGGAAACATACCGTAGTTAATGATGAATATTCTGAATAAACTCCAATCTACTGCGCGTTGAGACTCCACAGGCCGCTCAGAAGACACTCAGCACACGAGAGACTGGATTGACGTTCAATTCACATCGATTTATTGGCAACAAATCAGGTTGGTTCTGGTATTCTGGACGATAGCACCCGCCATCATCTTTCTAACACCACACCAACATATCCGTTATAACACACATCCAGTGCAGTGACGCCCCGTTCCCTCCCTCATAGCTCTCGTCATGTGTTATTGACCACGTCCACCAATCAGTTACCAGATGTCAGTGTCTGCGCATGATGTCATCCTGGCCTGTGGCCCGCACTCCGGTTTCCTGCTCGGGTCCCTTTGGGTCAGTACTTGGACGCACACCAGGTCACGGTGACTCCTCTCCAGAGGAACTACGCAGTCTGTGATGGGGCTGCATGGGCTTCTGCCCAAAATCTGTACCGTTTACTGAGGAACATTTAGGAAAGTGTGTGTGCTTAAGTGTCGTTGCAGCTGTTGCTCTTCTATGAGACACACAACTGTTGAGGATTGGGTTATGTAAAATACAAGTTCTTTCTCTATTCTTTTCTAAGTTCTTTTCATTTTCTCTTTATGCATTATAACTACATATGCATTATGCTAAATAGTTTTGAGTGAAATTGTCTTCCATCACGCTTAATACGCTGACGTTTGTCTTGACCTCATCGCCCCCAAAATATCCAAACTCGTCTCCTTCACTCACTCCGCCCCCTGGTACACTGACCAACTTCGCCACCTCAAAGTGCAGGGCCGTCAACTGGAGCGTCTTGCAAAGAAAACCGGACTCACGGTTCACCTTGATGCCTTCGAACTCCACCAACAACAATATAAAGGTGCCCTCAACGCTGCCCGCTCCTCTCACTACTCCTCCATCATCCAATCTGGCTCCAACAACCCCAAAATGCTTTTCTCCACCATCAACAAACTCCTCAAGCCCATGGACACCATCTCCTCCTCCTTCACCACCAGCAAATGCAACTCATTTCTTGACCCTGACATCCCCAATAACTACCGGCCCATCTCTAACCTCCCCTACCTGTCCAAAGTCCTTGAGAGAGCTGTTGCATCACAACTCAAGTCCCACCTCAATCTCAACAATCTCTACGAACCCTTCCAATCCGGCTTCCGTTCAAAACACAGCACAGAAACCGCCCTACTGAAAATCACAAACGACATACTTCTCTCTGCGGACTCTGGCTTCCTCACCATCCTCATCCTCTTTGACCTCAGCGCCGCCTTCGACACTATCAACCACTCCATCCTCCTCTCACGTCTCCAGCACTCCCTTGGTATAACTGGCACTGCCCTCTCCTGGTTCACCTCATATCTCTCAGACCGACATCAATTCATTGCCATAAATAACTGCAAATCCTCCACCTCCCCAGTGGCCCACGGTGTCCCCCAAGGTTCCGTGCTTGGTCCCCTCCTCTTCATCATTTACATCCTCCCCCTTGGACAAATCATCCGTCGTCATGGTCTTGATTTCCACTGCTACGCTGACGACACCCAACTCTATTTCTCCTCTAAGACCATCACCTCAGTCACCCACTCCACTCTCACCTCCTGTCTCACTGATATAAAATCCTGGATGCAGCAGAATTTTCTTAAACTCAACTGCAATAAATCTGAAATGCTCATCATTGGCCCTAACTCCTTCACCCGCTCAGCCCAGACCTTCTCTCTGAACAGTGATGGCTCCATCGTCACCCCCTCCACCCAGGTCCGCAACTCTGCATCATTCTCGACCCCACCCTCTCTTTCCTACCCCACGCCAACCACATCACCAAAACTGCCTTCTTTCACCTCAGGAACATTGCTCGCCTCCGGCCCTCCTTGTCCTCTGCCACCACCGAAATTCTCATACATGCCCATATAACATCCAGACTTGATTATTGCAACAGCATCCTCTACGGCTCCCCCAACAAAATCATCAACAAACTCCAATATGTTCAGAACTCTGCCGCTCGACTGCTGACCTCCACCCGCCGCTATGACCACATCACCCCGGTCCTACGCAACCTCCACTGGCTCCCGGTCAAATACAGGATTGACTTTAAAATCTTACTCACCACTTACAAAGCCCTAAACAATCTGGCCCCTCCCTACCTTTCAGACCTCCTCCCCCTTCACGCCCCTTCCCGTTGCCTCAGGTCCGCCAATTTGAACACTCTGAAGACCATCAAGACCAAGCGTCGGACCTGGGGTGACAGGGCCTTTTCAGCTGCTGCACCTGCCCTCTGGAACGCCCTCCCCATCCACATTCGTCAGGCTCCCACCCTATCGTCATGTAAGCAAGCCCTCAAAACACACCTCTTCAAACTCGCCTTCACCTGCTAACCCCTGCTCACTACCCTTCACCTGCTAACCCCTGCTCACTACCCTTCACCTGCTAACCCCTGCTCACTACCCTTCACCTGCTAACCCCTGCTCACTACCCTCCACTGCAGGACTAATTCCGTTGCAGCTTCTCCAGTTTTTTTCACCTGTCAAACCTGCTTACAAGGCGCCAGCTACTCCCACTAAATGTTTCAAGGATACATAAATCTGTCTGCAGTGGTGTATAGTAACGAAGTAGAAATACTTCGTTACTGTACAGTAGTACAGTAGTACAGTAGTTTTTTGGGATATCTGTACTGAAACCTTCGTTACTCGCTACAAAATCAAATCTCTCTTTAGAAGAAAAAAAACCCACGTGGTGGAACACAGACTCCACCAAGCAGGTTTGGCGAATCACAATATTCTGCATTTTCCCTCTACATCCTCTAGTCCAGCGCTCCAAACCTTTATGCGTCACAGACCGGTTATGTGAAGACAATATTTTCCGACCTCGGAGAGACAACGACACCCGACGTGTGTTCTTTAGTCCAGTCTACTCCTAACTAAACCTTTAGTCCAGTCTACTGCTTAACTTAAACCTTTAGTCCAGTCTACTGCTTAATTTAAACCTTTAGTCCAGTCTACTCCTAACTAAACCTTTAGTCCAGTCTACTCCTAACTAAACCTTTAGTCCAGTCTACTCCTTAATTTAAACCTTTAGTCCAGTCTACTCCTCACTAAACCTTTAGTCCAGTCTACTCCTAACTAAACCTAAACCGCTGCACAAAGACAGGATGTTGAAGTGGAAGAAGGTTTTCGTGTTTTTTTTGGCGATCTCAGGATACTCTGCCTTGGTTTTAATCCAGAACACCGACAGAGTTGAAACAGACTTAAGTTTCATTTTTAGAGTAACGTAACATCTTGACATGTGTCAAGAGGTTCCGTCTGAGGTTACCACAGACGGATGTATCCGGTCATTTTTCACAATAAAACATCTTTCCGGCCTTGATTTTTTAAATGTAACTTTAATTTTTCATTCATTCTTTCTGTGCGGCCCGGTACCAAGGGCCCCACGGACCGGTACCAAGGGCCCCACGGGTGGAATGAGCATACTTATAACCACACTGTTACAAGTCCTTCATAGTGTCATATTGCTTTTTGGAGAATTATGATGATATGTTCATGGTAGATGCAAAAGTATACTTAGGTACAATATATTATGTTGAACATAATATATATGGATGGATCCCAGCCAACCCAGTTATTTTATCAACACAACTCCTGGTCCTTGGTCACACAGGTCCACAGCACTTAAAAGAATACACTTCATAATTCTCAAAATTCTGACCCTTTGCTTTTTTATTAAAAGCATGTACTTGTACTTTTACTTTCAATACTTAAGTACATTTTATATCAGAAAAATACTTTTGATACTTAAGTACAGAAAATATCAGATACTTTAAGACTTTTACTCAAGTAGTATTTTAATAGGTGACTTTTACTTTTACTGGAGTAATTTTCCAGTAAGGTACCCGAACTATAAAGAGGAGCAAATTGTGTACATACTTCATGTATCTTATAGAAAATTGAGATACTAAGACTCTAAGCATAGTCTCATTTAAAAACACCCTCGTATTTTCACAGGACAAATGAATACAAATGAAAAAATCTGTTTGTGAAGCAACCCATAATCAGAATCAGAAACCGTTTATTTGCCAGGAATGTTTTCACACAAACGAGGAATTTTTTGAGGCGGAAGGTGCATACATTGGACATGGACATGGGACGTAAGACGAGACAAACAACAAACAACAATCAACAATCAACGAAAACAACAGTGCAATTGGTATTAAAATGTGTGTAAGATAAGCAAGTGCTCAGTCAACAGATACGTTAATGTGAATGTACGTTAAAGTGACATGTGTATTTAAGTTAAAGTGTATGTTAAAGTGACGAGTGTTTAAGTATGCGGTGTGCAGAGGAGTGAATGGTAAAGAGAAATAAAAATAAAGAAGAGAAAATTAAAATTAAAATTAAAATTAAGAGTTAAAATTAAAAATTAAAAATTAAAATAGCTGGGGGTGACAGAGACAGAGACAGTAAATGTAATGTAATATAGTTCATATTGACGCATACAGCCATAGCCTCACAGCGAGATTGATATACAATAAAACTAAATACATGTATCCACAATGAGTATTTCACCATCACCCCTTGGCACTGGTTTGAGGAATGCTGCAGTTTTAACAGGAATTACCGGCGTTTACTGACGGTATTAGCGCGTGTCGTTCTGGTGGCCGTGTGTGAACATGTTGCACACATCCTGGACACACATCCTCCATGCAGCCCGTTGCGTTATTACATTGTGTTGTTGTCAACCTAAAACACTGCGCAGAGACACCGCACACTTTATCACACGGACAGTTCCGGTAACGTTTCGTCCCGAGAACGAACACTAATTGTTTTTTGACTCTTTATTTTACAATTGGACCACATTCCACACATTCCTTCTCAACTAAACCCCACTCAGCGGCCCTCCACTTGAGGCCCACTTGAGATTATAGGCGTGGAAAAAAACACATGTTGCGCTTATGCCGCATTCGCGTTCTGCTCGTAAACGGGAGCGCTCGGAAGTGTGGCGTTTACTACCGGTTCTTAATAACGCGTTTGCTCGTCGGAAATCAAGCGCTCCAAACGCGCACGCACACCCAGCATGTGAATTATAAGGAAAACGATGAGGTCCAACTCAAGACAGAAGAGCCAACAAATAATAACTATTCTTTCCTAATATGTACCAATTGATAATGATACTTATAAACGATACACCAGGGCACCTTCATGGTTCCTCCCTCTAGACGCCGCATCCCACAGGTTCAGATAATTCCCACTTTAACCTCCATTTGGCACTTTTGTCTGCAGCCGTATGTGCCGAGTCTCCTCTTTCCATGATGCTACCTAACTGCACATGTACCAAGTATGTCGTGTGAGTGTGTGTGCTGGTGTGTCGGGACATTGAGTGCGGAGTCAATGAACTGATGCCAAGTAGCGATGGATGTGACTCAAAAGGACGCCAGACTCAACCCGCTGGCCACCGCCAGGTTTCTATCACGGGTCTTCATGTGGTGAGTGTGAATGTGAAGGTAATCCTGATTAAAGTCACGTGGAGGAGGAAGCGGAGTGAAGTTCTTGCCGGTACTACCCCGCGTTGTTCACGTGTCATAGGATAAAGCACCTATCACTCATATTTCACTTTTGATTAGTGCTTTTGAGTGCAGCAATCATCCTCTGCAGTTTTAGTCAATAGAAATAGATAAGATGTGATTGATCCAGGTTTAGAGTGTGCAACACTATCGGAGGCACTTTGAAGGAGACAGACGCAGATTTTCTCATGTGCTTCTAAAATCAAAAGAAAAAAAAGAACAATATTATCATTTTTGATAAGTTATAGTTAATGAGCAAATTGTGTAAAACATGCATGTTTTACACGATTTGCTCATTAACTATAACTTATCAAAAATTTAAATATTCAGTTTTTTTTCTTTTCGATGACATTACATACTAATGTTTTAAGAAATAAGTGAACGTGTAGCTGTCGTGTCTTAGTGGGTCACTCTGTTGGCGCGTGAGGGACAGGTGTGTTTGTCCTCGTGGAACAAAACGGATTAAAGTGAAACATCTTGAGACTTTTGCAAGAAACGACAGGCTGCTCGATATCAGACTGACAGGTGCAGCTCAAGTTGAAGTTTTCCAGCAGCAGAACTAAACGGTGTTGGAAAGGCTGCAAGCCCGGACAAAACCAGTTAAACACAGGTCTGTGCTCGGCACGAACCCACCGACACTTATCAACTTGTCTTTAACTAAAGTCCAACGTCTCTCTCTCGCCGCTCGGGGAGCGTTCAGGTGCTCCTCGGAAGATCCCCTTTCCCGGGGTGGGAAGTTGTTTTTCCCCGACGTCATTGTCTTCATCAGCTTTAAGTTGTCATGTGGAAACGGCAGTGGTGTATAAAGTACCCAAAAGCCGTACTTGAGTAAAAGTAAAGATACCTTACTGGAAAATTACTCCAGTAAAAGTAAAAGTCACCTATTAAAATACTACTTGAGTAAAAGTCTTAAAGTATCTGATATTTTCTGTACTTAAGTATCAAAAGTATTTTTCTGATATAAAATGTACTTAAGTATTGAAAGTAAAAGTACAAGTACATGCTTTTAATAAAAAAGCAAAGGGTCAGAATTTTGAGAATTATGAAGTTTATTCTTTTAAGTGCTGTGGCCACCGTGACCAAGGACCAGGAGTTGTGTTGATAAAATAACTGGGTTAGCTGAGATCTCGATTTATATTATCAGATCCATCCATATATATTATGTTCAACATAATATATTGTACCTAAGTATACTTTTGCATCTGCTATGAACTTATCATCATAATTCTCCAAAAAGCAATATGACACTATGAAGGACTTGTAACAGTGTGGTTATAAGTATGCTCATTCCGCCCGCCGTGGGTCTCTTGGTACCGGTCTGTGGGTCTCTTGGTACCGGTCTGTGGGTCTCTTGGTACCGGTCTATGGGTCTCTTGGTACCGGTCTGTGGGTCTCTTGGTACCGGGCCACAGAAAGAATGAATGAAACATTTCAATTAAATAAAAAAAAATCAAGGCCGGAAAGATGTTTTATTGTGAAAAATGACCGCATACATCCGTCTGTGGTAACCTCAGACGGAATCTCTTGACACATGTCAAGATGTTACGTTACTCTAAAAATGAAACGTAAGTCTGTTACAACTCTGTCGGTGATCTGGAAACCAAGGCAGAGTATCCTGAGATCGCCAAAAAAGCATGAAAACCTGCTTCCATTTCAACATCCTGTCTTTGTGCAGCGCGTTATAAGTTAAGCAGTAGACTGGACTAAAGGTTTAGTTAGGAGTAGAGTCAGTAGACTGGACTAAAGGTTTAGTTAGGAGTAGAGTCAGTAGACTGGACTAAAGGTTTAGTTAGGAGTAGAGTCAGTAGACTGGACTAAAGGTTTAGTTAGGAGTAGACTGGACTAAAGGTTTAGTTAGGAGTAGACTGGACATAACGAACACACGTTGGGTGTCGTTGTCTCCCGTCTTTCCGAGGTCGGACCCGGTCTGTGTAAATATTGTCTTCACATAACCGGTCCGTGACGCATAAAGGTTTGGGAGCGCTGGACTAGAGGATGTAGAGGGAAAATGCAAAACATTGTGATTCGCAAAACCTGCTTGGTGGAGTCTGTGTTCCACCACAGTCCCCGATGTTTTTTTTTTTTTCTAAAGATAGATTTGATTTTGTAGCGAGTAACGAAGGTTTCAGGAGAAATGTATCGGAGTAAAAGTATCATTTTTCTTTGCAAAATGTAGTGAAGTAAAAGTAAAAGTAAACAGAAATATAAATAGTAAAGTAGAGTACAGATATCCCCAAAAACTACTTAAGTACAGTAACGAAGTATTTCTACTTCGTTACTATACACCACTGGGAAACGGAATGCCACAAAGAGGATATCTTGTATTAGACTTGTAGCGGCGTTCCGTCGGGGGGACAAACACTTAAAGCAGTGGTTCTCAAACATTTTTTTTTTTATTGCAATCACTTAGAACAATGAAAATAAAGTTCTATCTGTGCAAAAAATAACTAATATTTAGTTACTACTAAATAGCTCATTGTGGAAAACAATAAGCTTGTTTCCAGTATTAGTGGAGCAGTGAGCCTCTACACATCTTTTAAAAACGAGGTTGTAGATTTGATACAATTCATGTTCAACGTTGAGCTGAGATCTGTTTTCTGTTTTAAGAGACGCAGCAGCAGAAAGGACGTCACGGAGACTTCTGGCAAAGAGCCAAAAATCTGCGAGTCGCGCATGCGCAAGCGTAACCTATTTAACGGCGTACCGTAACCATTTACCCGAAATTACAGGCATTTCTCCCTGTATTTATTAATGACTTAGTTTTATGCCCGTGTACTTTGTACTTTTGTAATATGTGAAGCCAGCAGCTCATTGTTGGTAGAAGACACGAGCACTTTGTCTCCTTCACCTGGAGCAGGAGAGCTGCTGTTGCATCTTCACCCTGGGAGCGTTTAAAACGCAGATATAGCGGTCTGCTTTTCACGCGACATATTGTTCCGCTCTCTGTCCGCTGGTGTGTGCTCAGTGCTCACCTGTGTGTTTGCGCGCGCACGTGTCTGTGCGCATCGGGGCGGAACTCCACCATGCACGACACAGAGAGCAGAGGAGAAGTGTTAACGCGACCATGTAGAGACATAAATGACAAGCTGTCTGTTGATAAGATCAATAAAATACGGCCGTTTAGTTTGTTTAATAACAGAACAAGGTGTAGATCTGTTCTATAGGAAAGAGAACCTTAAATGAGGACTTGTGATCTGGGCTATCAATCAAATTACAGGGGGGCGCCCCGCCCCCTATTATAAGGTAGGGGAAACACTGTCCGAGCTGCAGACACAGAGTTCCTCTTCTCACGCGAATGACAGGAGACCGTTCATTTCCTTTTCTTTGGTTTTATTTTGTGCAGCAAAAAAACACTAACAAATACACAAAAACTAATAAACGGTCAAAACGATCACACAGTAAAAGAACTATCTGCTCTCATGCCTAATGCAGCTCTTCCTTGCACCTGCTGCCATCATGACCTCATTAAATCACCTGGCTCGAGCGTCAGTCATTACTATAAACATCTTTCAGTATATTTTACCTATAGTTCCTACACTGTGAGCATAATTCAGAATATTAAACTATAAACACTCTTGAAATAAAAATTAACCAAAAAACACACTTGTGGCTCTTACATATCCGGCCCCTAATGGATAAGCTTAAAGATTAAACCATTACCAAATAACTTAAATTCAAAGAGCCATCAACTGAATCAAATATCATACTAAACAAATGTTCTTAATCACTGCTAATCTAAGTCTTTTCTTTACATTTCTTCATCATCTGATCTTCTTGTGTTCACGTTGCTTCCTGCAGTAAACACAGCTTATTTACAGGTCTCTCCAGCGTGCTGGTTTTAGTCTGCAGCTTCACTCTGCGTACAGTTCCACTGGAGTCCGGTATGGTTTGGGTTATCCTTCCCATTATCCATGTGTTTTGTGGTAACAAACTGTCAACTACTAGCACCACATCTCCATGCTTGAAGTTTCTTTTCAACCTTGACCACTTTTGCCGCTCATGGAGGAGAGGTACAGTAAGTATTCTCGAGTCCATCTGGTCCAAAACAGATCTGCGAGACACTGTACTTGCCTCCAGCGTCTCGTTGCATACTGATCGTCCTTGTTGAATGTTCCCGGTGGCATGTTGCGTTGCACCTTCATCAGCAGCAGATGATTGGGAGTCAGAGGCTCCATGTCACATGGGTCATCGGATGGGCTCGTGAGTGGTCGTCCATTGATGATACTTTCAACCTCACACATTAGCGTTTGGAGATCGTCGTCAGTGAGGGTCTGTTCTCTCACGAGGGCGTTAAGGATCCTCCGTGCAGTACGAATCTGCCGCTCCCAAACTCCTCCTTGGTGGGAAGCAGCTGGGCTGTTGAACATCCATTTTATGCCTTTCTTTTGCAAAGTCTTTTCAATCTTTAACTCGTTCAGGCTTTCAATGGCCACTCGCAACTCTTTTTCTGCGCCAACAAAATTTGTGATATTGTCAGAGTGCATGATGGAGACCTGGCCTCTTCTACTTATGAAACGGCGTATGGCGTTGATGCAAGAGCTGGTGTCAAGACTGTCTGCTATCTCTATATGCACTGCTCTAATGGCGAGGCAGGTCAACATCACACCGTACCTTTTGACAGTGCTCCGGCCCCGTTTGGCTTCAAAGGGACCAACATAATATACGGCCACATTGGTAAATGGTGGCTGATCTGGTGTCAGGCGATCTTCCGGCAGGTTGGCCATCTTTTGCTCTCCTACTTTGCCTTTGAGCCTCCTGCAGACTGTGCATCTTGAGATAAGCTTTCTGATAGCTGAGGTTGCTTGTGGAATCCAAAACTTTTGTCTTAAGTGCAACAACATGTTGTTGCGCCCACAATGTCCAGTCTTTTCATGAAGATCAAGCAAAATGAGAGAGGCGACTCTGGAGTCTTTTGACAGAATTGCTGGGTTTTTGGCACAGTACAGTCAGGTCCATAAATATTTGGACATTGACAAATTTTTCATTATTTTGGATCTGTACACCACAACAATGGAGTTGAAATGAAAAATATGTGCTTTAAGTGCAGACTTTCAGCTTTAATTTGAGGGTATTTACATCCAAATCAGGTGAACGGTGTAGGAACTACAACAAATGTATAAGTGGCCACCCCGTTTTTAAGGGACCAAAAGTAATTGGACAAATTAATATAATCATAAATCTAATTGTCACTTTTTAAACTTTATTGAAAATCCTTTGCAGTCAATGACGTCTGAAGTCTGGATTCCATAGACATCACCAGACGCTGGGTTTCGTCCCTGGTGATGCTCTGCCAGGCCTCTACTGCAACCGTCTGAAGTTCCTGCTGCTTCTTGGGGCATTTTCCCTTCAGTTTGGTCTTCAGCAAGTGAAATGCATGCTCAATTGGATTCAGGTCAGGTGATTGACTTGGCCATTGCAGAACATTCCACTTCTTTGCCTTAAAAAACTCCTTGGTTGCTTTCGCAGTATGCTTCGGGTCATTGTCCATCTGCACTGTGAAGCGCCGTCCAATGACTTCTGAAGCATTTGGCTGAATATGAGCAGATGATATTGCCCGAAACACTTCTGAATTCATCCTGCTGCTTTTGTCAGCAGTCACATCATCAATAAATACAAGGGAACCAGTTCCATTGGCAGCCATACATGCCCACGCCATAACACTACCTCCACCATGCTTCACTGATGAGGTGCTATGCTTTGGATCATGAGCAGTTCCTTTCCTTCTCCATACTCTTCTCTTCCCATCATTCTGGTACAAGTTTATCTTTGTCTCATCTGTCCATAGGATGTTCTTCCAGAACTGTACAGGCTCTTTTAGATGTTTTTTGGCAAACTCTAATCTGGTCTTCCTGTTTTTGAGGCTCACCAACGGTTTACATCTTGTGGTGAACCCTCTGTATTTACTCTGGTGAAGTCTTCTCTTGATTGTGGACTTTGACACAGATACACCTACCTCCTGGAGAGTGTTCTTGATCTGGCCAACTGTTGTGAAGGGGTTTCTCTTCACCAGGGAAATGATTCTTCTGTCATCCACCACAGTTGTCTTCCGTGGTCTTCCGGGTCTTTTGGTGTTGCTGAGCTCACCAGTGCGTTCTTTCTTCTTAAGAATGTACCAAACAGTTGATTTGGCCACACCTAATGTGTTTGCTATCTCTGATGGTTTTGTTTAGATTGTTCATCCTAATGATGGCTTGCTTCACTGATAGTGACAGCTCTTTGGACTTCATATTGAGAGTTGACCGCAACAGATTCCAAACACAAATACCACACCTGAAATGAACTCTAGACCGTTTATCTACTCCTTGTAAATTAAATAACGAGGGAATTACACACACCTGACCTTGGAACAGCTGAGCAGCCAATTGTCCAATTACTTTTGGTCCCTTAAAAACGGGGTGGCCACATTTGAATTTGTTGTAGTTCCTACACCGTTCACCTGATTTGCATGCAAATACCCTCAAATTAAAGCTGAAAGTCTGCACTTAAAGCACATCTTTTTCATTTCAACTCCATTGTTGTGGTGTACAGAGCCACAATAATGAAAAATGTGTCAATGTCCAAATATTTATGGACCTGACTGTATGTCATGGTGGATTTATCCAGCCGTCCTCCAACTCTCAAGATGCCATCTTGCAAAATAGGATCAAGCTTGTATAGCTGACTATTTCTCTTGACAGATCCACTACCGTAGAGGGCCTTCACTTCATCAGGAAACCATTGTTTCTGACTATGTCGAATAATTTCCACTTCTGCAGCCAACTGTTCCCAGCTCAGTGTGTTCTTTTCTATGTCAGATTTGACCTTTTTCATTTGTTGCTGCATACGTAATTTCTGTCTCTCTGGGTTTTTTTTCCGATCTGACCGATGGAGTGCCGTAATTCTTTTGTCCGTCAGGTGGATCAGAGTTTCCTTGACTCTCAAAATCCATGCAACTGCTCTCTTCAGTCTGTCCCAACTGTACTGAAGCAGTTTGTTCACAGAGTCAGCACTCTCCTCAGCTAGGATCGTATGCACAACAATGTTCCTGACCTCGGGATCTTCCTGCATGTCTTGCTTCACATTATCTGGCCTCTGTGGCCATTCACCTTCTGGCCACAACAGAAACTGTGGTCCTTTTTATCCACATATCGTCTTCTATGAAGCACTTTCATGCCTCTGGTGGCTTGATCAGTAGGATGTTCTGACATATCTCCACTGTGACGGTTTGGTAGCCTCTTCAATGAGAGCGATCCTGTTTGCATTCAACGTTGCTCCATAGCGCCACTAGTGGTCACAAACTTCACAGCCTGTTTGAGTTCCAGTCTGCACCACCTATAGAGCAAGCAGAGCAAGACACTCGCCTCTACATTGGTCATATAGCAGTAAGAACAACAATGATACCGGTGTTGTGAGTCATATTCTGTTTGAGTGACATACATCTTCTCTGCTTTCTAACTGCGTTAATAACCGTTTCAGCTGGTTGACCCCGTTGATGTACCTTGGCCACAAACGGAGGCTGGAGGAAAGTGACATGTACAGCGTTCTTCCAGAGGATCACTCTGAAATACTGGGAGAGGAACTCCACAGGTATTATGTGACATGGATACATTCTTAAATATGCGGAGTATTTACGCTCACGAAAAACCTGGAAACGGTAATGGAATTTGAAAATGGTCATTTCTGCTTCCAAGTCACGTGAAGACACAAAGCCAGCTGTTTCCAGTTATATCCCCGTCATTAATTTAGTCATGACGTGTATAGTAATGCTACTAAATCCTGAGCAGGGAAATTACCATAATTGTAACACCCAATTTGACATCTGCTTAACTCATCGTGTGGTAACTGATAATCTAAATGGTTGAATTGAAAGGAGGTTTGAATACAACAGCAATAAAGGCTTTGATGGGGAATTTCACTGTAAAAACAATTGTACTTATGTTGCCAACTAAAAACACTAACATTGTTAAATGAGTTACGGTTTGATAGTCACTAAGTTCCAGAGCAGAATGAATAGGCTTTTTGCTTTGTTGCAGATTTTGGGACCGTGAAGTTAGAAAAGCCACAAAGGAACTGAAGAAGCCCAAACTCTCCAGAGTTCTTATCAAGTGCTATGGGAAGTCCTACGCTGTGGCTGGGATTTTTACATTTTTACTGGTACGTTCTGGCTTTCTAAAGACTCCTTCACGTTTTGTAAGGTTAACTCCTAATGCTAAGAAGTAGGTTGGTATACCAAAGGGTATTTATCCTTAAATGAGTTCAAACATTTGTCCTTTGCATGTGTGTTTTTTTTTAAATATATATTTTGTCATTAGAAAAAAATACAATGTTCGCCCAATCGTAACTAAAAGGGCCTTTGCATGAAACCATTTCCAGATGATTGCTTTTAAATGTCTCATATTCTTGTCAGCTGCTGTTTTTGCGTGATTCTTAAAACCAAAATGACTGTCAGCAATGCATTCTTTGACATAAAGGAGACGATTAAAGTGATCCAGCCACTTCTTCTGGGGAAAATAATCACGTACTTTGAGAATTATGACCCAGACGACCAGAGGAGTCTTCACATGGTGTATCGGTACGCTGCTGCCATGTGCCTCTCCTCCTTTGGCCTGACTATCCTCCAACATCTCTACTACTACCACGTCCAGAGAACGGGCATGAGGATCAGAGTGGCCATGTGTCACATGATCTACAGGAAGGTCAGTGAAGGTTTAGCAGATCTTTTTTTCCAGACTATCGTACCTTCTAGAAACATGCTGCACATATGTTCAGTAATATTAACCAGACGGGTGAAATGTCTCGTCAGGCTCTTGGTCTCAGCAGTGAGTCCATGGTGCACACGACCACCGGACAAATTGTGAACCTCCTTTCAAATGACGTCAATCGTTTTGATGAGGTGACGTAAAGCAAGTTGGTTCTTAAACGCCAGCGCAGATGATCCAAAAACTCATGATGATCAATTGTCTCTGTAGGTTACACTGAACCTGCACTACCTGTGGGTGGGACCTCTTCAGGCGATGGTGATCATCCTTTTCCTTTGGTACGAGATCGGCCCGTCATGTCTGGCAGGCGTGGCCGTCCTTGCCCTCATGATGCCCGTACAGACCTGGTTTGGAAAGCTCTTTGGCATCTTCAGGTACATAACCAAAAAAGGCTCCAATAATAATTACTTATGCTCATGTTCTTTATTTATTTAGTTTTATTCATGTAATTTTATAATTTCTTTGCAGGAGCAAAACGGCAGTCCTTTCTGACAATAGAATCCGCATCATGAACGAAGTGGTCTCCGGCATCAGGATTATCAAGATGTACGCCTGGGAGAAACCCTTCTCATCACTGGTTACTGAAGTCAGAAGGTATGAATGGAAAACAATGTTTTTTTTGTAAATGTTGTTTGTGTTTTTGCAGGGGGGAAAATTGGAAATTTTAGGGCATTTACTTTTACTGGAACCACTGACATGAGGCCACATGTTTCAACATTTTGTTTTGCACTGTCCACTGACTAAAAAAAATACATTTGTTGAATAAATATATTATTAATATACTATTTATTTTACAATCTGTACTCATAATATGCCATTTAAAATGTTGACTTTCCCTATCAAACCAAATGGAATGACATATAGGACACAAATCATCAGTGTCTCTAGATCTCATGTTAGGGCTCCAGCTCTAATAGAAGTGAGTGTGGTTAAAATGTATGCTTTTCTGGAGTGCTGCTTCTACGCTGGAAAATGGGATTGAAAACAGTGGAACTAGTTTCTCTTAATCAGCGAGAACATGAAGAGAAAATGTTAAGTATGTGGAGTTTCTTTATCTTGGCTAACACTCTGTTCCCGTTTGGGTTCCCATGATGCAAAGGTGGAGTGAAGCTCTAATCTCTTCAAAGGTCTTCAAAGGTTTCTCATCAGCGGAGCAGTGTCAATCTTCTTTACGCGGTGTTTTGACGTAAACGTATGACGAACCAAAACCTGCAGCAACGCTGAATCTTCTGACTTAGCTTCATCCTCGTTTTCTGGTTTCTATGGCTGGTTCAGTTTTTTATGAAGGAAAAAACTTTACACAGTTATAGGGGTGAGTGTTGGATAATAAATACTAGATGTGTGGCTGAGTCTCACCTACTCATTTACACATTAACTCCTTTCAGAACATCCATTTGGAAATCCTGTACACACACACACACACACACACACACACACACACACACACACACACACACACACACACACACACACAGAGCAAGAAGGTGAATATCTTATTGGTAATGTAACTTCTCTATGTTTTGTAATACATCCATTTGAAACACTGTTGGAGAATTAACAATAACATTTATGTAAATGCAGTTGGTCAGGATCACACCTTTTGGGTCATGGCTATCAGTTTGTGAGGCAGTCTAACTGCTTTGCACCGTGTCCTGTGACCCATCAGATTCTGGGACCTTGATGGGAATTGAAGTGCATTGTCACTTCATCACTGGTAGCTCGGTCGGTTGTAGAAAATGCTTATGTGAAATATATTGCTTGAGTGAACACGGGCCTCGTTTCTATGGTGTTCGTTTGGAGCAAGTGATGCATCTCACGAGTGAACGGATAACAAAGCTCGCCCTTATCTGGTAAAACTGAGAAATCAGTAACACTCTGCTCAGACCTGAAAACAAAGATGAGCCATTCCTTCACAACTCGATAAACACTGCTACAATCACTGGTGACCCATTCCTTCATGTCAAAACGGTTTCTCAGAAAGGAGTTAATGTGTAAATGAGGATATCTTAACTGTGTCAAAGTGACCTGTAAGTCCCAGGACTTTCATACAGTCACTCTTTTCTTCTGCAGTTATAAAACAGAAAACAAGGATACAAATATGCAAGTGTTTTTAAAGTGCCCTTTTCTACCAACATATCAATGTTACCGGCTGTCATGAACCCTTTTCTCGTTGTTTGGGAACTTAACCTGTCGCCTGCCACATCAAAGGGGATTTGACTTAAATGCTTAATATGGCAGACGCACTGCAAGTCAGAGACGCTGGGATTAAATGGATGGATGACAAACTCTAGACCACAATAATTCTTAAGAGAATACTTTTACTCATATCAATTTGGCAGTGTTTGTTGTATAAGGCCAAAATACAACCACTTCTATTTTATTAGTAATATCGCAGATATTTGATTTATCGTTTTTTGTTCTGATTATCTTGTTTTTTTTCTCCTTTCTGACTGATATCGACACCTCGCACAAAACACATGACCTAAACAATATTTGCTCTGCAACTGATTTGGTCGATGGATTTCCACCAAAACATCACTTGCAGGCAAAGACGGGACTCCAGGTTTGCGTGGACTGATTGGAGTGTTTTTGAGGCTGTAGCTGCAGAAGTACATGAACTCACTGAACTATGGCGTCTTATATCATCATTTTAGGAGGACACGTGTGCCAAAAACAACAAACCCTAGTTCAGAGTTAAACTCAGCGGCTATTTCATCACAAAGGAATCCACTTACCATTACGGGTGACAAAGAAAAGTGAAGTTTGCAGTCATGTGAAACTGTTAGAAATAAAACAAATCAATACAAAGACCCAGCAGTTAAGTTTCAACAGCATAGAACTATTCAGCGACTACTGACTAGTCCAGAGGTGGGCAAACTACGGCCCGCGGGCCGGATATGGCCCGCCGAGTATTAATATACGGCCCGCCGAGTATTATAATTATTATAACATTAAAAAAAAATATTAAAAAAAAGTTATTAAAAAAAAATATTAAAAAAAAGTTTATTTTAAATAATTATAAGTTATAGTAAAGACCGCTGTAGCGCTTCTCCGTTCCCAAGTTCAGTTTCCCGAAGCACGATGACCACAACAGACCAGCGTTGATGTTTCTTCATGCTTATTTATTGCACAGCGCTCTTTTAGGCTTTTCGTGTGTGCAGCGGCTGTCATTCAGACGCTGTTGTGGGACTACGGATAATATTATGAACCCAGACACCACGGAGTTTGGTGTTCCGACGTATGTGGAGTTTACACAACAAGTATAAAGCAGAACTGGTGGTTATTTCCAAGGTGGATGGCAGAATCGGTATCCGTTTTACGGAGATAAGACCGGCGCAGTTCCTGGAGGAGTCGGAGAAATTCACCGAGCTGTGTGCGGCTACGGATAATATTATGAACCCAAACACAAGGGTGTTTCATGTTCCGACATGTTTGGGACTTCCACAACAAGTATAATGCAAAACTAGTGGTTATTTATTCCATAATCGATACCGGAAAAGACAGCTCTTTTTCACGGAGAGACCCGACGGCGATAAGCCACGCCCTGCACGTCAAACACTCTCCATCCATCTGATACTGGCCCGGCCCGTCTGTCAAATTTTTTAATTCAATGTGGCCCCTGAGCCAAAAAGTTTGCCCACCCCTGGACTAGTCCAACCGGGGCTCTGTGTCTGTCAGAGGGTCTGAATGGGATACGACTACCAGCAGAGCAATAACGCAATGCACGACAGACTATAAGTAGTTTTTGTTTTGTTACCCTATCCTCATTCAATTAAAAAAAAAAAGTTTTCCTCCAGAAAACGTTCTGCACATTCCTAATCATATCCTACATACAAGTTTCCTGAGAAGTCGAGAATTCACTTGTAAAATTGTAATTGAATGAGGATAGCGTAACAAAATAAAAACCTACTGTATAGTCTGTTGTGCATTGTGTTATTGCTCTGCTGGTAGTCGCATCCCATTCAGAATCTTGCTGAAACACGGTTTCATTGTCAGTTAAAAGTTCCCCACAGTACCTTGAAGTAAAACGCTGCAACCAGTACATTCACCAGTTCAGAAGTCTTATCACATGTTTACATGAACGATTCAGGAATATTTATCTAATATTCTGTATTATCTAATATCTGTATCCTAGAAAGGCCAAACATTTAGGTTGACTGACTTATCATAACAATGGTGGTTATGCATCACTTGACACCCATCATTTGTCCTCACGGTGCAATATTTCAGATTTGACACTTTGAGCTCACTCTCCATCTGTCGTCCTCTCTCCAGGAAAGAGATCGCTCAGATACTGAAGAGCTCCTACCTACGAGGGCTCAACATGGCCTCCGCCTTTGCCAGCATCAAGATCATCGTCTTCGTCACCTTCACCGTCTACGTTCTCCTGGGCAACGCCCTCACCGCCAGCAGTGTGTTTGTCACGATTTCCCTCTACGGTACGATCAAGCTCACGGTCGCCCTGTTCATCCCACTGGCCGTCGAGAAGTTGTCAGAGACTGTGATCAGCGTTCGCAGGATTGAGGTAATTCTCTTTTATATTTGTTGCCGTTATTTGTGTATTGTAGTAAAAGTGGACGTTCAATTATTTAGACGGCTATTTCTAGGATAGTTAATGAGCGCTTTTCATTATATCCACACAATTACCTAAAAGGTATAGGTGTGTGAATCTGGCAGGAAACTAAATCCTGTAAAACACAGACCTTTTTTATATGAATATAACCCTTAAGCAAACATTATGTAGTTCTTCTCCAGCAGCCATCATTTTTACGTTACCATAAAGATCCATTCTAATATAATTTTGCACATAATTAGAGTCCTAAATGGCTGGTTGATCAGCCACTGATCACATTAAGTGTACAAGAAGGGTCACGATCCCTTTTAACTAAACATCACATGTCAGGGACATTCTGTGACCTTCCTAGATAACTCCTGCTATGACACTAGAGGTAATAACTTGACTGAAACGTTTTATTTGCGTTGTAAATCTTTATTATCCAACCACACGTTTCGGCTGTGCTTGATGAATGATCGGTTACACATAACATTCTTCTTTTAAGGCCTTCCGGGACACTTTTTTTCACAAAGTGAATGTCAAAATGCTGATATGTTAGGCATGATAGCGCTGGTTGATAGCGCTGTAAAAAAACAACAACTTTGAAACCCAGACTGTCTGAGTTTTTAATCCTAAAGTTCAAAGTATGAAGGCATGTGTGTGGATTAACTCCTCCCAGGCTTTTCTCCTACTGGACGAGATTGAGAAAAAAAAGAGCGGGCTTCTTCTGGAGGAAAAAAAGGAAAACTCTATTGAGATTGAAAAGTTGACCTGCTACTGGGATAAGGTGAATATTCTAACCTTAAAGTGATATTTATTACAGGACATGAGTGTGCTTAAATGCTGTACATTACATGTATTGTAAGAGCCAGAAAGGCCAGTCTTGGTTTTTTTACACAATGTGTTCAAAAGCCAGACATGAAATGAAATGGAAGAATTGCTACATGGCTTTTGTTTCTCCAAATGAGTATCTTTTTGTTTTTTTTCTTGTCAGAGTTTGGACTCTCCATCGCTGCAGAACATCTGTATTACAATGAAGTCGCACCAACTTCTTACTGTAATTGGCCCGGTGGGAGCTGGAAAGGTCCGTGCACCTGTGCAAACCAATTGAGCTCCTGCTTTAATAAACCATCTGAGCAGCAACAAAGGAACACGTGTGTATTCACCTCACTGTCACTTTCTAGCCAGCTCACATGTCTGTACAATCCATGCTCCCCTCAGTCGTCTCTGCTGAGCGCCATCCTGGGAGAGCTGCCTCACGACACAGGAATCCTGAAGGTCAAAGGTCGGCTGACGTATGCCGCCCAGCAGCCCTGGGTGTTCCCCGGAAGCATCCGCAGTAACATCTTGTTTGGGAGAGAGCTCAACGCCCAGAAGTACGAGAGAGTCCTCCGAGCCTGCGCTCTAAAGCAGGTGAGACGTAACACTGTAGCAGCACGCTCTCCTGTGGCCATATCGGAGGTGCTTTGCCTCGTCAATAGAACGGAGTAGGACTTGTTCATATCTCTTCTTTTAAACAGAAAAGGTTTATATTTAGTGAAATACACTCCAGTTCTGATATATCAGAAGCTATTGCAGCTGCAGCATCGACACTAAACTCTTCAGGAGTTAATTGTTGTTGAGAACAAGCAGAGCCCGTCTCATTTACCATGCGTTGTGCCGTGTCATCAGCATTCATATCTATACAGTGGTGGGCCCTCGCCGTCAGCCTGTTTTCCATTGAACCTCCTCGGGTGAGCGTGGTGGCGAATTTTACGGTAGTTAATATCGTTCTCTTGAGTGTGCAGTGTTTTAGTGCCGCAGTTTTGTTGGATTGTTTTGTTATAACTAAATGTGACCTGGCTCTTGTTAATGTGGAGTACATGCATTGTCCGATAATGACGCTGCATCCCGTCATGCGCGTATTTATGTAAACTATATCAGACGGCACAGAAGGCCCACGTCGAAAATCCACGGCCCGCCACTGTATCTATACCAGTGTGTTTGTGAATAAAATGTTTGTTTGAGCACAGCGGTGGAAAAAGTGCTCACTGTGTAGAAATGCTCTGTAAAAACCCTGTATGGAAAATGTTAGGAAACTTAAGTAATAGCACTAAAGTATTAGCATCAAAATATACTTAAAGTAGAAGTAGGGCTATTAATTATGCAGGCTGGCCCATTGCGTAATAATATATAGGCCTATTCTATCATTGGATTATGATTATTAATGCATTCATGTGTGCAGCTGGAAAGGTGGAGCTCATTAAACAACTTTATACACTACAGGAAATAATGAAGTAAAGTAAAAGAACCTCAAAATTGTACTTGAGTACAGTATTTGAGGAGGCTAAATGCACTAGTAGTTACATTCCTATACTGCTGGAGCACAACAGTTTACACATCTCATAGATCTAGCCAGTGAACCAGATCGATGCATTCAACTTTGAAAATGTGTTTGATTTCTTACATGGCTGTATGGAAATATTGCCTCACTTTGCACAAATGTTGCATTTGTACTAAACCTCCATTGTCTTTGAGTGCAGGACCTGGAGCTGCTCCCAGACGGAGACCTGACTCTGATCGGGGACAGAGGGGCCACACTCAGCGGGGGACAGAAGGCTCGCGTCAACCTGGCGAGGTGTGTGTGTGTGTGTGTGTGTGTGTGTGTGTGTGTGTGTGTGTGTGTGTGTGTGTGTTTCACTTGATGCATGACGATAAACAAAGTACAATAGTGTAAAGACACTATCAAAAATATGTAAAGTTACAATATTATTTGATTATTATGGGTACTGGCTGAGGATTTAAGGGACTTGGAAACAACGGTCTTGAGGAGAGAGACATGAAATACTGGGTGAATCCTCATGGAACGAGGCAACTGAAGTTTGACCGAGACAGGGTTGATGATGGAGATGATGGGATAAGGACCGACATATCTGGGAGAGAGCTTCCTACACTCTGTGCGGAGGGAGATGTCTTTGGCCGAAAGCCACACTGATTGTCAGAGTGCGCTCTAACGCCTCCACAGGGATTCCTTGATCCCTAATAAAGTCAGTGTCCAAAAAGTTCTGTTCAGCCCCTGAATCAATGAGAGCTGACAGGTGCACAGGCCCAGATGACAACCTCAAGGTGGCAGGAAACAAAGACCGAGACTCGGAATGGGGAATTCTCCTTGAACCACTCGCCAGCACCCCCACTCCTACCGGCAAGCTTTCTCTTTTGGCCGAGCGGAGCACCATGCGGTGTCCCGACTCACCACAATAAAACAGCTTCCCGTGCTGAGGTGTCTCTCTCTCTCCGGAGGAGAGAGATGGATCCGCCCGAGCTGCGTCGGCTCCTCCGGTTCCAATGACTTTCAAGCTGTCGCGGGCCACATAAAATGACGTGGCGGGCCGGATTCGGCTGAGTGTCTTCTTCTGCATATTGGAGTTTGTTAAACAACTGACTGACGCATTACCGCTACCAGCTATATTGTAACTGAGCGTCTCGTGGATAACAGTAATATCTCTGCTGTCTTCAATTGATAACCTATGCGGTCCCGCATAGAATAAAACTGAAATGACAGTCCCTGTTACAAACAAACAAACATTCTCTCAGGTAAAAAACTGAATGTTTTTGGCGGCCCTCTAGGTGGCGCTCCCGGCCCTATCGTTAAGAATCACTGTCTTAGATGACCCTAACGTGTGTGTGTATGTGTGTCTCTCTCTCTTCAGGGCTGTGTACCAGGATGCAGACATCTACCTCCTAGATGACCCTTTAAGTGCTGTGGATGCTGAGGTTGGGAGACACCTCTTTGAAAAGTGAGTGACTGCCATATCTGTCCAAATTGTCAGTGTGTCCCAAATCTATTCTGCATGCCTGTGTTTCATATACATGGACACGTGTCTATCCAACAGGCCGGTGGGGGTCTGGCAGTATGTACTAACCTAGTAACTGAACAAAGTATACTGTTAGAAGTACAGAACATTATTCACATGCTTTAACATGCGTCCATGCTCGGAGGAAATGTGTCATCAGAAGTCCATCCAACTGCAACTTTGGAGCGTCGCTGCCTGAAACTGAAAGAAAAATAGCTGTCTTAAGATAAAATAATGTATTTATACGTTTTAAGTATTAAGACCTTTCAGGAAGTGTCTTCGATTTTTTTTTTTCAGCTATGATTATCGCCAATATACACTTGCATTGTTGGAGAATAGTATTTATCAGCAGCATTTTGTAAGGATACTGTCAGGTGGTCTGAGTATCTTTTCTGGTGTGAACACACTTCATGCTTAAAACCTGCTCAGAAGAAGAAGAAGTGTGTAATATGGAAATGTGCAGTGTTTAAAGTTGAATTTAGACTCAGTCATAAAGTGCACAGTTAAAGTTACACTTTATTTGAATAAAGGTGCATCTGTGGCCTCCTGAAGAACAAGTCTCGGATCCTGGTCACCCACCAGCTGCAGTACCTGAAGGCGGCCGACCAGATCGTGGTCCTGAAGGAGGTTGGCTAATAAAGGCTCCAGATCTCTGTGGTGTTATGTCTAAATGTGGAAACATTTGTTCATTTTAAATTCAGTCTGCTCACAGTTTAGTTTGAATCCCTTTGATCTACCAGTCGATCGCGAAGGTAGTGCGAGTAGATCGCGGGTAGATCGCATCCCATTAAAAAAAAAAATTACGCAAAACGCAGCTCCCGGTGTGCAAATGAGTAGGCTCGTTCGTAAGAGCTGCGCCTCGCCTGGAATCCAGACGAGAGTAGGCGGGAGCAGCAGGGGGCGGAGTCAAAAAACTGCGGTCAAGTCGGACAGTTTTCAGCTGCCTTCAAAGTACACACAGGAAGTCACAGAAAAAATGACTTCCTGTTAGTTCTGAACTTTAGGCTTTGTAGTTTACAGATAATGTTTGGATTTATTCATATGTGTTTATAAATATATATTTATGTAGAAATGTGTGTGTAGCTGCATCCTTTGTTTTTTTTATGTCTGCCTGTGAAATACATTACTACTGGTTTTGTGTGTTATATAAATACGATTTTGTATTATCAACCACACAAGATATGTTTTTAGATTAAACATGAGACTAATGGTCAACAATCCAGCGTTAAGTATGACAACTACACATAAAATAATAATGTTCTACAACACGTGGTGTTTGCTGTCAGATCTAAGAGCCACTCTCTGATGTGGCGACAGCCAGGCGTTTCCCATCATGCACTGCGCCACGTAGTCGATGGAGAGCTACTGCGGCACCTGGCTCGGAAATCGGGGGCCGCCTTGCTCTCGTGAGATTATCGTTGACCACGTGTGCATGACATCAGAGCAAATCGGGATCAAGTCGGACACAAATCCAACCGGCATGTATTGCGCGGCGATCGCCGGCGATCAATTCTGCGAAGAACGGGTTCATCTCCAACGAACCTATTATTGGCAATCACTACGTACGGTGCGCCCGCAATGGTTGGCACCTTGAATGGATTTATTGCCAAGTACAGGGAGGACGATGTTTTCCCCGACTTCCTTAATTACCACTGCATAATACACCAACAAGCATTATGCGCTACAATGCCAAATGTGAAAGAGATCATGGATGTGGCAACGAAGATCACCTGTTCTGTTCGAGCGAGAGCTTTTCAAAAGACGGCTGTTCCGTGCGCATCTGGAGAAGGCCGACTGTATAATAATATTTTTTATAATATTAAGTCCAAGCACCGTTCCACCATGACTGATGACCATTTGGTCTGCCTGAGACTACCAGGAGCTACTGTCCGGACTATGCAACCCTGCTGGTTCCATTCAGTGAGGTCATCAGTAAAATGTAATGACCAAAAATTTACAGAATTGTATCGTTTCATAAGGGTTCATGCAGTTATGCAAGGTACGCCAATATTGTAAATATAAAGTATACTCATATATATATATATATATATATATATATATAAATAAATAGGTATTTACCATTGTTAATGTAGGTAGATCTTTTTGACCAAAAAAGTGTGGGCACCCCTGATATAAAGTCATCCGTGTTCAAGAAAAGAAACTTGAATATTCACTGTAATTATAGTTTTTGTCAAGGAACCACATTGCTTTAAGCCCCACGGGACCTAGATAGGTTGAATTTTAGACATGATAGTTAAACTGTGTAAAACATTACAATAATCATGAACAAATATATTGATGTTACACATCAAATTAAACAAGAGAACCTGGGCTACAATAATTAGTCCGCCATTTCAACACAACTCAAACACCAACCAAAATAATTATTAAAATATCATAATCATAATTTTGTCATGAGTCAGCCCACTCGGCATGTTTCCAGAACTAGCAACCCGTAGCTCGGTGCTATCAGAAAAAAGCTTTATCGCTTTACAGTCAGAAATGCTGCCTACCTTTGTTGATTAGAAAAAGAACACATTTTCCCCAGTAAATCCACACTGATATAAGTGTATTGAACACCATAAGTAATATACAAGTGAGATATAAGGAGACCATATTTGGAGACCTCGCCTGAATTCTCTCTGTACTAAACTCTCTCTAACTTTGTTCTGCTTCACTTTTTCAAAGTAAAACTTTGCAGAGAGACTGTTCACATATTGTGCTATGATTTGGGAGCGCTTTAGACTTTAGTGAGGCATCATTTCAAAGAGATAAACATCCTGAAAGTGCTTTTTTTTATAGGCGGACCTGAAACTTCTATTTTTGCTGTGTTTCAATCTTTATTTACTCTTCACCAGTAACATATATACTAATATTTACACATCTGAACAAAAACTCACATGGGTTGCCTTTATTATAACACCAAAATTATTCAAACAGCCCTTGTGGTTGCAGAGATGCACCCTTTTTAGTTTGGGTATGTCATTTCGAGCAGAATCCTTAAAAACACCCATGGGGCTTAAAAGGTTGGTTGGATAGATGCCACCATACAACACACACACACACATGTTGGTGTGGATGTGCAACAGTATAGAACATGCATATGTCCATTGCATTCTAGTTCCTGAAACACAAATCCACAATTTTTGCTTGTTTTGTAATTATCTCACAGAATATTCAAGTTTCTTTTTTTTCTCAAAAATTACTGATTTTAAATGACAGGAATTCTGAGTTTTTCGCGGAATACAACCCCTCTAATCTGGCTCTGTGATTTCTTTATTTGTTTAAATTCAATGACTCTAATAACCCGCCGTGGATTGGTTCTCTCTGTGTCCTCCAGGGTCACATCATGGCTCGGGGAACCTACAATGAGCTGCAGTTCTCTGGCTTCGACATCGAGTCCCTGCAGAAGAACAATGAGGAGCAGAAGCAATGGGCTCGACCGGCTGATTCAGTGTCTTTACTCAGCCAGAGGACCAACCACTCGCTCGGCTCTGACAGCAGCCTCCTGCCACCAGAAGCCCACCGCGCCGACCAGCTGCCGGTACGCACATTCTCACAATATAATCTGACTCACAAATATAGTTTCTAATACTTTCTTTAAGATTGTGTTGGTCTATTTACCCCACACTACATCCCTGACTGTTTACTGCCAGCCTGGTCCATTCATAGAGTTAACCCAGCACTGCAGAGTTAGAATGAGTGTGTAGAGTTGATACAACTCCAGTTGCAGCCTGAATATGCCGTTGGCTCAATAATGACGTGTTTCGCAGGTTGAAACGGTTCGTTCCATGGCAGAGGAGACTCGAGCTGAAGGAAACGTCAGCAGCCACATCTACCTCCAGTACTTCTCTGCCGGCTGCAGCCCTCTGGTGTTGGTGGTTATAGTTCTGCTCAGCGGCACAGCTGAGGTAGGCCACGGCTCATGCCACCTTTGATTTGTAGTGTTTGGCTTCACTTTGTAGCTTCATGTCACCGGCTTCCAGTGTGAACACAGTATTAATTAATGTATAATACTAAGTAAGTATTTAAATCAGAACTGGCGTCAGGAAGCCGTCTCCTGTTTGTTAAATATGGCTTTTCTCAGCTGCTGTTCCTCATACAGTGAAAACCAGTTACCAACAAGGAAATAACTGAATTCACATGAACACGCCGATCATTTTCTACAGTTTATTGAACGTTGTTTCCATTCATAGGTTGCATATATTCTGCAGGACTGGTGGCTGGTCTACTGGTGAGTATTTAATAACATTTCTAACTGTAAATGCAGATTTATATATGCTGTTTGTTAGACTGTTTGTTGACTCTTCTGCTGTGTGGCTGTTGTTCTCTGGTCCTCTGCAGGGCAAGAGAGGAGTTCTTTAACAGCACAGCTGGGCCTGGTAGCTTTCAAACAGGCTTCAATGCTACTAGCTCAGATCAAGAGCTCAATCTCAATTACTACCTCGGGATTTATTCAGGTGAGCCTTCATGCACACATGTTGTATGTGATGTTTATTAGTCAACAGTTACAGTGATAGTTTTGAAATGACACAAATCATGACGGTATGATCCAAAGCAGTCGTGTTGTTTTTGCTCTGAGGTTTGACAGCAGCTGCTGTGGTCTTTGGCTATGCCAGGAGTCTAGTGACCTTCCGTGGGTTGGTGAGATCAGCTCAGGCTCTGCATAACAACATGTTCAGCGCTGTCCTTCGCACGCCGGTTCACTTCTTTGACGTCAACCCCATCGGTGAGCCCTGCTCAGAATGTACATCGAGTATAAACTCGGGCCCAAGCGCACTAAAGCATCTGACACCTTGTTTTAGGGAGAACACCCAAGTCGAGGTCCTGTTGAGGTTGTTGGTATGGAAGGCTTGGTCCTTGTTCACTCGGGTACATTAGGTATAACTTCTTGTTGCTGCGTTTACATCCAGCTGGTGCTCAAGGTAACTCAAACAAAGCAATTGTTTTTCTCACTGACTTTGCAGGAAGAATTCTCAACCGGTTTTCCAAAGACATCAGCCAGATTGACTCCATGCTCCCCATCACCTTTGTGAACTTCTATCAGGTGAGACACGATCCCCATGATCCATTTAGACGACTGTACTGTAAACGCACTGCATTGTTTTTATTATCTACGTTCACACCTCCTTGCAGTCGACAGACTCTTGACGAGATCTTTATTCTCTTAACCAGTGTTCCTAATGATGTGATGCGTGTTGTGAAGTTATTTTTACAGAACGTTGGCGTGGTTGCGGTCGCTGCTTCCGTCATCCCTCTCATCCTCATCCCCGTCATTCCTCTGCTTGTTGTCTTCGTGTACTTGAGGCGTTTCTACCTCTGCACTTCACGAGATATCAAACGCCTTGAATCTACAAGTATGTTCATGGCTTCTTGCCCTAATTAAACCAGATGTATTAGCAGTGGGCTTTTTAGACAAAGAAGGAAAGTTCACCCTCTTTGTCGTCGTCCCTGCAGCTCGCAGTCCGGTGTTCTCCCACCTGTCCTCGTCTCTTCAGGGCCTGTGGACGATCAGAGCCCTCAGAGCCGAGGAGCGGTTAAAGAAAGCCTTCGACGCTCATCAGGACCTGCACACAGGTTCTATTACCAAATATTGCTGTTATCACGTTGACACATTTTGACTTTCCATGCGTATTAATAGTTGGAATGCCGTTGGCAAAGGAGAACGTAATTATTCCAACATTATTATTCCTTATAGTCTCTCCTGTCTGGCAGCTTTGGAACACTGCAATATTTCTTGGCTGTATCTGGAAGGTCTTTCTCTAAAATGCTCGTTCTGTCTCCGGTGTCAGAGGCCTGGTTTTTGTTCCTGATGACCTCCCGCTGGTTTGCACTTTACCTCGACAGCATGTGCTCCGTACTTATCGCCATGTCAACATTTGGCTGCATCCTACTCCGAGATGGTGAGGAACCATGTGCACACTAAAGATTAAAATAAAAGATTAAAACAAGCTGTACAAATTAATAGAGTTCTACTAATGTAAAAACCATCCCCTGCATGCTGGTGGAGGCTTTGCATCGGCGTTATTTGTGGTGTCTTTATCAATTGGATCGAGCTCTAAGTAAAAATAAATTATTGAGTGAACATTAGTATGGATTTAGGATGGGAATATGTAAGCATTATGCTTCTACCTATACCTTTTGAGTCTTTCTGTTGTATATTAGATTGTGGCTTTACTTATTGTATTGTAATGATTGACACATGATATAACAACATGTCTGTTAATCAGGGCTGAAGGCTGGAGAGGTGGGTCTGGTGCTGACCTATGTCGTGACACTGGTAGGAAACTTCCAGTGGACGGTGAGGCAAAGTGCAGAGGTGGAGAACATGGTGAGAACACTTACCGTAAACTATTAGCTCAGATTGTTGTTTCTTCATAAGATGCTGATCAGGCTCAGTGTTAAACATCAGACTGAATAAAGAGCTAACGTACTCTTTATGAGCAGAGTCAGGACATAATAATCAGTCTACTTCACAGCCGGAGGTGTGAGGCCACGAGGAAGCACAATGAGCTCATTGTAAAGAATCTCTTCTCTCTTCAGATGACGTCAGTGGAGAGAGTGGTGGAGTACACTGAACTGGAGAGTGAAGCACCCTGGGAAACCGAGAAGCGGCCTCCTCCCGAATGGCCCAACAAAGGCCTGGTGACCTTTGACCGGGTCAGCTTCTCCTACAGCAGCGACGGACCCCTGGTCCTCAAAGATATCAGCGCCACCTTCCAACCCAATGAGAAGGTGAGCGTCTTGGTTCGCCTACAAGCGGGTTCTGCTTTTCATCGCACGCGGTTTACAAAGTCCTTTCCTGGGTCATCAGGTCGGCATCGTGGGTCGAACAGGCGCTGGGAAAAGCTCTCTGGTCTCGGCTCTGTTCCGCCTGGCAGAGCCTCAGGGGAAGATCTACATCGACGGTGTTCTGACCTCTGAGATCGGCCTCCACGACCTGCGCCAGAAGATGTCCATCATCCCTCAGGTGAACATCCGCTCACCTCGTTTACTTCGTCTACCCGACAACATTTACAACTCGCAGCAAAACAATCTAGATTGATAACTTGTACAACGGGAAAGACGTATAATGTGTATTTCTAACCGTGGTTCCTCTGTTCTCAGGACCCGGTGCTGTTCACAGGCTCCATGAGGAAGAACCTGGACCCGTTCAGCCGGCACAGTGACGAAGACCTGTGGAAGGCTCTAGAGGAGGTAAGCGTCCACTCGGCTCAAGAGTTGTGTTTCTAGCTGTGATGTGGAGCGCGTCGGGCCAACACTCCTCCGTGTCCCCAGGTGCAGCTCAAGTCTGTGGTGGAGGAGCTGCCGGGGAAGCTGGAGACGGTTCTGGCCGAGTCGGGCTCCAACTTCAGCGTGGGCCAGAGGCAGCTGGTGTGTCTGGCCAGAGCCGTCCTGAGGAAGAACCGCATCCTGGTGATCGACGAGGCCACGGCCAACGTGGACCCCAGGTACTGTGAGACGGCAACGAATGCACGATGCTACTCAGTGTTGTTTGTTTTGAGCTAGAAAGATATATTATATATTATATATATATATGCTGCACCTCATGATATACTTGTGTTGATGCCATCGTTCAGATGACATCATCAAAGACTTTATTCATGTACTTGTGCGCTCTGCAGGACAGATGAGCTGATCCAGAAAACCATCCGGGACAAGTTCAGCGACTGCACCGTGCTCACGATCGCTCATCGTCTCAACACCATCGTAGACAGCGACAGGATTCTGGTGAGGCCGCTGACTCGTGGATTCTAGGGAAGAGAACTTGTTCATGTAGTTTTATCTTTTAGTCCAGATGTTTGCTTTAGGTCAACATAGTTCAAATCAAACAGTCTGATACATATGAATGTGTTTTAGACATGTGCTCATGATGTCAGCGCTTTGGCACTGACAGCTGAGCTCCTCCCACATCAGCTAACATCGTTAGCACCATGAGCTACACGGTCGCCATGTTGAGAGCCGTAAAGAGGCATTAGAAAAGCTCCCATCTCGTATTATACATCTTAAGTTTGATTTCTGTCCGTGTGTTTAAATAAATCAGCTAATAAGTGCTCTGCTCTGTTGTCACCACAGTAAATATTCTCGTATCCTGCAGCCTCCGTTTGTTGCTAAGCACTTGGGATTATAGTCCTGGACACTTGTCAAACTCGGCAATTAACCCGTTTTTTTTCCCTCATGTGACACTAAATGTTTGTATACTGTTGGCTTGCTAGCTCTGTTAGAAGTGTCTATCTTCCACACAGTAAACAATACATTTGTTTTCTTTCTGCAACTTCTAAAAGGGCTGTGGATGCATTCTTTTTGTAATAATTATATCTACATTAAAATATTGTTTGACCTTGATCAAAGCAAAGGCCGGCCAACACTGACACACTTTGTACGTAGTTCGTCCTCATGGGCAGTGGCACCTTGTATATTACCATCAAGTGTATACAAGTGCAACCATTGACCCAGTGGATATGCGCTTCATTATTCTACAGCTGGATGGACATGACCATCATATGACTTGGAAGAGAAAGAATGGAATACATTTTCTAAAACAAATATTTTAAAACCATTTGAGATTTGCGTTAACTTTAAATTCTATTTCTAATCCTATTAATTTCTCCAGTGCTTTGTACTGTGGTTGGTTTTAATTCATTTAACTCATGTTCTTTTTAGACAATAATTTACCGCTTTAGGTTTTGTGAAGCAGCCGTACAGTAACTTACTGTTTTAGATGTCAAACACTGAACTGTCTGCACCACTGCTGAGACAGTTAACGTTGTTGTTGTTGTTCCATCCTTTAAGGTCCTGGACGGTGGCACCATCCAGGAGTTAGACCGGCCCTTCACCCTGCTGCAGAACACAGAGGGCGCTCTCTACAGGATGGTGCAGCAGACCGGCCCGGCCGAGGCCGCGGCGCTGCTGGAGGCAGCCAGACAGGTAAACGGCAGCTCGCATTAAAATATGTATGTGCAATATCTTCATTTAGAACTCGTGGAATTTGTGTTTCCTGCAGGCTTGTTCAAAGGCAACGAAGAAGTCTTGACGGCGGAACAAGATTTAAAAGACTGTTACACAGACTCCACATGGACGTAGTCTGAGAACAAATCACACTCCTGAAGTAAACGACGCAGAATCTACCTGCTAATGGTTACCATCGCTTCTGAAGTTAGCAGGAAAACTGGATTTCTATATTGCCTTTTAAGTAATTTATCATTGTTACATGTGAATAAACAGCTGTTCAGTGTATGTCATGATTTGCTACCACGGAAATCCAACTTTGATACTTCCAGAACAATTAAAATGTGAAAATGATCACAATATGAATCTTTTGTACTGTTCATAATTACTCATAAAGGTTATTCAATGTTGGGGGACTTCCGGTGGAGCGGGATATGGAGTAGTCGCACGCGTCGTACTCTCCCGTAACTTTTTCTATTACAACCCCCCTCCCAAAAAAAGTCAATTAATAGCTTGCACAAAGGCAAGTACTGTCTTTTTAACCTTACCATGACCAGCAACTGTAAGCCGAGTAGGAGGGAAGACTCTGAGAAAGACGACCCGACGCCACAGGCTAGTCAGGTTAGCATGTCGGACCTGACTAGCTTGATGGAGGAACATCGTAAGTCGATATCATCTGCCCTCTCTGCCGAACTCAAAGCTTCGTTTTCATCTCTTGAATCGAAACTAGATGCGATTCAAGCCACAGTGAGTGAGAATGGTGAGCGAATCGCAAGTTTGGAGACTAACGCCAACTTAAACGAAGACCGCTTTCAGGCCCTCGAGTCCTCATGCGCCACGCTGACCGAGCTATGTACCAAGCTCAAAGTTAAAAACACGGACCTGGAGGGGCGTAGCCGACGAAACAATCTGAGGATTATTGGGCTGCCGGAATCCATTGAAGGACCGAGACCCACAAGCTTCTTTTCTGACTCCCTGGTGGAAATACTTGGAGTCGATGTGCTGGAGACCGCCCCAGAGTTGGACCGGGCTCACGGCAAGGAGACAGACCCAGACCTGTGATTGTGTGCTTTCATCGACATCAGACCAAGGACCTGGTGATCCGAGAAGCCCGAAAGCGAAGGAACGACCTCAGATACAGGGACACTCCGGTACGCATCTATGAGGACTACTGCCCCGACGTCCTGCAGCAGCATACCGCGACATCGTGGCCGTGCTTTACAACTTGGGCGTGCGACCAGCTCTACTAAACCCGGCGAGACTTCAAATCACCGACAAAGATGGTAATAAGAGACGTTCCTCATCAGCCAAAGAAGCCACCGCCTTTGTTGGGATGGGACTGGACTCATGATGACTGCGACCCACTAAAACGAGGCGCAGTTATCAAACCTGGTTATGGTGGTAAGAGTTTTGTTGTTACAACCGTTTTGCATTGACAGTACTTTACATTTGTTGTTATTAAACAATAATTTGTTTTTTAATCTATGCCTGCACCTGCTAAGGGGGACACTGCACATTGGGAACTGCGACCAATAGACAGGTAGTAGTATAAAAACAGGAAGCCTTAGAGGATTAGGGAATTGTTATTGTTCCCACGGTTTATTTCATGGGTATGTGTTGTTGTTTGTGTTGTGTGTTTTTTGTTGTTGGCCTTTACGACACTCTTAGCTAGCCTCATACTACTCGAGTGGAAACACATTCTCCCGCCCTCACATAACAGTTGGTTAACTGAGATCCTAAATAATCTAAAACTCGAAAAGATCAGATTCTCACTCAGACTCCAGTGACTCCTTCGAAGAGACTTGGGAATCTTTCATAAAGTACTTAAACGATGCTGAAATTCAAAAAGTAAACTGACAGAGATCCCCCACCCTTTTTATTTTTACCATATTTTTTTTTTTTTATTTAAGTAAGTTTGTTTTCTGTCTTGTCTTTTTGTTCTTGCATAGGTGTGTTCCATAATTTTTTTTTTTATATATATATACATATATATATATAAAATGTCTTCTTCCAACTTATATTGTTTCATTTTATTATTATATTATTATTATTGTTGGTATTGTGGCTGTTTCTGGGATTTTTTTGCCTTTTAGCGGATTACTCGTATCTCCTCAGAGATGTGTGCGTTTGTTTGTTGTCTGTACTCAGTTCGTCAGTTACACTATCCCCAAGCAATATGAAACTGAATGTAATAACTTGTATATGCTAACCTTGTTGGGACAGCCATGTCCACATTTTCTGTAAATATTTGTAAAAAAAAGATTATTCAATGTTAAATTGTCTGAGTTCTGGTCTTCATGTCTTGTTAAACAGTTGCTGAGTCATCAGGGAAAATATCCCTTCATAAGGTAAAAACGTGTTTCCCGTCTGTGTAGATATAGATTACCATTTCTAGCTATTAATGCATAATTTCTGCATAACAAACAGTTGAGATGACAAAGTGTTAACATATAGTAATAGCGTACTACTGAGATTTTATGACTTTTTTTTTAAAGATGTACTATGATATTCATAGTATTTTTCATCACATAATACTAAAAGTAGATTTAAAAATATTTGTATGGAATGCTACACATACACATATATCCAGGTGTAAGAGCCATTTTGCCATGTTTGGTGTATGTTGGACCTCCCACCACTGGGTGGCGTAAGGCCGACTTCAACTGAGTTGGCCCTATATAATCAGGAGTGGCATTAGGGCCAGGTGTTGCTCGTTTTCGGACGCAAACCGTTTTTTGATCGTTTTACATGACAGTATTGGAACAGAGTAAGGCAAATGTTTATGGTTTATTTTATGATTTGAATATACGCAACTAAGTTCTGCCGATGAGGTTATGATTTATGTTTTGCAAAGAATAAACATGATGGACGTTACAACTGGACATTGTCATCAATGAAACGCGTCAGGAATAATTACCAAGCGAGCAGCGAGTAGTGCCTTAGGGTTGAATAGGCAACAGGGGCACTACACCAGGGGTTCAAAGATTTAGTACCAAGTTGTTGTAGGAGAAATGTTTTAGAGACTCATGTATACATGCATATAGGATTTGACATTAACTCATGTGGATAAAACATTTCCTTATGAGTGGTTGTGTGTCTCATAGAACAGCAACAGCTGCAACGACACTTAAGCACACACACTTTCCTAAATGTTCCTCAGTAAACGGTACAGATTTTGGGCAGAAGCCCATGCAGCCCCATCACAGACTGCGTAGTTCCTCTGGAGAGGAGTCACCGTGACCTGGTGTGCGTCCAAGTACTGACCCAAAGGGACCCGAGTAGGAAACCGGAGTGCGGGCCACAGGCCAGGATGACATCATGCGCAGACACTGACATCTGGTAACTGATTGGTGGACGTGGTCAATAACACATGACGAGAGCTATGAGGGAGGGAACGGGGCGTCACTGCACTGGATGTGTGTTATAACGGATATGTTGGTGTGGTGTTAGAAAGATGATGGCGGGTGCTATCGTCCAGAATACCAGAACCAGCCTGATTTGTTGCCAATAAATCGATGTGAATTGAACGTCAATCCAGTCTCTCGTGTGCTGAGTAGTGATGGTGACATGAAGCTTCCTGAAGCATTGAAGCTTTCCATCCAATTGGTTCGCTCCTGGGCCGAAGCTTCATGGGGCTTCATTTGCTCTGTGGACATACATGTCAAACAGGCAGAGTGATCATAACGACACCTTGGCTTTGGTGTGTGAAGCTTTGAATTGAATGAATGATGTTTGTGACGCCAATACATCATTTATGAACTTATTAATATTGTGTCTGTCTTTATGATATATTGGCGGGGTCAAAAGTGAAAATGGAAACATCGGGGGAGGGTTGTGATGTGACTGCGGGTCTGTGGTTAGCATACCTGTCTCTCAGTCAGAGGATCGGTGGTTCAAGCCTCAGTTCCGCCAGTCCATGTTGATTTGCCCATTTTATTAATTTTTATAAAAATAAGAACTTTTCCACAGTGCTGGGCTTTTTGAGACTATTTTGCATGCTTTCTAAAATACCCTTTCACAGGCACAGATGAAGCTGGGTACAGAGAGGAAGGGGGAAATCCATTGAGTTTCGCTGCCCCTTATGTTTCAAATCGCACGGCAAACCCACGAACCATTTTCTGAATCAGTCACGTGGTACGGCCGGCTCGCGAGGCTTCGAACGTCACCACATACGTCATCGACACAAGCCTCGATACGCGCTTCACCAAAATCTACCTGGATTACTCGACACGCGCATCGAAGCCTCGACACGAAAAGGACACATCACTACTTTACAGCAGTTTGGTCGCTTTACATCAGTTTGATGATTTTACAGCAGTTTGGTCGCTTTACATCAGTTTGATCACTTTACAGCAGTTTTCAGCAACGTAACGTTCGTAGTTTGCCAGCCACATTAACAGATTATTGAAAGTATTTCCAAGTTATGCAAATAGTTATTTACATGATCTGTGTTTGTCTTCATGATCGTTTGTTCTCGTGAACGGCCGAATGATACGTCACTGTAAATGTTGCCGCCGCAAGGAATTGTGGGTCGGCATTATGTCCTTTCCTTTCGTAAAGGCAGATCCACTGGTAGGAACCAGGCTAGCTCCTTTAGCATAGGAATGCTAAAGGAGCTAGCCTCGACACATCACTAGAGTAGTGTTTGTCGTGTAAAACATTTGATTGCAAAATGTATGCATGTTCCAGAATGACAAACTGTCCTTAAATTGTTGAACCTTTGACTCTCAAAACCTTGCGTCTCTTGTGATGTGGAAACATACCGTAGTTAATGATGAATATTCTGAATAAACTCCAATCTACTGCGCGTTGAGACTCCACAGGCCTCTCAGAAGACACTCAGCACACGAGAGACTGGATTGACGTTCAATTCACATCATTGGATTTGACATTAACTCATGTGGATAAAACATTTCCTTATATGTATGTATATATCCGTGACAACATGAGTCTCTAAAACATTTCTCCTACAGCACTCAGTACTACAACTTTGAACCCCTGGTGTATATGTAACGGAGTTGATGATTCCACTTGCCATCACTGTCCTTTATTTACAATGTGTTGTCAGTTGGCCACGGAGACTAGTGTGCTGTGTGACATTAGCGCCACGCCCCTACTGGGCCCCTGCGGTCTTGAGCGGTGCACCCCTTGCATTCTGCCCAGTCTACAGCACGTTGTCTCCGTGGTAAGTGGATTCGTATTAAGCTCCGTTGTGGTATTTAAATAAGTGTATATTTGTTAATAAGAATATTATGGGTTGTGTTTAAAAATTATTGTTTTGCCAGGTATGTTAAGTTGAGGTGTTCTTTTATTCTGCCCCAGTCTACAGCACGTTGTCTCCGTGTCTACAGCACGTTGTCTCCGTGTACGGTAACTCCGTGTGACGGAACTACGGGAACCGTCCAAGTGAATAAACGGCTGGTTGGAGCCAAAGACAAATCAAGTGTTTCTTGACTGAGTAAAACACAACGCGAGAGTACACAACTGCTACATATATGTATATGTGTAGCATTCCATAAACATATTTTTAAATCTACTTTAAAAATGCCATAGAGTATTATGTGATGAAAAAAGTTATAAATATCATAGTACATCTTTAAAAAAGTCATAAAATCTCAGTAGTATGCTATTACTATATGTTAACCCTTTGTCATCGCAACTGTTTGTTATGCAGAAATTATACATTAATAGCTAAAAATGGTAATCTACACTACCAGTCAAAAGTTTTAGAACACCCCCATTTTTCCAGTTTTTCTTGAAATTTAAGCAGTTCAAGTTCAGTGAAAAACCTGAAATGGTACAAAGGTAAGCAGCAAACTGCCAGAGGTTAAACCAAACAGTTTAGGTTACCAAAAACTGAAAAAAATGTACATTTCAGACTTATACAAAAAGGACGACAAGTGGACGACTGAAGACTGGAAGAAGGTCAAAATTTAAAATCTTGGGTTCATCACGCAGGGTTTTTGTACGCCGTGGAGTAGAAAGGATGGTTCCTCGGTGTGTTACACCAACTGTAAAACATGGAGGAGGAAGTGTGGTGGTCTGGGGCTCTCTTGCTGGATCCAGAGTCGGCAACTTGCACAGAGTGACTGGCACCCTGAACCAAAACGGCTACCACAGCATTTTGCAGCACCATGCAATACCCTCTGGTATACGCCTGGTATACGTACCCCACAGCAAGATAATGACCCAAAACATCCCTCCATGTCACAACTACCTTAGAAGAAAAGAACAAGACGGTATGCTTGCACAGTCTCCGGACTTAAACCCCATCCAGCTGGTTTGGGATGAACTGGACAGAAGGGTGAAAGCAAAGCAACCTACAAGTGCAACACATGTGTGGGAACTTCTGAACAGTGTTGGGAAGAACTTTCTGAACAATATTTGATTTCCATTGTAGAAAGAATGCCACGAGTGTGTTCGGCTGTTATATCTGCAAAAGGTGGCTACTTTGATGAGTCAAAAATGTAGATTACATTTTGTTAAACAAAACAATTCTATGATTTATTTTTTATCTCCAATTGTTTATTTGTTCTATGTTTTAATTTCAGAGTACATTGAGAAATTAAACTGTGTACAAACTGGAGGAATTGAGGCGTTCTAAAACTTTTGACCGGTAGTGTATATCTACACAGACGGGAAAAACGTTTTACCTTTATGAAGTGATATTTTCCCTGATGACTCAGCAACTGTTTAACAAGACATGAAGACCAGAACTCAGACAATTTAACATTGAATAATCTTTATGAGAAATTATGAACAGTACAAAAGATTCATATTGTGACCGTTTTCACATTTTAATTGTTCTGGAAGTATCATAGTTGGATTTCTGTGGTAGCAATCATGACATTCACTGAACAGCTGCATGAGAAGAAGTTTATTCACAGTAGCAATGATAAATTACTTAAAGGCAATATAGAAATCCAGTTTTCCTGCTAACTTCAGAAGCGATGGTAACCATTAGCAGGTAGATTCTGCGTCGTTTACTTCAGGAGTGTGATTTGTTCTCAGACTACGTCCATGTGGAGTCTGTGTAACAGTCTTTTAAATCTTGTTCCGCCGTCAAGACTTCTTCGTTGCCTTTGAACAAGCCTGCAGGAAACACAAATTCCACGAGTTCTAAATGAAGATATTGCACATACATATTTTAATGAGAGCTGCCGTTTACCTGTCTGGCTGCCTCCAGCAGCGCCGCGGCCTCGGCCGGGCCGGTCTGCTGCACCATCCTGTAGAGAGCGCCCTCTGTGTTCTGCAGCAGGGTGAAGGGCCGGTCTAACTCCTGGATGGTGCCACCGTCCAGGACCTTAAAGGATGGAACAACAACAACAACCGTTAACTGTCTCAGCAGTGGTGCAGACAGTTCAGTGCTTTGACATCTAAAACAGTAAGTTACTGTACGGCTGCTTCACAAAACCTAAAGTGGTAAATTATTGTCTAAAAAGAACATGAGTTAAATGAATTAAAACCAACCACAGTACAAAGCACTGGAGAAATTAATAGGATTAGAAATATAATTTAAAGTTAACGCAAATCTCAAATGGTTTTAAAATATTTGTTTTAGAAAATGTATTCCATTCTTTCTCTTCCAAGTCATATGATGGTCATGTCCATCCAGCTGTAGAATAATGAAGCGCATATCCACTGGGTCAATGGTTGCACTTGTATACACTTGATGGTAATATACAAGGTGCCACTGCCCATGAGGACGAACTACGTACAAAGTGTGTCAGTGTTGGCCGGCCTTTGCTTTGATCAAGGTCAAACAACATTTTAATGTAGATATAATTATTACAAAAAGAATGCATCCACAGCCCTTTTAGAAGTTGCAGAAAGAAAACAAATTTATTGTTTACTGTGTGGAAGATAGACACTTCTAACAGAGCTAGCAAGCCAACAGTATACAAACATTTAGTGTCACATGAGGAAAAAAAACGGGTTAATTGCCAAGTTTGACAAGTGTCCAGGACTATAATCCCAAGTGCTTAGCAACAAACGGAGGCTGCAGGATACGAGAATATTTACTGTGGTGACAACAGAGCAGAGCACTTATTAGCTGATTTATTTAAACACACAGACAGAAATCAAACTTAAGATGTATAATACGAGATGGGAGCTTTTCTAATGCCTCTTTACGGCTCTCAACATGGCGACCGTGTAGCTCATGGTGCTAACGATGTTAGCTGATGTGGGAGGAGCTCAGCTGTCAGTGCCAAAGAGCTGACCTCATGAACACATGTCTAAAACACATTCATATGTATCAGACTGTTTGATTTGAACTATGTTGACCTAAAGCAAACATCTGGACTAAAAGATAAAACTACATGAACAAGTTCTTTCCTAGAATCCACGAGTCAGCGGCCTCACCAGAATCCTGTCGCTGTCTACGATGGTGTTGAGACGATGAGCGATCGTGAGCACGGTGCAGTCGCTGAACTTGTCCCGGATGGTTTTCTGGATCAGCTCATCTGTCCTGCAGAGCGCACAAGTACATGAATAAAGTCTTTGATGATGTCATCTGAACGATGGCATCAACACAAGTACAGTGGGTACGGAAAGTATTCAGACCCCTTTAAATTTTTCACTCTTTGTTTCATTGCAGCCATTTGCTAAAAAGTTCATTTTATTTCTCATTAATGTAAACTCAGCACCCAATCTTGACAAAACAACAGAACTGTAGAAAGTTCCGTCAGGTTGGATGGTGAACGTTGGTGGACAGCCATTTTCAGGTCTCTCCAGAGATGCTCAATTGGGTTTAGGTCAGGGCTCTGGCTGGGCCAGTCAAGAATGGTCACAGAGTTGTTCCGAAGCCACTCCTTTGTTATTTTAGCTGTGTGCTTAGGGTCATTGTCTTGTTGGAAGGTGAACCTTCGGCCCAGTCTGAGGTCCAGAGCTCTCTGGAAGAGGTTTTCTTCCAGGATATCTCTGTACTTGGCCGCATTCATCTTTCCTTCAATTGCAACCAGTCGTCCTGTCCCTACAGCTGAAAAACACCCCATAGCATGATGCTGCCACCACCATGTTTCACTGTTGGGATTGTATTGGGCAGGTGATGAGCAGTGCCTGGTTTTCTCCACACATACCGCTTAGAATTAACACCAAAAAGTTCAATCTTGGTCTCATCAGACCAGAGAATCTTATTTCTCATAGTCTGGGAGTCCTTCATGTGTTTTTTGGCAAACTCTATGCGGGCTTTCATATGTCTTGCACTGAGGAGAGGCTTCAGTCGGGCCACTCTGCCATAAAGCCCCGACTGGTGGAGGGCTGCAGTGATAGTTGACTTTGTGGAACTTTCTCCCATCTCCCTACTGCATCTCTGGACCTCAGCCACAGTGATCTTTGGGTTCTTCTTTACCTCTCTCACCAAGGCTCTTCTCCCACGATTGCTCAGTTTGGCTGGACGGCCAGGTCTAGGAAGAGTTCTGGTCGTCCCAAACTTCTTCCATTTAAGGATTATGGAGGCCACTGTGCTCTTAGGAACCTTGAGTGCTGCAGAAATTCTTTTGTAACCTTGGCCGGAGCTGTGCCTTGCCACAATTCTGTCTCTGAGCTCCTTGGGCAGTTCCTTCGACCTCATTTGCTCTGACATGCACTGAGCTGTAAGGTCTTATATAGACATGTGTGTGCCTTTCCTAATCAAGTCCAATCAGTTTAATTAAACACAGCTGGACTCCAATGAAGGAGTAGAACCATCTCAAGGAGGATCAGAAGAAATGGACAGCATGTGAGTTAAATATGAGCGTCACAGCAAAGGGTCTGAATACTTATGACCATGTGATATTTCAGTTTTTCTTTTTTAATAAATTTGCAAAGATTTCTACATTTCTGTTTTTTTTTCTGTCAAGATGGGGTGCTGAGTACATTAATGGGAAATACAGTGAACTTTTTTGATTTTAGCAAATGGCTGCAATGAAACAAAGAGTGAAAAATGTAAAGGGGTCTGAATACTTTCCATACCCACTGTATATCATGAGGTGCAGCATATATATATAATATATCTTTCTAGCTCAAAACAAACAACACTGAGTAGCATCGTGCATTCGTTGCCGTCTCACAGTACCTGGGGTCCACGTTGGCCGTGGCCTCGTCGATCACCAGGATGCGGTTCTTCCTCAGGACGGCTCTGGCCAGACACACCAGCTGCCTCTGGCCCACGCTGAAGTTGGAGCCCGACTCGGCCAGAACCGTCTCCAGCTTCCCCGGCAGCTCCTCCACCACAGACTTGAGCTGCACCTGGGGACACGGAGGAGTGTTGGCCCGACGCGCTCCACATCACAGCTAGAAACACAACTCTTGAGCCGAGTGGACGCTTACCTCCTCTAGAGCCTTCCACAGGTCTTCGTCACTGTGCCGGCTGAACGGGTCCAGGTTCTTCCTCATGGAGCCTGTGAACAGCACCGGGTCCTGAGAACAGAGGAACCACGGTTAGAAATACACATTATACGTCTTTCCCGTTGTACAAGTTATCAATCTAGATTGTTTTGCTGCGAGTTGTAAATGTTGTCGGGTAGACGAAGTAAACGAGGTGAGCGGATGTTCACCTGAGGGATGATGGACATCTTCTGGCGCAGGTCGTGGAGGCCGATCTCAGAGGTCAGAACACCGTCGATGTAGATCTTCCCCTGAGGCTCTGCCAGGCGGAACAGAGCCGAGACCAGAGAGCTTTTCCCAGCGCCTGTTCGACCCACGATGCCGACCTGATGACCCAGGAAAGGACTTTGTAAACCGCGTGCGATGAAAAGCAGAACCCGCTTGTAGGCGAACCAAGACGCTCACCTTCTCATTGGGTTGGAAGGTGGCGCTGATATCTTTGAGGACCAGGGGTCCGTCGCTGCTGTAGGAGAAGCTGACCCGGTCAAAGGTCACCAGGCCTTTGTTGGGCCATTCGGGAGGAGGCCGCTTCTCGGTTTCCCAGGGTGCTTCACTCTCCAGTTCAGTGTACTCCACCACTCTCTCCACTGACGTCATCTGAAGAGAGAAGAGATTCTTTACAATGAGCTCATTGTGCTTCCTCGTGGCCTCACACCTCCGGCTGTGAAGTAGACTGATTATTATGTCCTGACTCTGCTCATAAAGAGTACGTTAGCTCTTTATTCAGTCTGATGTTTAACACTGAGCCTGATCAGCATCTTATGAAGAAACAACAATCTGAGCTAATAGTTTACGGTAAGTGTTCTCACCATGTTCTCCACCTCTGCACTTTGCCTCACCGTCCACTGGAAGTTTCCTACCAGTGTCACGACATAGGTCAGCACCAGACCCACCTCTCCAGCCTTCAGCCCTGATTAACAGACATGTTGTTATATCATGTGTCAATCATTACAATACAATAAGTAAAGCCACAATCTAATATACAACAGAAAGACTCAAAAGGTATAGGTAGAAGCATAATGCTTACATATTCCCATCCTAAATCCATACTGATGTTCACTCAATAATTTATTTTTACTTAGAGCTCGATCCAATTGATAAAGACACCACAAATAACGCCGATGCAAAGCCTCCACCAGCATGCAGGGGATGGTCCTGACTGGAGATAGAATGATTCAAACTATTGAGAAGACATCCGAGCTTATGAAAGACGTTTAAACAATTGCTTTTTAGTTTTACATTAGTTGAACTCTAGTAATTTGTACAGCTTGTTTTATGTTTGGATCTTTAGTCATTTCATTTATTTATTTGAACAGGGACCGTACACATCAGTCAACCTAGGGGTAAATGTGTCAGTCTTAGCTAAGGCTAAATTTCAACCGTAGTCCCTGTGGCCAGATATAACAAGTCATCACTAAAGGAAAGAAATGTTATAACAAAAACATCATAAAAAGCAATAAACATACAGGTTACGATTAGATATATAAATAGGCCTCATCATAAAAACCAATAAACATACACACATTATGTACACACAATCATTGAGGAGGGAGTCACGCTTCATGCTCACACACCTGATTGCTAATAAGCCAGTTCTTCAGGCCGTGTTTAAAAGAGGGATTATGTTCTGCTAGTGCGGATATGCAGAGGCAGAGCATTCCAGAGGTGTCCTGCTTTTACTGAGAATGCAGACTGGCTAAAGGAACTTTTCCTAAAAGGGGATGATACCTGTCACCTCTCTCCACAGATCTAGTGTGTACCATTTTAGAGTTGTGCTGGTGGCTTGAGCCCAGCTGGTTAGGCAATAAGTCAAATATGGGATGATCATTGCATTAAAGTACAGCTTTGCAGCATCTATGGTTAGATTGTTTCTTATGTACTTAAAATTACCTGCTTCTTAAAAGAAAGGTTTGAATCGAGGTAGATACCTAGGTATTTATATTCAGGCACTATCTGGAGCCTCTCACCAGAGACATAGACATCCGGCTCAGGTGAGTTACATGCCGTCTTTGTGAAAAACATACAGACCGACTTTTTCACGTTTAGGTGTAAACAGGAATCTGAGAGCCATTTAGACACATTGACCATTGTATCGGTGAGTTTAAGTGCAGCCTGTTCTTTGCTTTTTGCATGGACATAAATCACTGTGTCATCAGCGTACATTTGAATATCACATCCCTTACAAACACTGGGGAGGTCATTTATATACAAGCTGAATAATAATAATGGTCCCTGTGGTGGAAATTTATCATAAGTGCTTTATTCTTAAATGTGTAGCTGAACTCTGAAAGCGGAGTTCAGTTCATCTTGACCCAGTCTCATCAGCGCCATCCGTGTGAAGCAATAACAGGTTGATTTCGGTATTGTTTTTGTTCTTTTCGTTTTGTTTTCTTTCTGTGCTCTCACTCTTGCTCTCAGGGCCGCAGCCAAACAACATCCTCCAGACAGCATCAAGGCTTGTCTGGAGGGAAGGAGGACACTGAGGAGGAGCAGGGGGGGGAGGGGGAAAGGGCAAACATTTCAATAATAATTGTTGATGTATAAAACTCATGTTGAACTATTTTTCCTGGTCAGACCTCCGAAACATCTGTGGTGACGAGCTCTGCCCATTCAATTGAATTATTCCAAGTTTCTGTTTAATAAATGCTTAAAGACATTTAAGTGTTTCACATCGCATTTGTTTTCTCTAAAGGAGATTGATAAGGTTAATTAAATTTCCATTACAATTGGCGACGAGGATGGGATTGGACGTGTAATCTGGACTCTGTTGGATGACAGAAGGCCACTACTAGATAGGTGATTCCTCCCGAAAGGTGAGAGGCTGTCCTCGGACGGGGTTTTGTGATTGCCGCTCCAATCCTGAGTTGGGAAAAAGAATTTCACCCGTAGAGAGTCATTTGTGATGTGAAAATCAGGCTTGCACAAATAGGGTGCTGGACAGGCATGTCCTGGTATGCTTGTAGTCTTATAGGTTTGATCTTGTGTATTGCACCGGAATGTGATAGCTTGGTGTGTTGCACCGGGTTGTGATCACTTGGTGTGTTGCACCGGATTGTGATCACTTGGTGTGTTGCACCGGATCATTCAGGTAATTCAGGAAACAAGTAATCAGAGGGAACCTGGGAAAATCTCGCACAAATAGGGTGCTGGACAGGCATGTCCCGGTATGCTTGTGGGTTTATAAGTTTGGTCTTGGTGTGTTGCACTGGATCGTTCGGGTAATTCCGTAAGCGTGACTGGAGATTAGTGGGTAGAACCGGTGGACTTGTGGTCTTTCTTTTTAGTTTGATCTTGTGTGTCATTTCCTGATTACATGAGATTGTTCTGAAGGGAAGGTAGACAAGGAACTATAGTTGTTTTTTTGTTTTTGGTGGGAGAAATGGGTAGAAATCAGAGCAAAGCGAAGCCTGTGCAGCCTGAGCCGCCTGTAAAGGCTGTTTACAAAGTATTATCTCCGGTGATACAATTTATGTGGGAGAAGGATAAACAAACTGTGGACCAATTGGAAGAATGGGTAAAAATGGGTTTTCCGGAGAAGGGGAGTTTCAGTTTACAACAATTGGAGCAGCTGAGAGCTTGTTTGGATCAGAGAGAGAGAGACGAAGCAGTAGAACATGAGAGGAAGTCTGAGAAAGAAAGGGAAAACTGTGCCCCGTTTAAAGCAGACTGGAAGGGGTATGGTATGTGGAGTGAGGAAGCAGAGAGAAGGGAAAGGAAGAGATTGAGGAATGAGTGTGATACAAGAAATAAAGCAAGGGGAAAGGATGAAGGAACTGAATGCACTGCTAAATTGTATCTTTCTTTGTCCGAGGTGAATGGTCGTGTGGAGGGGGGAAAGGGCAAACATTTCAATAATAATTGTTGATGTATAAAACTCATGTTGAACTATTTTTCCTGGTCAGACCTCCGAACCATCTGTGTTGACGAGCTCTGCCCATTCAATTGAATTATTCCAAGTTTCTGTTTAATAAATGCTTAAAGACATTTAAGTGTTTCACATCGCATTTGTTTTTTCTAAAGGAGATTGATAAGGTTAATTAAATTTCCATTACAGTCCCAAAATCGAACCCTGAGGGACACCCACTTCATATCCTAGCGTAGGCGATACAGCCTCACCCACTCTAACACACTGGGTTCTTCCCTCAAGGTAGGACTTCATCAGTGCTAGCGATTCAGCTGAGAAATTGAAATGTGCCATTTTCTTAATCAGGATATTGTGGTTAAGTGTCGAAAGCCTTCCTGAGGTAAAAAAATACTGCTCCTACAACTCCCCCTTTATCCAATTTAAGCTTTATATTCTCAAGGAGAAAGCAGTTGGCTGTGTCAGTGGAGTGCTTGGCTCGGAAACCAAACTGCATGGGATGTAGCTGGTGAGGTGAGTTGTTAAGGTGTTCAATTAGTTGCTCTGCAAGAGATTTCTCAGCTATTTTAGAGATAGCTGGGAGGATGCTGATGGGCTGATAGTTGGTAATATCGGTTTTATCACCCGATTTAAAGATCGGTGTTACAATGGCTGATTTCCATCCTTTAGGGAACACACATTGCCTGATGGAGTTGTTGATCATGCTGGTGATCGGGAGTGCGAGAGGGTCTCTATGTTTCTTAAGGAACATGTCAATACCATACACATCTTTTGCCCTAGAGTTCCTGAGAGAGCCCATGAAGCTACAGTCACTCGGACTGTAGCATCAGAGACCTCTAGGAAGGAGAAGCCAGGTTCACCCTCAGCTACAGGTGGCAGAACCGATGCTGGAACTAGGGGCCAGGGCCTCCACTGAGTCAATAAAATAGGAGTTAAAAGCTGTACACATGATTGCTGCATCTTGTGTGAGGCAACCATTTACCTCAACTTTAAGCTGTTTCATTGAATTACTGTTTTGTTTACCTGACATCTTCTGTAAATTGTCCCATATTAATTTGGAATTACCATGTGCTTCAGTAATCTTAATAAAAAAATCTGCCTTTGCTTTCCTAAATTCTTTGGTCACTTGGTTTCTCAACTTTGTGAATATCTGCCTATCCGTTGCCAATTTAGATTTAAGAGCTACTTTTAGTGTGTAATCCCGCTCTTTCATTAACTTCCAAATATCACCATTTAGCCATGGAAGTGTGTTCTTCTGACTTGGTTTAGTTTTTGCTTTCTTAAGGAAACTCCTAATGGTGCTCTGGATTGTGGACAGGAATATGTGGCTATCATCCTCCACACTTATACCGGATAGGAGATTACTCCAATTGATTCCGTTTATAGCATCCTCGAATGCATTTAGGTCACCTTTGGGAATTCTTAATTGGTGGGACTGTCTAGTAGCAGAAATATTAAATCGTTTCTTAGAGAGCTTTCTTGTTAACAGAGTCAGATTATGGTCATACATTCCAGTTACCATGTTGTAGGTGTGTAGTGTGCACATGGTTCTCACCATCTCGGAGTAGGATGCAGCCAAATGTTGACATGGCGATAAGTACGGCGCAAATGCTGTCGAGGTAAAGTGCAAACCAGCGGGAGGTCATCAGGAACAAAAACCAGGCCTCTGACACCGGAGACAGAACGAGCATTTTAGAGAAAGACCTTCCAGATACAGCCAAGAAATATTGCAGTGTTCCAAAGCCAGGAGAGACTATAAGGAATAATAATGTTGGAATAATTACGTATTAATACGCATGGAAAGTCAAAATGTGTCAACGTGATAACAGCAATATTTGGTAATAGAACCTGTGTGCAGGTCCTGATGAGCGTCGAAGGCTTTCTTTAACCGCTCCTCGGCTCTGAGGGCTCTGATCGTCCACAGGCCCTGAAGAGACGAGGACAGGTGGGAGAACACCGGACTGCGAGCTGCAGGGACGACGACAAAGAGGGTGAACTTTCCTTCTTTGTCTAAAAAGCCCACTGCTAATACATCTGGTTTAATTAGGGCAAGAAGCCATGAACATACTTGTAGATTCAAGGCGTTTGACATCTCGTGAAGTGCAGAGGTAGAAACGCCTCAAGTACAAGAAGACAACAAGCAGAGGAATGACGGGGATGAGGATGAGAGGGATGACGGAAGCAGCGACCACAACCACGCCAACGTTCTGTAAAAATAACTTCACAACACGCATCACATCATTAGGAACACTGGTTAAGAGAATAAAGATCTCGTCAAGATTCTCTCGACTGCAAGGAGGTGTGAACGTAGATAATAAAAACAATGCAGTGCGTTTACAGTACAGTCGTCTAAATGGATCATGGGGATCGTGTCTCACCTGATAGAAGTCCACAAAGGTGATGGGGAGCATGGAGTCAATCTGGCTGATGTCTTTGGAAAACCGGTTGAGAATTCTTCCTGCAAAGTCAGTGAGAAAAACAATTGCTTTGTTTGAGTTACCTTGAGCACCAGCTGGATGTAAACGCAGCAACAAGAAGTTATACCTAATGTACCCGAGTGAACAAGGACCAAGCCTTCCATACCAACAACCTCAACAGGACCTCGACTTGGGTGTTCTCCCTAAAACAAGGTGTCGGATGCTTTAGTGCGCTTGGGCCCGAGTTTATACTCGATGTACATTCTGAGCAGGGCTCACCGATGGGGTTGACGTCAAAGAAGTGAACCGGCGTGCGAAGGACAGCGCTGAACATGTTGTTATGCAGAGCCTGAGCTGATCTCACCAACCCACGGAAGGTCACTAGACTCCTGGCATAGCCAAAGACCACAGCAGCTGCTGTCAAACCTCAGAGCAAAAACAACACGACTGCTTTGGATCATACCGTCATGATTTGTGTCATTTCCAAACTATCACTGTAACTGTTGACTAATAAACATCACATACAACATGTGTGCATGAAGGCTCACCTGAATAAATCCCGAGGTAGTAATTGAGATTGAGCTCTTGATCTGAGCTAGTAGCATTGAAGCCTGTTTGAAAGCTACCAGGCCCAGCTGTGCTGTTAAAGAACTCCTCTCTTGCCCTGCAGAGGACCAGAGAACAACAGCCACACAGCAGAAGAGTCAACAAACAGTCTAACAAACAGCATATATAAATCTGCATTTACAGTTAGAAATGTTATCAAATACTCACCAGTAGACCAGCCACCAGTCCTGCAGAATATATGCAACCTATGAATGGAAACAACGTTCAATAAACTGTAGAAAATGATTGGTGTGTTCATGTGAATTCAGTTATTTCCTTGTTGGTAACTGGTTTTCACTGTATGAGGAACAGCAGCTGAGAAAAGCCATATTTAACAAACAGGAGACGGCTTCCTGACGCCAGTTCTGATTTAAATACTTCATTAATTAATACTGTGTTCACACTGGAAGCCGGTGACATGAAGCTACAAAGTGAAGCCAAACACTACAAATCAAAGGTGGCATGAGCCGTGGCCTACCTCAGCTGTGCCGCTGAGCAGAACTATAACCACCAACACCAGAGGGCTGCAGCCGGCAGAGAAGTACTGGAGGTAGATGTGGCTGCTGACGTTTCCTTCAGCTCGAGTCTCCTCTGCCATGGAACGAACCGTTTCAACCTGCGAAACACGTCATTATTGAGCCAACGGCATATTCAGGCTGCAACTGGAGTTGTATCAACTCTACACACTCATTCTAACTCTGCAGTGCTGGGTTAACTCTATGAATGGACCAGGCTGGCAGTAAACAGTCAGGGATGTAGTGTGGGGTAAATAGACCAACACAATCTTAAAGAAAGTATTAGAAACTATATTTGTGAGTCAGATTATATTGTGAGAATGTGCGTACCGGCAGCTGGTCGGCGCGGTGGGCTTCTGGGGGCAGGAGGCTGCTGTCAGAGCCGAGCGAGTGGTTGGTCCTCTGGCTGAGTAAAGACACTGAATCAGCCGGTCGAGCCCATTGCTTCTGCTCCTCATTGTTCTTCTGCAGGGACTCGATGTCGAAGCCAGAGAACTGCAGCTCATTGTAGGTTCCCCGAGCCATGATGTGACCCTGGAGGACACAGAGAGAACCAATCCACGGCGGGTTATTAGAGTCATTGAATTTAAACAAATAAAGAAATCACAGAGCCAGATTAGAGGGGTTGTATTCCGCGAAAAACTCAGAATTCCTGTCATTTAAAATCAGTAATTTTTGAGAAAAAAAAGAAACTTGAATATTCTGTGAGATAATTACAAAACAAACAAAAATTGTGGATTTGTGTTTCAGGAACTAGAATGCAATGGACATATGCATGTTCTATACTGTTGCACATCCACACCAACATGTGTGTTGGCATCTGTCCAACCTTGCAAAGTTAAGCGATGTGGTTCCTTAACAACTAGAATTACAGTGAATATTCAAGTTTCTTTTCTTGAAAATGAATGTAAAATGAACAAATGTTTCCACATTTAGACATAACACCACAGAGATCTGGAGCCTTTATTAGCCAACCTCCTTCAGGACCACGATCTGGTCGGCTGCCTTCAGGTACTGCAGCTGGTGGGTGACCAGGATCCGAGACTTGTTCTTCAGGAGGCCACAGATGCACCTTTATTCAAATAAAGTGTAACTTTAACTGTGCACTTTATGACTGAGTCTAAAAAACTGAGTTTAAACACTGCACATTTCCATATTACACACTTCTTCTGAGCAGGTTTTAAGCATGAAGTGTGTTCACAAAGTGACAACGATACTCAAACCAGTATCCTTACAAAATGCTGCTGATAAATACTATTCTCCCACAATGCAAGTGTATATTGGCGATAATCATAGCTGGGGAGAAAAAAAATTGCAGACACTTCCTGAAAGGTCTTATACTTTAAAAGTATAAATACATTATTTTATCTTAAGACAGATATTTTTCTTTCAGTTTCAGGCAGCGACGCTCCGAAGTTGCAGTTGGATGGACTTCTGATGACATTTCCTCCGAGCATGGACGCATGTTAAAGCATGTGAATAATGTTCTGTACTTCTAACAGTATACTTTGTTCAGTTACTAGGTTAGTACATACTGCCAGACCCCCACCGGCCTGTTGGATAGACACGTGTCCATGTATATGAAACACAGGCATGCAGAATAGATTTGGGACACACTGACAATTTGGACAGATATGGCAGTCACTCACTTTTCAAAGAGGTGTCTCCCAACCTCAGCATCCACAGCACTTAAAGGGTCATCTAGGAGGTAGATGTCTGCATCCTGGTACACAGCCCTGAAGAGAGAGAGACACACATACACACACACACACACGTTAGGGTCATCTAGGACAGTGATTCTCAACTGGTGGGTCGTGACCCACTAGTGGGTCGCGGACCCGTTTTCACTGGGTCGCGTTTTCAGTTGCCTGAAAAAAAAAAAAAAAAAGCATCCATTTTTTTCATCCTGTGGTTTTATTTTGAAAGGACTTTTTTATGCAGCGGAGTGTCCTTATTTTGCCGGCTCTGGTTTCAACTGGTTTTGCACTTCATGTTTTCAGCAGCGTGGGCCAGGTTGGGTCAAACCATCCTGATAGACTCTGGGTTTTTAGGATAATTAAATTAAACAGCCTACTGAATATAACATTGACAACTGATGGCGCTGCCTGCATGACAGGAAAAAACTCTGGGGTTGGGAGGAGAATTGAGTGCTGCTTAATTTTCTGTAAAGCACAATGTTTTTCAGTATTTACTGATGAGGTAATCACAAGAAAAGTTAATGTTGTATATATGAATACTTTTTAATTCCACTTTTGTTTAATTTATTTTGAGTTAGTGGAAAAGCTGCTCCTCAACACAGTGACGTGTTCCACAGTAAAGTGTTTGTCATAGATTCGGTGAGTGTGTGTTCTCAGTTAAAGTTAGGTCATTTCAGTCTTTTTGAAACTACTTCTTAGTTGTTGGACTGTTTGTGCATGAAAGCTGTAGAGTCAGTTTAAAAATAGCTGAAGATTCTGAATTGTTATATATGTTGTAATACCTCGTGTCCTGAAGATGCAGTTTTAGTTTTTTAATTAAAATGCAGCTAATTGAGTGTACAAGGGAATAGTTCCCTCTCTATCATCGCCACCAGCTGCTCGTTTTGGTTATTAAACTTGTTTTTGTGTTAGCATACATATTCTGTACTATCTCAGGTTCAAACTGCACCATCTTTTCATTAAATACATTGGAGAGGTTGAGAATGTTCCTCGATTTGGGTCGCGGCTCGTCATTCAGGGGTGATAGTGGGTCCCGGAGCCAGACCAGTTGAGAACCACTGATCTAGGAGGTAGATCTCTGCGTACACAGTCAGTGAGAGAGAAATACAGAAAGTAGAAGAAACAGAACAGGCCAATACTGTAATAGAGTAATTAAGCAAATACGATCTGTAGTTTTTCTTTCCAACTGTGGAAAGAAAATCTGACCAGGAGAATTTAACAAAAATCCAGGACCCCCAGTGACAGGGTCAGGCTCTTACTTCCTCAGGACCATTAAATAAATGTACACATCCCCAGACAACTGTACACTTTAAATAGACACTAAACACGCTCACATGTACTCCTATATTATTTGTTTGTTTATCAAATAATATTGTAACTTTACATATTTTTGATATTGTACTTTGATATTATACTATTGTACTGTGTTTATTGTCACGCACCAATCAAGTGAAATTCCTTGTATGTGCAATCATACTTGGCAATAAACGCTTTCTGAATCATGAATGCACAATCATTCCAAAGGTCGGAGCTTTCTTCTAACAGAGCTGGACACACACACACACACACACACACACACACACACACACACACACACACACACACACACACACACACACACACACACACACACCTCGCCAGGTTGACGCGAGCCTTCTGTCCCCCGCTGAGTGTGGCCCCTCTGTCCCCGATCAGAGTCAGGTCTCCGTCTGGGAGCAGCTCCAGGTCCTGCACTCAAAGACAATGGAGGTTTAGTACAAATGCAACATTTGTGCAAAGTGAGGCAATATTTCCATTTACAGCCATGTAAGAAATCAAAACACATTTTCAAAGTTGAATGCATCGATCTGGTTCATGGTTTACGAGTACCGCGCTACCTTTTAAGTATCTACATACCGTGCAACTTTACAGAGTAGTATAAAAGTATTTAAATCGGCTCAGGCACCGGAAGGAAGCACCGAAATCTGCGTTGCTTTTCGGTCCGGTAGGTACCGGACGTGTTGGTTCTCGGTACCCAACCCTACTTATGACCATGTGATATTTCAAAATTCTACATTTCAGTTTTTTTCTGTCAGGGTTGGGTGCTGAGTGTACATTCATGAGACATAAAATGAACTTTTTTTGATTTTAGCAAATGGCTGCAATGAAACAAAGAGTGAAAAATACTTTCCGTACCCACTGTATATGGCTGGTCATTCAATTAAATATTGGATTTATTTTCAGATGTTACACTATTTTATTCTAATTTAAAACAGCTTAATATCATGCTGAAGAAGAAACATTTGTCTTTTATCAGGGAACAACATAAACAGTCTGTTCTGTAAGGGTCCCTGTTAGGGACAAGCCACTCCTTTTGTCATGTTCAGTTTGTTGCTTACCTTAAAAGATGTATGTTAAAGACCAGCAATTGATTAACTTCATACAAAAGCAATAAGTGCTTTTGATCTTGTTCAGTTCAGTTTTTCTTACTCAGTGAGAAAAGTCCAGTCTGTGTTGTCTGAAGTGCACTGAAGTCTGGTTGAATGAGGTGTGAAGGACAGCTGACAGGTATCCCAGCGGCGTCTTTGCGCATGCGCGATTAATGTTCACTCTGGACTTGGACACTGCATCGCGAGGCTCTTGTGAGAGCTCTGTGCTCGTTGAGGACAGAAACTACAGAACAAGACGTGCTTCAATCTGATGGCAACAAGACCGTCGCTGAGCTGTGGAAGCGCGCGCGCACATACGTTAATCGCCTTCAAAATAAAAGCAGTGCTGTTGTATTGCATTTATGGCGTGCATCTTATTTCTTTTTTCATTTTTGATTGACCTCACGCGGGCTGGACTGGGAGAGCCGTAAGATGCCCAGGTCTGAACTACGCCGTCTGGGAGAGATTTAAAGTGCAGCAACTGTGTGCGGCAGCATTAAGCTCCTCCCAATGCAAAAAGGAAAAAAACGAGTTAACGCATGATCAAATAATTAACGCTGTTAATAGTTTGCTGCGTTAACTCGTTTTTAACGCGTTAACATGCCCAGCCCTAGTTATAACAAAACAATCCAACAAAACTGCGGCACTAAAACACTGCACACTCAAGAGAACGATATTAACTACCGTAAAATTCGCCACCGCGCTCACCCGAGGAGGCGCAATGGAAAACAGGCTGACGGCCAGGGCCCACCACTGTATAGATATGAATGCTGATGACACGGCACAACGCATGGTAAATGAGACGGGCTCTGCTTCTTCTCAACAACAATTAACTCCTGAAGAGTTTAGTGTCGATGCTGCAGCTGCAATAGCTTCTGATATATCAGAACTGGAGTGTATTTCACTAAATATACCCTTTTCTGTTTAAAAGAAGAGATATGAACAAGTCCTACTCCGTTCTATTGACGAGGCAAAGCACCTCCGATATGGCCACAGGAGAGCGTGCTGCTACAGTGTTACGTCTCACCTGCTTTAGAGCGCAGGCTCGGAGGACTCTCTCGTACTTCTGGGCGTTGAGCTCTCTCCCAAACAAGATGTTACTGCGGATGCTTCCGGGGAACACCCAGGGCTGCTGGGCGGCATACGTCAGCCGACCTTTGACCTTCAGGATTCCTGTGTCGTGAGGCAGCTCTCCCAGGATGGCGCTCAGCAGAGACGACTGAGGGGAGCATGGATTGTACAGACATGTGAGCTGGCTAGAAAGTGACAGTGAGGTGAATACACACGTGTTCCTTTGTTGCTGCTCAGATGGTTTATTAAAGCAGGAGCTCAATTGGTTTGCACAGGTGCACGGACCTTTCCAGCTCCCACCGGGCCAATTACAGTAAGAAGTTGGTGCGACTTCATTGTAATACAGATGTTCTGCAGCGATGGAGAGTCCAAACTCTGACAAGAAAAAAAACAAAAAGATACTCATTTGGAGAAACAAAAGCCATGTAGCAATTCTTCCATTTCATTTCATGTCTGGCTTTTGAACACATTGTGTAAAAAAACCAAGACTGGCCTTTCTGGCTCTTACAATACATGTAATGTACAGCATTTAAGCACACTCATGTCCTGTAATAAATATCACTTTAAGGTTAGAATATTCACCTTATCCCAGTAGCAGGTCAACTTTTCAATCTCAATAGAGTTTTCCTTTTTTTCCTCCAGAAAAAGCCCGCTCTTTTTTCTCTCAATCTCGTCCAGTAGGAGAAAAGCCTGGGAGGAGTTAATCCACACACATGCCTTCATACTTTGAACTTTAGGATTAAAAACCTAGACTGGGTTTTGATTAAAAAAAAATTACAGCGCTATGAACTCTTGACATGCCTAACATATCAGCATTTTGACATTCACTTTGTGAAAAAAAGTGTCCCGGAAGGCCTTAAAAGAAGAATGTTATGTGTAACCGATCATTCATCAAGCACAGCCGAAACGTGTGGTTGAATAATAAAGATTTACAACGCAAATAAATAAAACGCACCTATACCTTTTAGGTAATTGTGTGGATATAATGAAAAGCGCTCATTAACTATCCTAGAAATAGCCGTCTAAATAATTGAATGTCCACTTTTACTACAATACACAAATAACGGCAACAAATATAAAAAAGAATTACCTCAATCCTGCGAACGCTGATCACAGTCTCTGACAACTTCTCGACGGCCAGTGGGATGAACAGGGCGACCGTGAGCTTGATCGTACCGTAGAGGGAAATCGTGACAAACACACTGCTGGCGGTGAGGGCGTTGCCCAGGAGAACGTAGACGGTGAAGGTGACGAAGACGATGATCTTGCTGCTGGCAAAGAAGGAGGCCATGTTGAGCCCTCGTAGGTAGGAGCTCTTCAGTATCTGAGCGATCTCTTTCCTGGAGAGAGGACGACAGATGGAGAGTGAGCTCAAAGTGTCAAATCTGAAATATTGCACCGTGAGGACAAATGATGGGTGTCAAGTGATGCATAACCACCATTGTTATGATAAGTCAGTCAACCTAAATGTTTGGCCTTTCTATGATACAGATATTAGATAATACAGAATATTAGATAAATATTCCTGAATCGTTCATGTAAACATGTGATAAGACTTACTTACTGTGGGGAACTTTTAACTGACAATGAAACCGTGTTTCAGCAAGATTCTGAATGGGATGCGACTACCAGCAGAGCAATAACAATGCACAACAGACTATACAGTAGGTTTTTATTTTGTTACGCTATCCTCATTCAATTACAATTTTACGAGTGAATTCTCGACTTCTCAGGAAACTTGTATGTAGGATATGATTAGGAATGTGCAGAACGTTTTCTGGAGGAAAACTTTTTTTTTTTTAATTGAATGAGGCTAGGGTAACAAAACAAAAACTACTTATAGTCTGTCGTGCATTGCGTTATTGCTCTGCTGGTAGTCGTATCCCATTCAGACCCTCTGACAGACACAGAGCCCCGGTTGGACTAGTCAGTAGTCGCTGAATAGTTCTATGCTGTTGAAACTTAACTGCTGGCTCTTTGTATTGATTTGTTTGATTTCTAACAGTTTCACATGACTGCAAACTTCACTTTTCTTTGTCACCCGTAATGGTAAGTGGATTCCTTTGTGATGAAATAGCCGCTGAGTTTAACTCTGAACTAGGGTTTGTTGTTTTTGGCACACGTGTCCTCCTAAAATGATGATATAAGACGCAAACAACATTTACAAAAAAAACATTGTTTTCCATTCATACCTTCTGACTTCAGTAACCAGTGATGAGAAGGGTTTCTCCCAGGCGTACATCTTGATAATCCTGATGCCGGAGACCACTTCGTTCATGATGCGGATTCTATTGTCAGAAAGGACTGCCGTTTTGCTCCTGCAAAGAAATTATAAAATTACATGAATAAAACTAAATAAATAAAGAACATGAGCATAAGTAATTATTATTGGAGCCTTTTTTGGTTATGTACCTGAAGATGCCAAAGAGCTTTCCAAACCAGGTCTGTACGGGCATCATGAGGGCAAGGACGGCCACGCCTGCCAGACATGACGGGCCGATCTCGTACCAAAGGAAAAGGATGATCACCATCGCCTGAAGAGGTCCCACCCACAGGTAGTGCAGGTTCAGTGTAACCTACAGAGACAATTGATCATCATGAGTTTTTGGATCATCTGCGCTGGCGTTTAAGAACCAACTTGCTTTACGTCACCTCATCAAAACGATTGACGTCATTTGAAAGGAGGTTCACAATTTGTCCGGTGGTCGTGTGCACCATGGACTCACTGCTGAGACCAAGAGCCTGACGAGACATTTCACCCGTCTGGTTAATATTACTGAACATATGTGCAGCATGTTTCTAGAAGGTACGATAGTCTGGAAAAAAAGATCTGCTAAACCTTCACTGACCTTCCTGTAGATCATGTGACACATGGCCACTCTGATCCTCATGCCCGTTCTCTGGACGTGGTAGTAGTAGAGATGTTGGAGGATAGTCAGGCCAAAGGAGGAGAGGCACATGGCAGCAGCGTACCGATACACCATGTGAAGACTCCTCTGGTCGTCTGGATCATAATTCTCAAAGTACGTGATTATTTTCCCCAGAAGAAGTGGCTGGATCACTTTAATCGTCTCCTTTATGTCAAAGAATACATTGCTGACAGTCATTTTGGTTTTAAGAATCACGCAAAAATAATTCAACAGCAGCTGACAAGAAATCTGATCAAAAGTAGAAAACAAAACACTTTCTTCTAGTCTCCGTCTTCCAGTTCGTCAAATAATTGAGATTGTACACGCTGATATGCTTGTCAAATATGAGACATTTAAAAGCAATCATCTGGAAATGGTTTCATGCAAAGCCTTTTAGTTACGATTGGGCGAACATTGTATTTTTTTCTAATGACAAGAGATATATATATATATATATATATATATATATATATATATATATATATATATATATATATATATATATATATATAATTAAAAAAACACACATGCAAAGGACAAATGTTTGAACTCATTTAAGGATAAATACCCTTTGGTATACCAACCTACTTCTTAGCATTAGGAGTTAACCTTACAAAACGTGAAGGAGTCTTTAGAAAGCCAGAACGTACCAGTACAAATGTAAAAATCCCAGCCACAGCGTAGGACTTCCCATAGCACTTGATAAGAACTCTGGAGAGTTTGGGCTTCTTCAGTTCCTTTGTGGCTTTTCTAACTTCACGGTCCCAAAATCTGCAACAAAGCAAAAAGCCTATTCATTCTGCTCTGGAACTTAGTGACTATCAAACCGTAACTCATTTAACAATGTTAGTGTTTTTAGTTGGCAACATAAGTACAATTGTTTTTACAGTGAAATTCCCCATCAAAGCCTTTATTGCTGTTGTATTCAAACCTCCTTTCAATTCAACCATTTAGATTATCAGTTACCACACGATGAGTTAAGCAGATGTCAAATTGGGTGTTACAATTATGGTAATTTCCCTGCTCAGGATTTAGTAGCATTACTATACACGTCATGACTAAATTAATGACGGGGATATAACTGGAAACAGCTGGCTTTGTGTCTTCACGTGACTTGGAAGCAGAAATGACCATTTTCAAATTCCATTACCGTTTCCAGGTTTTTCGTGAGCGTAAATACTCCGCATATTTAAGAATGTATCCATGTCACATAATACCTGTGGAGTTCCTCTCCCAGTATTTCAGACTGATCCTCTGGAAGAACGCTGTACATGTCACTTTCCTCCAGCCTCCGTTTGTGGCCAAGGTACATCAACGGGGTCAACCAGCTGAAACGGTTATTAACGCAGTTAGAAAGCAGAGAAGATGTATGTCACTCAAACAGAATATGACTCACAACACCGGTATCATTGTTGTTCTTACTGCTATATGACCAATGTAGAGGCGAGTGTCTTGCTCTATAGGTGGTGCAGACTGGAACTCAAACAGGCTGTGAAGCTTGTGACCACTAGTGGCGCTATGGAGCAACGTTTGTTGAGCCGGTCCCTGTCTTGCATGTGCAGGACTTGAGTTGCACTTAAGGCACACACACAGTGACTTGAGACAGGTCCTCAAAAGACTTGAGTCTGACTCGAGGAAGTGGGACTCGTGAACCATCATTAATCTTCACATCAATACTTCATTTTCCACACCATCAATACACGGTACCAGCTGCACTCTCACTCCCTCCCTTCTCTGTGCTGCAGTGCAACCACAACGAGACCGTCTGCTGTGTAAGCCTTCAACTTTGTGCTCCACCATCTCTTATGACCTCAAGTGGACTTCCAACAAAGACACCATCAGACAAAAGGCCCAGCAACAGATGCTCTGCCTGCACCAACTCGGGCAGTTCAACTTGCCCCAGAGGCTGCTGATCCAGTTCTACAGGGCAGTAATCCCAACTGTCATCCATCTGCACACCATCCCTGTGTAAACAGGATTTAGAGGATTCAAAAATGGAGTCTAATCCCATCTATGTAAATTACTTTTACTTGAATAGTGCTTTTCTAGTCCTACGGCCACTCAAAACGCTTTAACTAACCATTCACACACACACACACACACACACACAGCAGCTGCAAGAGCAACTTGGGGTTAAGTGTCTTCCATGGCGACATCTACATGGACCTAGGGATCGAGCTGCCGATGCTCTGATTGAAGGGCAACCCGCTCCTCCATTACGTCAGTCGTACACATACCTGGCAACCTGCTTGATTCTGATGTTTGAAGTTGTTTATCGTTTATTACTGTGGACCATTGTATGTAGATGCAAATGTGATTTAGACCTCATTTAGGGCCGAACCTTACAGTTGAACCCCTGTTGCTCGCTAAACTACACAATTACTCTTCAAAGATGATTTTGGAACGCAATAGGAAATCACCACTTTGCAGTTGCATGAATTATACATTACTGTTTAACAATCTAACAGTGGTGTATAAAGTACCCAAAAGCCGTACTTGAGTAAAAGTAAAGATACCTTACTGGAACATTACTCCAGTAAAAGTAAAAGTCACCTAATAAAATACTACTTGAGTAAAAGTCTTAAAGTATCTGATATTTTCTGTACTTAAGTATCAAAAGTATTTTTCTGATATAACATGTACTTAACTATTGAAAGTAAAAGTACATGCTTTTAATAAAAAAGCAAAGGGTCAGAATTTTGAGAATTATGAAGTGTATTCTTTTAAGTGCTGTGGACCTGTGTGACCAAGGACCAGGAGTTGTGTTGATAAAATAACTGGGTTGGCTGTGATCCATCCATATATATTAAGTTCAACATAATATATTGTACCTAAGTATACTTTTGCATCTACTATGAACTTATCATCATAATTCTCCAAAAAGCAATATGACACTAAGGAGTTGTAACAGTGTGGTTATAAGCAGTGGCGGTTTTGGGCACGGGCGAACCGGGCAGCCGCCCGGGGCGGCACTTTTTCATGTCACGTGGGGGGCGGCACGACCACTTACCACTTAAAAAAAATCATCTGGGCCGCGAAGCGGTTTTCCATTATCTATCATATCACTGTGTGGGGAATTGGCAGGTTGGCGCCCCCTGCGGCTGCGGGCGCCCCTGCTTGTGGGGGGGGGCGTCGCCTCTGGGTCTCCCGGGTGGGGCGGGCGGGGGGATCCACTGTGGGCTATTGAGCAATACTCTAATGCAGCGGCCCCCAACCTTTTTAGAGCCACGGACCGGTTTTGTGTCAGACAATATTTTCGCGGACCGGCCTTCACGGTGTGGGCGCAAAATATGACGTAATAAATATGACGTAATACGATCAGCATAAAGACAATTATAAAGTGCATAAAGATACAACCAGTGGCGGTGCGTCAATAGAGGGCGCTAGGGCGCCGCCCCTCCTAAAATTTTGCGATGAAAAAAAAAAAAGAAAAAAAAATAATATATACTGTCAAAAAACATTATATATCAAATAATTTAAATAAGAAATACACCGTGTTGACGCGCTAAATGTGTGTGGGAGACCGTAAGCCCCTGTCAACAACCACTTAAGTTAAATATAATATATCGCCATTCATCATTACTGAGAAAAGCCCCTCCCCTCTCGGGGCGCCGGCCCAATGTGTGTCTATGGAAAGCTAACAAACATTTCACCCTCGTTGCGGCAAGGACAGCTTCTCATTGGCGGATGAAACGTGAATCTTCGGGCGCACGAATCTGCGCCCTAGCCAATGACATCGTTTCTTATTGCAACGTGGTTGGACTATTCGTCCAATCAGAGACCTTTATCATTCCCTCACATCCCATATAGCTCCCACGTAGCTACGCGAGCAACACAGCTAGCAGAGACTTTGATTATGTTAGTATGGCGACTGAAAACTCTGTGGTATCTCTACGCGAAACACCTTTCAATCCACGATCAGATGTTGACAAGAAGAGGCTGAAAGAGTTGGGACCCGAACGTCCGGATTTAAATATTCAGCAGCAAAGCAGTGAAGCTACATGCACCAAGCTACATGCTAACCGGAGCTGCTAGCTGGAGGCTCCGTGTGCAGTGGAAGCGCCGGCTGTGAAGGAAGATGAGCTTGAAGGATTGCTGCAGAAGTGAGTGTCAAAATCAGCAGATGCCTGTGTTAAAGTTTAATGTTTTATCTTTCCCACAGCAGAACACATGTTGGACATTGCTAGATTTGGGTGGATATCATATCAGGCTATAACTTTATCTAAAATACCAATTCAACCCCCAACAAGTTTGTGTGTGTGTGTGTGTGTGTGTGTGTGTGTGTGTGTGTGTGTGTGAGAGATAGCTACAGCCATCAAGGTGGCTCCTGGCCTTTTGTCTATGTTGCTGAGCCATCAAGACACACAAAACATAGTTTTTTGTCTGTAGTATGAAGCCTGTTTGTAGTAGATATTTCCCCACAACTTATCTGTCTGTCTCTGTCTCTCTCTCTATATTTATCTGTAGGTTTGTGACACCATACTTGGACACACCAGGGAACGCTTTGCCTTCAAAGACCACCTCACCAGTGCCACCTTACTGCAGGGCCCCCAGTTTGAATGCTACGTCAATGTATTCCCTGAAGTTGCTCTGGCCACCACATTGAATGTTTCTTAAACCATTCTGCTCTGAACCTCTCATGCCCAAAGTTACAGTTTGTTGATAGTTGTTATTGGACAGTGTTGAGCACTGTGTTTTCTTGAAATAAAGCTTTGTTTTTTACAATATTCTACTCCAAACCTCTTTTCTTATTGTGGAGTGCTATTTAAACCGCGCCGCCCAACTGCGCCCCCCCCCCAAAAAAATGTCACCAGCCGCCACTGGATACAACTCACCATTACGCTGCATTAGTGGAGGCCTGAGCTTGAGGGTTGAGGGTTTCAGAGCTTTTTTGGCGATCTCAGTAACTCTGCCTTGATTTTAATCCAGAACACAGAGTTGTAACGGACTTTTAAGTTTAATTTTTGGGGAAACGTATCACGTAACCTCTTGACATGTGTCAAGATGTTATGTTTGAGGCTACGCACAGACGGATGTATCCAGTCTTTTTTCAAAATAAAAAAAATTTCCGACTTTTTTTTTTTTTTGCGGGGGGGGGGGGGGGGGGGGGGGGCGCTCGGAGGGGGGTCTCGCCCGGGGCGTAATTACGTGTAGAACCGCCACTGGTTATAAGTATGCTCATTCCGCCCGGTACCGGGCTGTGGGTCCCTTGGTACCGGGTCGTGGGTCCCTTGGTACCGGGTCGTGGGGCCCTTGGTACCGGGTCGTGGGGCCCTTGGTACCGGGTCGTGGGTCCGTTGGTACCGGGCCGCACAGAAAGAATGAATAAAAAATGTAAATAAAAAAAATAAAAGGTTTTATTGTGAAAAAAGACCGCATACATCCGTCTGTGGTTACTCTAAAAATGAAACTTAAAAGGCTGTTTAACTTTGCCGGTGTTCTGGATTAAAACCAAGGCAGAGTATCCTGAGATCGCCAAAAAAGCACGAAAACCTGCTTCCATTTCCACATCCTGTCTTTGTGCAGCGGGTTATACATTAAGGAGTAGACTGGACTAAAGGTTTAGTTAGCAGTAGAGTCAGTAGACTGGACTAAAGGTTTAGTTAGCAGTAGAGTCAGTAGACTGGACTAAAGGTTTAGTTAGCAGTAGAGTCAGTAGACTGGACTAAAGGTTTAGTTAGCACTAGAGTCAGTAGACTGGACTAAAGGTTTAGTTAGCAGTAGAGTCAGTAGACTGGACTAAAGGTTTAGTTAGCAGTAGAGTCAGTAGACTGGACTAAAGGTTTAGTTAGCAGTAGAGTCAGTAGACTGGACTAAAGGTTTAGTTAGCACTAGAGTCAGTAGACTGGACATAACGAACACACGTTGGGTGTCGTTGTCTCCCGTCTCTCCGAGGTCGGACCCGGTCCGTGAAAATATTGTCTTCTATTGGAAGAGTTACAAAACAGCCCAAAACAATTGCAGTCTCATTCATGTGTTGGGTTTACACAAAACGCACTACGTTTTCTCACTTTCTCCCCCTCCCCATCCCTCCCCCTCTCTTGCTGCAGGCTGAGCCACCTGCTCTGCATGTGAAAATCCTCATATGGACTCCTCCTTTTTTATTTATATCTGTTTCTGAGCCTACGCGTGTAAATCTTTGGGCCCCTGCACCCCACGGGCACCCCCTATAGCTACGCCCCTGTAACTGTGTGAATGCATCACTTAGTCCATGACTTTACATTCCTACAAGTGTGTGAGGGAAATTACTTTACATTCTGAGTTGGTTTAAGTTGTGAGAATCAAACAGTGAAAGAGTGTTTCGGTAGTTATGTTAGAGTTAAAAAGTTATGTATTTTTTTAATGTGTGGCACGTCTTCCCAACTCCAGTCCCATTTCGCAGCAGACCGACGTAACACTTAAAGAGTACAATGTGTTTCACTTCTGTGGTGCAGTCAAGTCGTCTTGGAATAATCGGAAGAAAATGAGGCCCAACTGTTAAAATTCGCAGGAACGCCCCGTTAAGTCAGAAAAGCATCTGAAGAAAACAAAACAGCGAACGTGTTGTTGAAGCAGTCTAATACAAGATATCCTCTTTGTGGCATTCCGTTTCCACATGACAACTTAAAGCTGATGAAGACAATGACGTCGGGGAAAAACAACTTCCCACCCCGGGAAAGGGGATCTTCCGAGGAGCACCTGAACGCTCCCCGAGCGGCGAGAGAGAGACGTTGGACTTTAGTTAAAGACAAGTTGATAAGTGTCGGTGGGTTCGTGCCGAGCACAGACCTGTGTTTAACTTGCAGCCTTTCCAACACCGTTTAGTTCTGCTGATGGAAAACTTCAACTTGAGCTGCACCTGTCAGTCTGATATCGAGCAGCCTGTCGTTTCTTGCAAAAGTCTCAAGATGTTTCACTTTAATCCGTTTTGTTCCACGAGGACAAACGCACCTGTCCCTCACGCGCCAACAGAGTGACAGCTACACGTTCACTTATTTCTTAAAACATTAGTATGTAATGTCATCGAAAAGAAAAAAAACTGAATATTTAAATTTTTGATAAGTTATAGTTAATGAGCAAATCGTGTAAAACATGCATGTTTTACACAATTTGCTCATTAACTATAACTTATCAAAAATGATAATATTGTTCTTTTTTTTCTTTTGATTTTAGAAGCACATGAGAAAATCTGCGTCTGTCTCCTTCAAAGTGCCTCCGATAGTGTTGCACACTCTAAACCTGGATCAATCACATCTTATCTATTTCTATTGACTAAACCTGCAGAGGATGATTGCTGCACTCAAAAGCACTAATCAAAAGTGAAATATGAGTGATAGGTGCTTTATCCTATGACACGTGAACAACGCGGGGTAGTACCGGCAAGAACTTCACTCCGCTTCCTCCTCCACGTTACTTTAATCAGGATTACCTTCACATTCACACTCACCACATGAAGACCCGTGATAGAAACCTGGCGGTGGCCAGCGGGTTGAGTCTGGCGTCCTTTTGAGTCACATCCATCGCTACTTGGCATCAGTTCATTGACTCCGCACTCAATGTCCCGACACACCAGCGCACACTCACTCACACATGACATACTTGGTACATGTGCAGTTAGGTAGCATCATGGAAAGAGGAGACTCGGCACATACGGCTGCAGACAAAAGTGCCAAATGGAGGTTAAAGTGGGAATTATCTGAACCTGTGGGATGCGGCGTCTAGAGGGAGGAACCATGAAGGTGCCCTGGTGTATCGTTTATAAGTATCATTATCAATTGGTACATATTAGGAAAGAATAGAGTTATTATTTATGTTGTCTAAGGATTGGGCTCTTCTCTGTCTTGAGTTGGACCTCATCGTTTTCCTTATAATTCACATGCTGGGTGTGCGTGCGCGTTTGGAGCGCTTGATTTCCGACGAGCAAACGCGTTATTAAGAACCGGCAGTAAACGCCACACTTCCGAGCGCTCCCGTTTACGAGCAGAACGCGAATGCGGCATAAGCGCAACATGTGTTTTTTTCCACGCCTATAATCTCAAGTGGGCCTCAAGTGGAGGGCTGCTGAGTGGGGTTCAGTTGAGAAGGAATGTGGTCCAATTGTAAAATAAAGAGTCAAAAAACAATTAGTGTTCGTTCTCGGGACGAAACGTTACCGGAACTGTCTGTGTGATAAAGTGTGCGGTGTCTCTGCGCAGTGTTTTAGGTTGACAACAACACAATGTAATAACGCAACGGGCTGCATGGAGGATGTGTGTCCAGGATGTGTGCAACATGTTCACACACGGCCACCAGAACGACACGCGCTAATACCGTCAGTAAACGCCGGTAATTCCTGTTAAAACTGCAGCATTCCTCAAACCAGTGCCAAGAGGTGATGGTGAAATACTCAGTGGATACATGTATTTAGTTTTATTGTATATCAATCTCGCTGTGAGGCTATGGCTGTATGCGTCAATATTAACTATATTACATTACATTTATGGGTTGCTTCACAAACAGCTTTTTTCATTTGTATTCATTTGTCCTGTGAAAATACGAGGGTGTTTTTAAATGAGACTATGCTTAGAGTCTTAGTATCTGGAGTCAATTAAGATACATACACTACCGTTCAAAAGTTTGGGGTCACTTAGAAATGTCCTTATTTTTCAAAGAAAAGCACTGTTTTTTTTCAATGAAGATACCATTAAATTAATCAGAAATACACTATACATTGTTAATGTGGTAAATGACTATCCTAGGTGGAAACGTCTGGTTTTTAATGAAATATCTACATAGGTATTTACAGCAACTATCACTCCAGTGTTCTAATGGTACATTGTGTTTGCTCATCGCATAGAAGACTAATGGATGATTAGAAAACCCTTGTGCAATTATGTTAGCACAGCGTAAAACAGTTATGCTGGTGAGAGAAGCTATAAAACTGGCCTTCCTTTGAGCTAGTTGAGTATCTGGAGCATCACATCTGTGGGTTTGATTATACTCTCAAAATGGCCAGAAAAAGAGAACTTTCATGTGAAACTCGCCAGTCTGTTCTTAGAAATGAAGGCTATTCCATGCGAGAAATTGCGAAGAAACTGAAAATTGCCCACAACGGTGTGTACTACTCCCTTCAGAGAACAGCACAAACGGGCTCTAACAGAGTAGAAAGAGAAGTGGGAGGCCCCGGTGCACAACTCAGCAAGAAGACAAGTATATTAGAGTCTCTAGTTTGAGAAATAGACGCCTCACAGGTCCTCAACTGGCAGCTTCTTTACATGGTACCAGCAAAACGCCAGTGTTAACGTCTACAGTGAAGAGTCGACTCCGGGATGCTGGCCTTATAGGCAGAGTGGCAAAGAAAAAGCCATATCTGAGACTGGCCAATAAAAAGAAAAGATTGATATGGGCAAAAGAACACAGACATTGGACAGAGGAAGATTGGAAAAAAGTGTTATAGACAGACGAATCAAAGTTTGAGGTGTTTGGATCACAGAACATTTGTGAGACGCAGAACAGGTGAAAAGATGCTGGAAGAGTGCCTGACGCCATCTGTCAAGCATGGTGGAGGTCATGTGACGGTCTGGGGCTGCTTTGGTGCTGGTAAAGTGGGAGATTTGTACAAGGTAAAAGGGATTTTAAATAAGGAAGGCTATCACTCCATTTTGCAACGCCATGCCATACCCTGTGGACAGCGCTTGATTGGAGCCAATTTCCTCCTACAACAGAAATCATTATTTCTAACCTTGTCAATGTCTTGACTAGATTTTCTATTCATTTTGCAACTCATTTGATAAATAAAAGTGTGAGTTTTCATGGAAAACACAAAATTGTCTGGGTGACTATGTACACAATTTGCTCCTCTTTATAGTTCGGGTACATTTGCAGTTCTACAAGACGACCACTAGAGGGAGCGGAGAGCCTATTTATACTGTACTTAATGCTCTGTTGGCTGTCACCCTTTCCTCTTTTTAGGAGGATGATCAGACTAAATGATCCCAAACGTGTACTATTGCAGGTGAAGCCCAGCTTTAAATAGACATAATTGTTTACATTGTTTCTATATTGCTCCACCCAAAAGAGGCAATATAAAAGTGCAGTTTGGTCTTCAAGGGATGGGGCAAGTGAGCAAAACCGTTTTTAAAAAATCAGCGAGGGTTTTAACCAACACTGCCATTCAACAAACAATAAAAAGGGAAAAGTCTGAAGTTTGGTAAGTCAGACATTTTTATAATTCAACAATGCAGGGACAGAGCCAACGCACTATAATGTGATGCTAGCCTTACCTCCAGTGTCTACCTGCAACAGTTCCAGCTGATATCACCACTGACCAAGGGCTCCTCAAATCCTTCCATCTGCACGTCAGCAGTCCGGCTGCATCCCGGGCCCCAGCTGTTGCTGCGTCACATCTTGTTTACACCAGGGGCCAAAGCTAAGTTTGACCTAGTTGCTGAAAAGCCCGAGAGGCAAAGCAGAAAGCAGAAAGCAGACTACACAACGCGGACGTGGGGGACAGGAAGAAGCCATTTTGTGAAGACGTCAACCAACATTTGTTGTAAAAAACTGAGGTGGGCTTCATTTTATTGTTCATTCATTAAGAGCCAATACGAAGCTCACAAAAAGAGACAAGCTGAGCTGATTTTTGAACGCTAGAGGAAACTCTATCAATATAGGAGACAGTGCTTCTTTCACTTCAGGATGTTTTATTAGGTCGTACCCCGTACTATGGAAACTTTGTGGTTTTGATTTTAGAGCCCATTAGTTGAGTCTCTTAATACTGTACAATGTTAAAATCGCATAGAAATGACAAATGCAACCTTTGAAACATTAAGCCGCCATTAATTTGAGCCCCACATTAAGTCAAATAGAGCGTATAATCACAATGACAATATGGAATTTGTGAGAAAACATCAGGAGCTGGATTTGAACTAAAGAGTTCAAGTAAAGTAAAATCAAAACTTTTTTGCTGTGAAATGGAACTTGGTCCTCACAAAGATAGTGTAGAAGTACACAGGACAGCCGCTGGTGCAGGAAAAACAATGTCTTTTAATTCTGATGTGAAGCGGTTTCCCTTCAGTCAGAGAGAAGGCAAAGACGTGACCCATTTATCCTCCCAGTTGTGTGAAGTCCCACCTTCAATGTCCAACAGATAACGGGCAGCTACTGTCATTGGCTGTGTGAGTCCTGAGTCTCATCCTCATTCTGTGGTAAACTGAGCAGTTCCTGGATCCGTTGCATGTCCTTGTTGGCTTCCTCTGCCTGAGAGCTGACGTTCAGATCTCCAATCAACTCGTCTGTCAAGTGCAGACGGGCCGACCTTTGGATTTGAAAGATGGAGAGTGATTGGTGAGCAACGAAACATCAGGATAACAACACACTTTAATGTCAATTTGGATTTGTGCCTTTACATTTGTATTGTTATTGCTTGGTAAAATCTCCCATAAAAAGAATATGATTAAAATCTCACCATTCTGTGAGGCTGAGCTCATAACGTTCCCTGCGTTCTCGGTTCCTCCTCTCTCTGGCCGTTTCTCCTGCAATCGACTGCATGCTGATGATCAACGCACCGGTGGGAATCCTGGGCAGAAGTTACCTAATGTTATTAGAACTATCAAACATATTCAGTACATGTTTAATTACTTTACACAGTATATTTGCATTAGAACACAACACAAAAAATACACTTTATACATCTATTGTGAGCGGTTCTTCGCTACTGAAATGTATGAAACCATTCTGGTAGACACATCTACACTGGGTATGTCATAGTTCTACAACACTTCCTATTGTTGTGTAATCCGTTCTGTAACAAACAGCTGTCACATGTAAGTTCTGTCCCAGCAGCTACATAATAGCATCACCCTTCACGTGAGGCTAAATTTCCCCTCAGCCGTGTCTTGCAGAGTCCTGCCCCTCCACCCGAACCTTGCAGTCACACCTCTGCCGTGTTGCCCAGGCGAGAGGACGATTCTGGGGCGAGATCTGGAGCGTGATGTGCTTTCCGATTAGCTGCCCGCTTTCATTTCACCCCCTGCTGCCCCGACTGCACCTGGCGCAGCCGGGGCCGGGGCTGTTTGCACACATCAGAATGCTCCAGGTGGCTGGTCACTCAGGCAGACAGGAGGAGGAGGAGGAGGCAATGCAAGACAGAGCCAACAGGAGAACAGACTCGGGCTGAGCCAACACGGAGCTGATGATCATAGAGACCATTCAAACCAGCCCCTCCAGTCTGCTACACCATCAAACACCTCACACTTAATCTCCATTACACAATCAAATTCAAATCTGCTCTTGGCTCTGCGCGCACAGCTGAACGTGGCCAGAGGAGCGAGTGAAAAGTGGGACAGAGGGGGTTGAGGGGAGATGGAGCGAAGCATAAGTCCAGATCAGACCATGGTAGATGGAGATGAGAGGCTGGAATAACAGAGAGGGTGTAAATGGAGAGAGGCAGCTGCTGCCTTGGCCGGCCTCCTTGCTCCAGCACCCAGAACATGGCCCTCTGCAGCGCACATGAGTCCCTCTGGCACCGTGAACAGAGTCGGGGTTCAGCTGGGCGACAGAGGGTTGCTGGGAGGAGCACAGCTGGCTGCCAGAGTGCTCACTGCTCCCACGCACACGGGCACGAGCACGAGCACGAGCACGAGCACGAGCACATGCATGTCTGTTTCAGAGCAGCTTCTGACAATGGGGCTCTGTGTGTGACGAGGACCGACACGCTTCAGGGTAGAAACTATGTCCATTACTGAAATGACTGAGAATAATCAATGGACACTTGTGGAAGCACTTACCCCAGCACTGCTCCGATGATTGTTCCTGCCACCAGGCCTCCCAGACCCAGATTCAGTCTGAAAAGGCCTCCAGTCACTGCTGCTCCCACACAAACAGTTGTATTATCATTCATAACCCAATTGTACCGTCTGTTGTAAAACTATTTGTCATCAGGTTAAACAAGGATTATAAAAGTCTCGTTATCGTAGGTAACAGATGTTTTACAACCAATTATGAGGTTTTTAAGAGCTGAAATTCTGGTGTCAATATTGGACCAAGAAATATAATTTCTGCACAGTAGAAAAATCTCATTTTCTGGATAGTGAATTTCTACTAATTACTTTCTGGGCACCGTTATACATTATTTAGAGAGCAGTAGTAGAGAGACGACAGGAGATCAGGTTTTTGAGAGACGGGGGAACAAACAAATGAACCAAGGCTCTCGGCCGCAGGTGGACTGGGAACGCTCATGTTTACGGTGGTGCCCTGAACCCCCCACAGTACTCTGGTATTGCATGGAAGGAAAATGTGACAATATTGCCCAAATATTAGAGATCATGTGGTGTGTGTGTGTGTTGGCTCTGAAGGAGTTGACAGCGTCGACATCTTTTCCTAGGAATACATTCTCTGGTGGACCAATACCTGGTTCATATCATCATCATCTGACCGATGGTAGCACATTGTGTTCAACAGTGTACAATTAGTTAAAAAAGAATCACCGCAAGTGCTTAGCAATATATAAGAGAGAAACACTCGCCGAATGAGTTTATGTGGAAACAATAAACAACACCGAGTTCGTATTGAGTAACTCCCAGATGGAGATCTGTGACAGTGAAGCAGAATGTTGTGAAATATAAAAAGGTATAAAATAGTGATGAAGCCGCGTCGGAGCCCATGTGACTCACCTCCAGCTGCAGCGTAATGGCTGAGGGTATACTTGTCTCTGTATACAGACAGCCCTGTGCTCACAGAACTACAGAGGGGAGGAGACAGATGAAGAAAAGACTGTTAGATAATCTAAACAATCTAGACACATAATAACACAATAACGCTAACAAACAGACCTAGTCGAGGTAGTGATAGACCAGCAACTCCTGTGTTCTGTGAGGTCAAATGATGTGGGTTTTAATGTATCTAATGTAGCTTATTTGTGCGACAAATTAAAATGTCTACGTTGCATACGTTTTCTTACAGAACTCAAAACCTAACAATAGTATGGGATTATCATTTGTCTGCTTACTTGAATATGGTGACAAAAGCAGCCACTCTCCAGCTCCATCTCCAGCCGTATCTCACAAAACCCCGGATTGCTGCATTATGGGCCGAGCGCTGATTCAGACAGAAAGGACACAATCGTTAGGTTGATGCTGCCATTATCAGCATGATGCTTTACCGTTAAATGTTATCAGGAGTGCACAGTGTTCATAACTACAGCAAACCCATACGTAGTTCCCTTTCTGCCACTCACCACTGCTTCCACTCGGCTGGTATAGATTTCCGCCTGGCTGACTTTGATGTACCTCTGCTTGGCATCGCGAGCCGCTGGCAGGCCTCCGTAGAGCAGGCCGGCCAGAGCGGCAGCTACACCGCTTTTGATCACGCTGGTCAGCTCCTCTGGGTACCGCTGTGTCACGCTGCAGGGAGACAAGAGGCATTAATAAAGTATATATCCATCTATACGAACTCGGTGCCACTTATTCCTCAAGACAAATAAAAATGCATTGTCAAATAACAACATTATACACATGTAACATGTAAACGTGGCAGCCAATTAAAGTGACATTAGTGATCAACCTGAAACATCAAAGCATTGGAGCATTTGGTTATTAAAACTGTAATAAGACTGAGTACATCAAGTGGTCCACTAGAATATTTTAGTATATGCAAAGTACAAAACATAATTCAGAAAAGGTTTGTGCATTATGGTACAGTGGTTGTATTTACGAACGTGCACGCTTATTTCTGACATTTCACTTAACATGTATTTTTTTACAGTAAAGAATACGAAGATGGAACTGTGTTATTGTCTACTGAAGTATCTCTCTCTCTACAACTGGATAACAGAAGAGTCTAGAAATAAGAAATAATTATCTTTGACTATAAAAACACGAGGGCTAGTAGTAATTACCTGGATTGACAACTATTTCCTTAAATTAAATGATTGTTCTAAATCCAATTGGTGCAACAAAAAAAAAACAATTCTGCACACTTTATTTGGTGACAGTGATAGAAAATGTCAAATGTTTAGTTATTCTTCCTTTCTATTACAAAGTTGTGATGAACACTTCAAATTGGCTTTAGAATTTTGGTTGGACAAACTTCTTTTTTTTCCAAGCAGTGCTCAACATATGTAGAATATAACTTGATAAAGAGAGCAAGGTGACACCGGGTTGAAAGAGAAGTCAAAAGGAAACAGGAATACGAACTCTATGGCAAAGAGGTCCTTGATGCGGTCCCATCCTGTATCTGGGAACTCTGGCTTGCCTATGTTGCTCGGCATGCTGGGCGAGAGGATGGGTGCTGGAGCCAGACTGGAGGAGGAGGAGGAGGAGGAGGGCATCTGTGCAGCAGCCACATCAGCTGCGTGGACCCTTGGGAGCAGGGGGCAGAAGGAAGGCGGCCCAAAGCTTTGGATGAGGCCCCGCAGTAGGCCGGTGCTCAGCGCGCCCCAGGGTGCAGAATCTGCCCGCCGTCTCCGCGGGGGAAAGCCAGTTCTGGGCTGATCCGGATGCATCACGCTTCAGCTGGCATCGGGGCTGCAGCAGAGGCAGAAACACATGGCCATGGGTTGGGAACGTTCCACTCAGCCTCTGCCTTAAAACATCCTCAAAATAAACGGCCTTAAGGCGAATGAAACCCTGGCAGGGTTACACTGGGTTTCCCAACTCAGCAGCTGTTAAATGGTGCAGGCCTATCAGGAAACACAGGCAAGGCTTTCTGGGGAAATATCCCTCTATTGACTTTAAAATGACACGTTTCAATGCACTGCTGGGACCTTCAGGTCCTCTGACTGGTACAGGATCAAAGATGAAATGCAAAGACAAGATCACTGTCCTTCACCAAGTTGTCAGGAAATAATGACTAAAGAGCAACACACTTCAGGAGAAGTGAATATATTATGAATACGAATTGTTTTTAGTACGCACTTCGTTCCAAATCCTCACATTTGTATTTAAACGTATCCTGCTTTGACTGTGTCATCGTGTGACAATACCAACGAGGAAATGAAGTACGAAAAAAGTTGAAACGCTAAGTCTAAATCTGATCTTATACTTGTTTTATCATTGCTATAACGTTACTTCAAAACACAGACATTACTGCGCGTGTCATTCCCATATTGCTTTGATTTCATATCCTTTTAAAACGGAACACATTGAGGGTTTTGCGGCTAACATCTTGAGGAGCAGGGCTGACTTTCCTCTTAATTAGCGTGACGTCGTACAGCTGCGACAGGTCAGACCGACTTTCCTCTGCCTGAAGCTCGGCTAACAACTTGTATTATTTCCTTGACAGAAGTACCGCAATACTTAACATTAAGAAAATGACAATGAAACGTTAAATTAATATTTCGGCTTTGCGTTTTCAATCCTTGGTCGACGAGAAACTACAATAAAAAGCTAAAATATCGTTTCTGTCCGATAAAGGGAGCATTGACGCTAACACTTAGCATGCCGTTAGCTTCTGTGATTTAAAATAAAAGGCTTACCAGCACGCGCTGGGAAACGTCTCAGCCGTTAACCGTTTGTCCTTTGAAGTACCGCGACCCCAGTATATGCGCATTAACTCTAGTTAGTGTGCACATTTGTGGGTTTCATAATTGCCCTTCTGCAGGTTGTTTCTCAACGGTGACATTCCGACAAGCAGCCGGTTTAAATGTCGACCCTTCACCTCGACCAGACACAAACCACACGTGCCAACAGCGCCGCCCAGCGGTGGAGGACTGCAATCACTACTGCGCAGGCGCACTACACGACATTAAGATCAGAGTCCGAGTTTTAGGAAACAAAACAGTTTATTGGCATAAAAAAATAAACAAAACGCAGCACAAGCCGCAACAGAAACTTGGATGGTACTTTGACCAGGTGCCTCATCACATTTTAGTGAAAATACACACACACACACACACACACACACGTATACACACACACAATGTTTACCACAGTTCTCAACAACAGCGTGAGAAATAACCTTGCATCGGTGATATTCTGCTTGTTCACAGTACAATGTGAATACTACAACATATCCAACATCATCTTGAATCAGTAATCTATCATCTCTTGATAACAAGACATTCTTTTTTCAAAAAGGTAAAAAAGTGTTTCTTGGGAACTCCACACATCAAAATACAACTATTTCCTTGTTGTCATTATTGCTTACTGTTGGCACTTAGTGAAGGTATTTAGATGTAGTTATTGGACATATGGCAGAACCCCTCCAATTGCAATAAACAAGTAAACTGAACAGGACTTGGTGAAGGCTGTAGTTCCCTCCGTTGTCCAGTAGAGGGCAGTGTCTCCCCATCAACTACAGATGTACTGAACAAGGAATCCAATGAAGCATCTATTTTGTCCACATTATTTTCATGTATAGCAGGACTAGGCTGGAGGTTGACTTTAAGATCAACCGGGTAGAATATAAACCATATATCTTTCTACATACAAAAAGGCCAGATGAAGAAATTGCAAAAAAGCGTTCCATATTGTGCAAATCACAGCTTTTGAGTTTCCAGGAAATCCTTGCAATACAATTGACTGCGTTAAATATGTAACAGCATTGCACCCATAACTATTATCATTATTATTATTATTATTATTATTATTGGTACAGCCTTCGCGGATATTAGAGCAGTCAACATCACACTTCATGTATTTCAAATTAAGAGTTTTAGGTGATATTTTCATTGGGTTTTGAGTGAAAGGCAGGTAAAAGGTCAGAAAGTCAATTCCCATTTTACTCGAGCAAGGCACTGAACTTTGTTATGCATCGGTGCTCAAATACTAGTTCGATTTTTCAGCAAGTGGTTCGATTTTCATGGAAATCTGTCTGAAGCCCTGTCCAGATGTGATTCATGTTACAGAACCATGTGAAGTCTTCACATTGCACGTTAAAGGGTCGCTTCAGCAATTTAGTATGTCACGGACTCATAAGAGACATTTAAAATAAATGCAGCAGAGGCCTGACTGTTAGTCTTTAGTATGGGTCAAGCTCCAAAAACACCGGATCCTACATTTCCCATAATAACTTGGCCGGCCGATGATGTTTCATTAGACATCTTTCAGACGCTTTCAAACTCCGCACACAGTTTATGCGCAGTCTTGAAAAGATGACATCACTATGACACCATCGGGGTTATTTTCCCCCATTTCCAGAGCCACGGAAGACATTCTACAACAGCTTTCACAGGCTGAGCCGCACTCATGAGTAAAAACGGTTACTGTGCTGGTGATATATAGACTGAAGCCATAAAGACAGGAGGTATGTTTTAGAAGCAAATCAACTAATTGAACGAGAAAGTAAATCAATGACTCAGAATTGACATAAACCCCCTGGTGGCACCTGGAGGAATGGCAGCGCCCACAGTCAACGTACTAAATTACATCTATGACAAAGCAAAAATTGACAAAGCTTTGGACTAGCTAATTGTAGGTGAGATTAAAAATAAAAATAAAAAATGGAACGCCAACATCGACACATCACGCTGCTTGTGAGGAAATGCTACGTTGTGGAGCAGTGACGACGTTCATCATCTGGAGTTTCCCCTTCCCGACAGCTGCCCTGGTCCCGCAGAGTCTCGTCCTATAGCTCCGTCCTGCCGGGTCTGTGGACAATCTGGTTGTAGTCGTCCCTTCTCCTGGGTTTGTAGGAGAGAAGACGGCTAAACTCGGTGAGGAGTCTCTCCCAGTAGCAGGAGACGTCTTGCATCCGCAGGTGGTCGAGGATGAATTCTTTACCCCTGTGGGGAGGGAGAGGAGAGAGAAACGTCGTCAATCACCTTTTTCAAAGGCATAGCTGCTACAGTTCATTTCCGCAGGAATGCAAGCATAAAATATGACCCGTTACCTCGTGGCAATCTCTTGTGCAATGGCATCGTTCTCTTGGACGAACTGCAGTAGTTCCCTGAGGGGACAGAGCGTGTGAAGACATATAACATTTAGCATGCATACAGAGGGGGTTCACATTGAGTACATTAGGATTTATTGCCCTGAAAACATTCAAACACCTGAATGAAAAGCGCCTTCAGGAGCGATTCCGTTCATTCAAGTGCTGGAACGTTGAATTCTGAATTTACAACTGTAACGCCTTCACGTGTGTTTTTCTATGATGCCGACATACGTTCACAAGACAAAAAAAAAGTATGCCGTTTGTAAATGAAAGTACACATTTATACTTGCTTTGTTTGTATTTGTGTTTCCAAAAGGGTCAGCGAGCACTTCATTGACTGTGCAATTAATACTCATGAGAATAATCAGCAGGAACATACGAGGTCTCAAACTGTAAAATCTTTACTCAGGAGCCCTAAATAGTCCGAATGACATCGGCCCTTATTCAGTAATGGTCCGCACCTAAAGTGGACAAAAACTAGCAGCACCGTTTGGTCTCATGTTGTATGCATTTTAAGATGCTTTTATTTAGAACTAAAAATCCATATTGAATATACTGCTCAATACTGCTCAGATCAAATCAAGCATTCTGATTGGTTGAGAGTGAGTCATAGGGTGTACTTTATTCAGCCATAAAGTACTGTACAGCCTGTTTACAGTTAGAGCGTTCCATATCAGTGATCACTTAAAATAACAGGTAGATTTAAATTGCGCGACCGTTAGTTGTCATTTCAAGCTTGACAGTTACCAAACATGTTTGGTGTAAACTTTGATATTTTGGGGGGAATGACTTTTGATGAGAATCTCAGCGGTGAATAATGTGGTCCCTGTTCCTGCTGTACAGTCAAACGTTGATACGGCTCATCATCAGGAGAGCAGATAACGCTCTGAGAGAGACTAGTTAGCGGGGAGCGAGTGCATAACACTGGAAACTAAGATGAGGAATGAAAAGGGTTTGATCACAACATCCTGATCATTTCCAGTGAGAGATAATTACGTCGGTAATTTCCCGACGCGAGGCGAGTTCTCTAAACATCATGGAGGAGAAAAATGACGGAGAAAAGACAGACAGAAGCAGCGAGAGCACTTCTGGCTGAGGGTCATCCTCCACCCTGCTTTCAACCGGCCTGGTGAGTAAATCGCAGATTTACAGACCAGGCAGTCAGTTTTATAGTCCCGTATGTGCGTCCCGTACACATACGGGACTATTTTCTCTGTCGCTGAAATGCGATACACAACGTTTGGTGGCTACAAGTATTTTGTGCTGAAAGGGAGCTACTATTACTATTCATAAAGTCGCAGTTACCCGTATTATAAAGGCAATAAGGTACTCGAGGCAGTACTGTATCTACAATAATGTACTGTTCAAATGTGTTAGCAAACCCTTGAACTGTACATTATTGACGATACAGTACTGCCTCTTGTACCTTATTGCTTAATTTGACACCTAAAAAAAAGTATATCAGCTTAAGTGTACACTATATTTAGAATATTTCCACCCCTTTAACTCGACAGTCTTTTCTCACGGGAACTGAAGCCGTCATCGATGCTCTCCTCAAAGCCAGACTCCTCATTTTACCTCACAGAACACAGTGCTGTTGGTAAATGTGTGACTTTGGTGAATCTGAAAGTCACACAATATCACAATAGACCAGAAACTCTGCTCCGTGAGGTAGAATGATTGTTTTTGTGAAAGGAGTCTGGTGGCTTTGAAGAGAGCGAGGATAACAGCTTCAGTTCCTGATCAGAAAGGTAAAGCAGTGAAAATATTGTTTCCAGGTGTCCCAAAACATGCCCACAGCAGGACGCTGGTCTGCTCTCGTGCTGGTGCTCCTCTCTGCTCAAACTCCCTCTACTGTAGTAAACACACTGACTGTGGAGAAGCAGCTCACACAGCCTCACAATCCAAACTCCCTTTTAACATCAAATATGATCACGTGAGCAATCTTAATTTGGAGACAGGAACAAAAATACAATCTATATTCGGCTGTGAAAAACATGTCTACGGCGTGACATCACACCTAATTAAATCAGTGCAACTAGAAACATTTACAGGGACCGCACAGAATCATCGAAAGGAGAAAGACGTCCGACTCCAGCTGAGGTACCTGACATCAGAGAGGTCCTGCTTGACCGGGACGTAGTGGACCCAGGGCTGCAGCTGAGGGTAGAAGAACTCCTGCCACTCGTCCCCCACGTGAAACACCAGGGAGCCGCAGAGGAAGAGATGTTTGAGGCGGAAGCTGGCCGCCACGCCGCGGAAGTTGAACAGATACCTGGGAGGATACGACAAGGCGGGACGGTCAGAGCGGCTCTCAAATGAGTCGGCCATCGTTTCACGGACATTCTGTAATGCTGTTGCCGTCTAACGACAGGGTTCAAACACGTTTTGACCAGTGGGTTTCCATGACTTAACCAAATTTCCATGCCCAAACATTTTGTGAAATCTCAGTGTAAACATGAAAAAGTGAGAAAATGTAGTATTTAAACTAACAATGAGAATACAAAGCATACAGTAAACCTTAAATGACACAAATGAATGAGACAATACTTTGATTAAAAGAATAAACATTTATATAGATGCCTGTATGGATGCCTGCTTATATTTTGAACGTCTTTCTTTTAAAAGCATATTAATTATTTCAAACTCGGCGTAAATGAACGTCATGAACACATGAATATAACACATTTACATGACTTTTCCAAAACCTTTGGGGTTTAATTTTTTTTCCAAGGACTTTTCCAGGCCTGGAAATAACAATTAAAAAGAATTCCATGACTTTTCCAGGTTTTCCATGAGCGTAAGAACCCTGGACGAGCTGCCATCTTAAAAAAAGTCACATTTTGTCTTTGATCTAGAATTCAGCCTACTTGTATTTGCAGTGGTCGACCAGTGGGATTTCTTTGGCCGGGGGTCTCCCTAGCGTGTCCTGAGACAGACAGAAACACATGGGTTGGTAAATAAGAAAGATTTCTTTTGGAATATAAAAGAAAAGTCACTAGAATATCTTATGTGATGTCATGCCCGCCTGACCCTCTCTGACTTCCAGGCCTGGTTCTTGGTGTACTCTGCGTCCACCAGCTCCGGAGAGTCTCTGGAGAGGAGGATCAGAGGGTCGCGCTCTGGACTGGTCCTGTGAAAGCAAACAGAGAGGAGAACAACTCAACAGTCTGAGTTTCACAGCCGATGGATAGCTGGGTAGAAGTAAAATATGATGACGCAACGATTGTTGTGCAATGTTGCGTAATAACACAGGACTAACCTGGAGCCTCTGAAGAACCCTTTGGACTCTTTCTTCTTCCATGGCCACTGTGCAGCAGATCTACCACGACACACGTCACACTGTGTTCCATTAATCCATTTCTTCTTTTGTGAACGATTTACTCCGTTAAATAGCTAACATTAAACCTTACTTTTTGAGGTCATCCCTCATCAGGTCCCACCTTCCCAGTCCAGTGGGGTATATGGGCCACACAGCAGGCCCTCCCTCCCAAAACGTCCATGCGGGGTACATGATGTCCAGGTAGTCCGCCGTCTGCTCAGATCAAAACGTGCACGTTTCAAAACCAGCTACAGATTTTAATAATCTTTTTTTAAACGTGCGAGTAAAACTGAGGCCTGGAGTTCTGACCTTACTGAAGGAGAAGACGGGCAGGGTGGGCTGCACCCAGCTGGGGGCTTGAGGGTAATCCCTCACGTTTACCACCATCTCCAAGTCGGGTAACCTGTCAATCACCTCCAGGATGAAATGCTCCACCCCGCTGCACCTGAAAGCAGACGGCAGACTTATGCTGCGTTCACACCGAAAGCGCTGCGAATGTTACTCGCACCTGAAAGGCGGCGTGGCTTATCTCCGTAAAAACTGTTACCGTTTCCGCCATCCACCATGGAAATAACCACTAGTTCTGCTTTATACTTGTTGTGTAAATTCCACATACGTCGGAACGTCAAACTCTATGGTGTCTGGGTTCATAATATTATCCGTAGTCCCATTTTTCAGCAGAGTTGGAAAATTTCAACTGGCACTATTCGCGCCACGTCAAACGCGTCATTCGCAACCATTTGCGTCTGTGCATTGACTTTGCATGTAATCTACACGCTCGTCAAATTCGCAACGCGTTTGGTGTGAACGCAGCATTATGCTGCGCGACTGGCGGGGGCGCGAATTCGCGCGAGTTGAACTATCCCAACTGTGGCGAAAAAAATTGCGCGAGTCATAGTTGCGTCAGCCAATCAGCGTTGAGAAGCTCCGCCCGTCACCACCGCCGTCTTGCCGTCGCTGAATCAAACTTCTGCTGCTCCGCCTGAAGTAGCGCTGGTAGCGGCTTCATTCAGACGCTGTTGTGGGACTACGGATAATATTATGAACCCAGACACCATGGAGTTTGATGTTCCGACGTATGTGGAGTTTACACAACAAGTATAGAGCAGAACTAGTGGTTATTTCCATGGTGGATGAAGGAATCGGTATCCGTTTTACGGAGAGAAGCCAGACGCAGTTCCTGGAGGAGTCGGTGAAATTCACCGAGCTGTGTGCGGCTACGGATGGTGTTATGAACCCAGACACGAGGGCGTTTCATGTTCCGACATGTTTGGGACTTCCACAACAAGTATAACGCAGAAATAATGGTTATTAATTCCATGGTCGATAGCGGAAACGAAAGCTCCTTTCACAGAGAGAAGCGACGGCGATAAGCCACGGTCCCTTTGTCGCGCCGCGATTTCGCGTTTGGTGCGAACACCCTCGTTTCACTCGCGCGAGTAAACTGAAGCGGTAAACGCGGCGCGAAAAATCGTGTCGCGTTTGGTGTGAACGCAGCATTAGGCAGCGCACACAGACAGCCGCGCACACACACATACATGTATAAGCAAGTAACGTGGTCAATTATGTTTTTTTATACTTTGGACGCGATCAAACATTACGAATAATCACATCAGGCACTTTTTCCCCTCCTTACCTGGCGGGGAACATGCAGTTGTGTTCCCTGTACAACTTGTGTGCGATGACCTGGTAGTGGGTGCCCACCCCTCTCTGGACAGTCGCAGCCATGACATCCTCAGAGAGTCTCCCTCTAAAGGGCCGCAAGTCGTCCTGGAGGACTCTGGGGAAGGAAAGAAAGAAAGAGAGACGATCAGGTCCACAATATATAATCAACGCTTGCTAATAAGAAGCTACGATATTGACGGAAGGACATTATGACATCACACCCACCTTAAATGGCAGCTACAGTTGACAGGGCTGCACGGAGTGTGCTCTTTAACGGCGTTAGACACCGTGTCTCTAATGTTCTTCCACTGTTGACCTGCAAACAATGGCAAAAGAATCAATGTTCCTATTGAACCAATCCAAGAACTTATCAAAAGGGTCACGAGACTGATGCATCCAATTAGGGGTTAATTGGGTCAGTAGCTCACGAGGCTGACCCCAAAGGAGAGTGGGTCAACAGGGTCACGTGTCCTAAAAAGACCTCAAGTAGTTTTCACTTTTCCACACAGAAAATATACATTTATATTAAATACTGACAGGGAAGACAGGACATTTGTTAGTGCTAACCAGCCTGAGCTAACTCAAACCACACATAGCCTGAATAAATAAATAAAAATGTTTCATTGCTATAAATAAAATGCTTCAATATGACCAGAAGCGAAACGTTTAACCACTACTAGTGCCAACCCTACAGCTCGCACGGTTAGCTTAGTGGAGCTAGCTCGTAGCTAGCTAGCTAGCTCGTGAGATGATGAAGGACTCCGACATCAGAAGTAGCCGCAGGAGGTTCAGCGGAACTAAAGTCTCCCGCCGCGTGTAAATGTCGTTTCACAAGTCGTGTTTGTTTAAAACGTGCATTATTACCTGAGGCGGGAAGCAAACCTAGAGCACAAAGTTGCAACAGTATTACAAACTTCCACAAACAAGAGCGCTCCATGTTTCAGTCTATCCTGCAGCGGGGATCTGGGATCTGTTACTTTGGGCTGAATGTCGTCATTACGGTAACGCGCACCACGAGATTCATGTACAAGAAATGATCATTACGGGTTGCGTTACCGGGACACTTGGACGAAGAGCCCAAATTGGCATTAAAGGGATATTCCCCACAAATGATGTCTTTTCTATTTCACGTTCACACGTTTGAATGAATGGCATCAATGAAGAATCGATAACTTCGTTTAAATCACTTATTAAAACCCATTTTTATAGAATTGCTTTTATGTGATGTCGTCCTTTTATGATCTATTATGCAGTTCTTTTGTTCCCCTGTTTTTGTTTGTATATTTTATTTATAAAATAAGTTTGTTTTCTATTCCATTTGCTCTTTTTGGTTATTTGTTTGGTTTTGTTATATTCATTGCCTTTATTGGTATGGTCCTTTTTGTTTACCGGTATTTAAGTTCTGTATGACTATGCTTTGCTTCTCTGTAGAGCACTTTGTAAACTTTGTTTTTAAAAGGTGCTATATAAATAAAGTTGTTATTATTATTATTATAATTCTTCATTTCATGCGATCTAATTTCCCAATGCACATACATTAGAATCATTGCTAATTAAATGGTTGATGACATTCTCAGTTTCTTTTTTTCTCCAATTCCTGAATTCATGTCAAGGGCATGGACGACTATCGCGAGGATAATTGTCCGTTGAGATGACTTTCTCAGTCAGAGAGAGAGAGAGGCCTCATGGGAGAGATGCGGCGGTGAGACTGAGTGAAGGAGAGAGAGGAGGAGAGAGAAGACAGGTGGAGAGGGAGAGAGAGAGAGAGAGAGAGAAGCAGAGAGGATGGAATATTTGTGAGAAAATTACACATTTGCTCGGGAGGTGACAGAGATTGATAGATCTCCTTTGTGCGGTGCGAACTGTATATGCTGCCTTTGTCAAGCCGGGCCTTCAGAGCTATTTTGATTTCTTTGCAAACTTCATTTCCTGGTGACGGCCTCCTACGATGCAGCAGCTCTGGCTCTCTCTGCTGTCCGGCCTTTGCCTCCACCTGGTTCTCATCTGCAGCGCCGAGGAAGGTCTGGAGTTCCCCAATTTCGACGGCCGGGACAGGGTGCTGGACGTCAGCGAGCGCAACTACAAGAAGGCCCTGAAGAGGTACGACCTGCTGTGCCTGTTCTACCACGAGCCGCTGCCGGCCAGCAAGGGCCTGCAGAAACGCTTCCAGATGACAGAGCTGGTGCTGGAGGTGAGGAAGAGGAGAGGGAATGGAGATTAGTGCCGATATTCTTTCTAGTATGGAATCTGAGTTCATTGCAATCTTTAATGCTCCTTTAGAATCTTTTCTACAGTTTAGAGAGAGCACTTCCTTTTCTTTATCTGTGGTTGGTGAACATTTTCTTGGTTTGCCAGGTTGTGAAGGTGTAGCCATTTCCATATGGTAACAATGCAGTTATACATGTTAGTAATCCATTCATAAATCATTGTTTTGTCCATTTTCAAATGCTGTTGAGGCTGCAGTTTTTAATGTGTAATAAAGGCTATCAATAAATGTTTTTTGGTCCAACCAGTCAAAGAGATTTATCACAGACTGGAAACCCATTATTGTTCTTATTAATTGTTTATAAGTGTAAGAAATTCATGAATTGAGCCACTGGTGACAATTTATAAACCTTAGAATAAAGAGATTATAAAATATCTCAACTTTTTGATGGACTGCTGGAATTTTGAACTCGACATTTCCTGAATCCTGTTCTTCGAGCGCCGACAGCCGGTCCAAAGCCTTTTCACATAATACTGGCAATATAAAATCATTAATTCCTCAAACATTCAAATGACTTGCTTTGCTTCGTCCCTTGGCAACTGGCATAAACAATTAAAAATGTCCATTGCCGTCTACATCCCTACAAATTAGTAACGTGACACTACGGGACCACTGATATATCCGAGGCGGCTGGCGAGCTATCGAGTTCAAATCCCTGAAGGGTCGCACCGCCGTGTTCTATGGACAAGAGACCCTGAACGCCTCAGTCGTCCGTCTGCTCCGAGTGGAGATGGGTTCACAGCTGTTTTACCTCACAAAGCTTTAATCCCATCACGGGCCTCCTGTGGGTCACATGCATCCAGGGACGGTTTCTAGGTCACTCTGCTAATTAGAGCTCGTTCCCAAAAACTCTCTACTATCTGGCTGTGGACTAGAAATAACTATCGCTTCCCGTCGTATTCGTGAGGTACAAATATGAGACAAGCAGACACATGTTTTTACTCTCACACTGAGAGCAGAAACACATTCAGCTCAACAGAACCAAAGTGGTGTTTTTTCCTTCCTCGATCTGAGAGGCAAGCAGTCCTGACTCTTAACAAGAAAACTCCACAGGGGGCACACACACACACACACACACACACACACACACACACACACACACACACACACACACACACACACACACACCCCTCAACTGTGTGATTTCTGGTTTTCCAAGGATACGTCAGTTCAAAGTCTGCGTGTGAAACCTCGTCACTCAGAAAACGCCTTTCTCCTCTTTCCCATCCTATTTTAAATGGCCTTTAATCACCCTTTCATGAAAAGCTATATGACCACTTGGTTGCCACACTTCCTACCGTGAGGAAGACAAGTGTGGTGGAAGTAACACACCCTAAATCCCTTTATGTAACTGAAATTATTCAAATTAAAATTAGCATAATTTAAAAAAGATAAACTCCAGGTCATTTAAGCCAAACTAACTCATGTACCTCCATATAATAACTATGTACTATGTACTTAATTTAGCCACCATGAATGACCATGAAAAGGAAGTGCTGGTAAATCAGCGGAGCTGTCCGTGGTGCTGAAGTTGCAGGAAGCTTTTTAACTGTGACTTTCTTTCACGATTCAGTTGCTAACATGCTGATGTTAAGCAGCTTTTCACGTTACTTCAGCGCGATAGCATGCCAACATTAGCTAATTATCCCTTAACATAGTTTAGATTCATGTGGTATCAGATTAATGTGTAGCGCGGTGACAAAGTGCAGCTGCATTTGCAACAAGTTGTAGTTTGAACTTTCTCTGGTTTGAACACTGTTAGGATGACCGGACTGAGATTAATGTGCTGCTGGAATTTAGATCTGAGTCCCAAAACATCACCCACATTTCTGGTTTTGCCAGAGTTACGATGTGCAATGCTTTTTAATGACCGTACGCTGACTGATATATGTCTGTGTGACCGCCCAGCTCACCGCTCAGGTCCTGGAGAACAGAGACATCGGCTTTGGGATGGTGGACTCCCAGAAGGATGCCAAAGTAGCCAAAAAACTGGGTATGACTCACATGTCCTCATTCCACAGAATCAGTTGCATTAGTGTGAATGCTGAATGTCAGGACTCAGACTTTGCTTCCATCCAACATCGGTATTTCTCTGTAAAATCCTCTCCCTTTGCTTCCTTTGCTTCAATTTCTCAAAAACGCAAAGCCCTAAAATGAGCTTTCTGAAAGTCACATACCCCTCCTGTTGAACAGGTCTGGAGGAGGTGGGCAGCTTGTACGTCTTCAAGGACGACCGGGTCATCGAGTTTGACGGGGAGCTCTCGGCAGACACTCTAGTGGAGTTCCTGTTGGATGTGAGTGAACAATCTTTTTGAGGTTTGGTTATTTTAAATGTTTTTTTCTTAATGTGTAATCTTGGCAGCCACCGAAAGAAGAAATCTTCAAGCAATTAACAACCTGCAGCCTCATTAGAATATGTGCAAATTACTTATTTCATAGCGATACAAGATTCAGCAGACACTTCTGATAAATCATGTCATGTCTTGTCGTTATGGCTCACAAACACTAGAATACCCAAGAGCCTCAGCTGTCGTTGCTTTGGCAAGTCAGAGTTATGAATCAGAGCTTTGGAGAATTAAAAAAGTTGTTAATCTTTAGTATTGATGAATTAACCGGGAGAGTTTAATGCTGAGGAAAAATGAATATGCCAGACATTCCCAATTTCCAAACTGTATTTGTTATTCCCGTTCTTGTGGAGGGTAGATGTGCATAAAATGTTGAGGCTACAGCCAGCAGCCGATAAATTAGCTTAGCATAAAGAGTGTAATCAGGGGGAAATGGCTATCCTGCTATCCTGTACAGATTAAATAAATTAGATATAATGTGTTAATTGGACAGCTTTATAGCTTTAGATTTTGTTCCAGCTGGACAGAGCCGGGTTAGCTGTCTCCAGTCTATATGCTAAGCTAAGCTAATGGCTGCTAGCTCTCGCATCTCATTCAGCGGATGCACATATACAAGTGTGGTATCAATTATCTCGTCTAAGCCTCACGGGTTTCAAAATATGTTTCTTTGCAGTGAAATCCACTTCCCTGTGTCATACCGCCCCCTAGGTGCTGGAGGACCCGGTGGAGATGCTCAACAACGCCATGGAGCTGCGAGCCTTCGAGAGGATGGAGGAGGACATCCGCCTCATTGGCTACTTCAAGGGAGAAGATTCATGTTAGTTTACCAACGAACTCGCGCTAGCGTCTATTTTAGCAAGTGATGCGTTTATCAATTTGTGTTTTGCATTGATAAACATAAAGAGTGTGTGATGGGTTAAAACATCTACACTGTTCCTCTGTCCCCTAAAGTTGCCTCACTGTGTTCCCCAGACGCTGATGGGATCTAGAGGCTAATGGAGCTACATCACCATGCTAAAGGGAAACCTGATTCCAGACTGTGGCGCTCTCACTCAGCCCCACGAGAGCCTTTAAATAGCTTCTAGTTCTCTGTCTAATAGGTCAAACTGCAATTATAGTTCCCAGGGAGAAAAAAAGGGAGAGAAAGTGAGACAGGGAAGATGCTATCTGGTCCGATATGACAGTGGCATGAAGTTTCATTATGGAGCCTATTTCTGTCCAGAGATAGGCTGGTCCTTGGTCGTGACCTTGTCGGGAGCAGAGCCAGGAGCGAGTCACAAGCGTATGAAACTGCATTAAGGGAGGCGCTGTTACTTTGGGTGGAGACAGTAGAATCAGGATGGGAAATTGAATGAAGCGAGTGTGCTTCACCGCTCGCCTTCCCGATCACATACGCTAGATTTGGGCTGTGGATGTGAGCAGAATGGGAATGAGAAGTCCCACACTTGAATCTGTTTTTACTTTCTCTACTTTCTGCCAGTTCCTTATCTCTCTCCCTCTCTCTCTCTCTCTCTCTCTCTTTTTCTCAGACTACAAAGCTTTTCAGGAGGCCTCGGAGCGTTTTCAACCTTACATCAAGTTCTTTGCTACATTTGATAAATCTGTAAGTCTTGCTGTGTAAAATCAAGTCCTTACCTGTATTTATAACATCCTGGTCAACCAACTTTTGATTCCTCTCACACTGCTTGTTAATACACCATTTAATGTAATATATCCATAACCATTTGCATTTTAGTAGAGTGAGATGAGAAAAAACCCAATCTAATGTCTGAAAGTATGAAGCAACAGCAGGCAGCTGGTTAGCGTAGCTTAGCATAATTATTTGAAACTGTTGGAAACAGCTAACTTGGCTCTGTCCAAGATGTAACAAATCCACCTAGCACATTTAAAGCGCACTAATTAACATGTGACATCTTCTTTGTTAAAAATCATACAAAAAATCGTAAAAACAGGCTGTGGTTTTATGAGGGACTATTTGGGCCAGAAACTCACTAAACACTGCAACATCTTAATGAGTGTGCTTTAGAGGCGGTGAGTTTTTTCTGTTTTCAAGTTCAACATTTTAGTGTAAAATGTATCTCGTAAAAAAAATATTTTGCAATGAAACCATTGAGTTTTCTGTTTGTCGAGCTCTAACAAATGTCTAAACAACACCACGTAATAATATCCCCACCCGCTCATCATAATGGAATCCTGCCATGTTTTCTGTGTTTTTCTTTTTTTTTGGGATAAAAAAAGGTAGCCAAACATCTCTCCCTCAAGATGAACGAGGTGAATTTTTACGAGCCGTTCATGGAGGAGCCGGCCATCCTGCCGGGCAGACCTCTGTCGGAGATGGACATCGTCGAGTTCGTCAACCAGCACAGAAGGTCGATTAGATTTAAATCTTTTCAGGGTTTCTTCAACGCCAGAACAACCGTTAAATATCTGCTCTTTACAGGGCTACTTTGAGGAAGCTCCGGGCGGAGAACATGTTTGAAACATGGGTGAGTCGGTGTTTCGGGCTCACAGAATTGTCAATTTGAGGTACAACGCTGAACTTTTTTATTTGTATTCCCAGGAGGACGACATGGACGGGATACATATTGTGGCGTTTGCCGAGGAGGAAGATCCAGGTCTGTGCCCCACCTTTTGATTTAGCAGTTGCTTCCCCTCATCTTCTTTAGCACCTGACGCTGAGCTCGGGTTACTCTGTTCTGTCGTCCCCCAGACGGCTACGAGTTCCTGGAGATCCTGAAAGACGTGGCCAGAGACAACACCAACAACCCGGAGCTCAGCATCGTCTGGATCGACCCCGACGACTTCCCTCTGGTTCTGCCTCATCGTCCGCTTCAGATTTCCAACAAGATAATCTAATTGTGTCACTGATTGTCTACGTTAACTTGTCTCGCCCCCTTCCAGCTGACAACTTACTGGGAAAAAACCTTCAAGTTGGACCTGTTCAGACCTCAGATTGGTGTGGTCAACGTCACCGATGTAAGTAGTGGTTCAAGTCTTAAGACTTCGCCGCAGCGGCGCGGCCCACCTTGACTCTCTCGGCGCTCCCGTGTTCCAGGCGGACAGCGTGTGGCTGGACATGTCCAACGACGAGGACCTGCCCACCCCCGAGGAGCTGGAGGACTGGATCGAGGACGTCCTGTCAGGGAGGGTGAACACGGAGGACGACGACGAGTCCGCCGACGACCGAGAAAACCCCGACGGCTACGCCCCAGAGGACGGCTACGAGAGTCACGACCCAGATGACGAGGACGACGGCGACGACTAACCTGAAGGTCAAGGGGTCAACGTCATATCAGTTCAGACCTGGGTCAGAAAACTGAACTCGTTTGGCCCATTAGACCCACATCACTTACAAATTCCAAATAATTCAAATTTAGAGAAAGTAAAAGGCAACATATGGTCTCCCAAAAAATTAAACTCTGTAGACGGTGGTTTAAATAGTTAGGCAGATAAAACAGATTGAAGGTCATCATGGCTCCAGTTTTTGTTAAATGTGTAGACAACGTTAGTCCAATATTTGCTCTCTCGCTCCGTTTTGGTCTCCACCCACAACAGAGTGAAACCTCTGGCTCTTTAGCTGCTAAATGCTCCACTGTTAGCTCGCTGCTAACCTCGCCTCACTGCTGCTTGGTGCTGCGCTTGAATCATATTAATTTGCTTAGAAAGGTTCAGAGCGAATAAAAAACATTCGTATCAAAGTGGAATCCTCTAAATGCTAACGAAAGGTGCTTCAATGCTTCCTTTGCTATCTCCTTTAGCACAAGGCTCCAGGAACTTACTGCTTCTGGCTAAGAAATCCTTAAAAAAGAAAAAGAAAAAAGGAATTAATGCCATCCCACAATTCCTTGCGGCAGCAGTCGGCATCCAATAATTACGTGGTCGAGTTTAAGCGCTGTCCTTTCCGAAATCCTTTTGGTTTGTCCTTTACATCTTTCCTTTGACCTCATGATGTTTTTCATTGAGGAAAAGAGGTTAGGAAAGGACATCGGATGCAAATCTTATGGACTATTTGACCGTAACCCCGGTCAGCTTTTAGAGCTTTTCCCAGAACAGTAACGAAGCCGATGAGTGAATCAAAGCGTGAAACCAAAACGACGACCTGAAAGACGCTAAACCGCTGCGTAAAGCTGCGTAAAGCCGAGAGGAACTACAGAGTCCCACAATAATGAAATCACATTACGTTTATATTAACGTATGTTAATATAAACATATTAACCGTAGCAGCTTTAAGGTTGACGTGAATGATAAGATGACTTGTGTGTGATAATAAATGGCACTGTTCTGTTAGAAATAAATCTTGAATTGTTTTTCTTGGGATGGCATAATAAAAGTACACAACCACTATGTGCACGTCTCTTAATGTGAAGGTCCTCCTCATCGGGTCCACTCTGACGCTCAAGACAGCAGATTGGCACGTTTCCTCCCTCGGTCAACGAGCATGAATTATTCAACCGGTGGTGAATAATTCAGCGTCATTACGCCTCCTAATGGGAGACGGGACCTGGACGGTGAGGCTGGGGGGCGTCGGGGCTAAAAGGAGGCCCGACCCCCGACATGAATTAATAACACAGGGCCTGGCGAGAGTCGCCATTTCCCCCTGGAGGTGTGGATGTGATGCAGTGTGTAAACAGGATGTTTGTGGGGGTCACATAACCCACAGAGCCGTATGAGAGAGGAGAGCGGTGTGTGTGTGTGTGTGTGTGTGTGTGTGTGGACGTGACCTGGGGCAAGGAGACGTGTTGTGAATCTCTAGAGGGGACAAAGGGAAGCAGACGGTGTCGCGGTGCCAAAGCGCTGTGATGTTCATGTTCCACCGGGGCCTTCAGGTGACACGAGCCCCGTGAATGTCAAGTGAGATGGTGTTTTACATGAGCCCACTAAAAGGAGGGCGCGAGGACTGCAGTGTCACTTCCTCCCTCCACGAGAGCGTCAGGTTCAATATAAAAGGAACAAAGAGCAGGACCGACGGGCGCGTTCTGTTCAAACACGTGACCAAAGTCATTACCCAACCAATAGAGAGGAGGAATGAGGGGAAGAAAAGCATTCCATTTAGATGCAAATGCCCCTCATCTTCCTCCTCCTCGGTGTGGATTAAGACGGGGACAGATGAGTTCCGACAGGTCGGCCTCGCGCTCGTGGAGGTATGAGGTTGTTTGTTTTCACCGCCTGGACACCCAACATTCATTTACCCACAAGGCCCGGCTGCGCCGCTCTGACAGGCTGACGGCAAAGCCAATTACCCTCGAGCTTCCTCGAACAAGAGAAGAAGACGGGAAAAAAAGCCACCAAATCACGGCCAGACAAGCCGGAATGTGGCTCCATGCGCGAGACACGCGGGGCCGTTACGCGTAATGAGCGGCGACACGGCAGAGCGCCGGTGGAGCCGCTGCATATGGAGATGCTGAAGTCTGGAAGACCGGGAGAGAGGTAATGAAAGAAAGAAGAACAATGCCGAGCAGTTTGATTGCAGGGAGAACGAGACAAATCCAAATCACCAGTGGTAAACTTTGCTTTCTACGGGAGCCTGGAAAGGTCACGGTCACAATATTCTGATTTGTTAGCTCGTTGTAAAAGTGTAAAACCACCTTAAATTTACCAAATAATGTTTGGTCTGCATGCCACAGAACTGAGATGTTATGATTATGCCCTCAAAATCATGTTAAAAATAACTAACAATTTAAGAGACAAAAACAGCCTCAATAGACCAGAATGCAATGCAGCAATTAAAGGCATCTAGCAGTGTGAATTGAACGTCCCATCACTCACTCCTCCCTTTCCAAAACCACGACAACGCTATTCAGTTCGCTCTAACAATGATCAGGTGATTATAGACCAATGAAAACATAGTTATGAATATCATGTTTAATTTCTGCTAATACCCCAAAATCCTACACAATCCTGGCCCTTTAAGCATGTTGGTTTTGAGCACACAGTGTTAAAGTATTCACACACTAACCAGCCACCGTTTAAACAACATGCTCCTTCTGAGGCATTCTGGGATATGTAGGAAATCAGAAAAGGGAGATTAAAAAAAAGGCATCAAACCCATTCGTCTCCATACAGCAGTTTTACAAATGTTCATAAAAATGTTTATTATTGTTTTCATACAAACGCTAATACCTGTAAAGGTGAAACATGTCTTACATTGCAATGTCAAGTCATCATCAGAGCTGTCCCGACTAAACAGAGGACTGTAAACCGGCAACAGCGTGGCAGACGGTGGTGATGTGGGGAGGGGGGTTGTGTGAACTGGAATGGCATACACACACATACACACGCGCACGCAGACACACACATGCTTGTTTACATAAATAGTTACAGTGTAAAAACAGGAGGCACAGTCACATTGGGATCATACAAAGTTCATCTGTCAGCAGGTAAAAAATGTGAGCAAGTGTTTTTGTTTTTTTTTGCGTTTTCCCCCCAGGCGCTTTAACAGTTACAAGTTTACAATGAAATAAAGTTGTTTGCTTGAATTACCAGCATCTTTGTGTGTTTGTAAAAACGTTTTTAATGGAAGCATGTTGCGGCTTCCCTCAGGCAGACAGTGTTCTGCTCAGCAGCCAGGGGGCAGTAGGGGACAAGCACAGGACATAACGTCAGAGGACCTTTTTCCTTCTTGAGGGTGTTACACATGAGGGTGTTGACGTTTGTTACAGTGCAATTAGCTGCATTAGTCTGGCTGATTCATCAGGTGAAAAACAGAATCCCTTCTGACCTGGAGGGATTCGCTGTGAGCGCGTTAGGTGAGACCAGGTAGTGAGGGAAAACCAGACGGTCCTGTTGGAGGGAGGATCCGCCCTGCTGCGTATCTCACTACTCATACACTCCTATGCTAAACGCTGAAACCCAATGTCTATTGCTGTAAATGATCAAACAGTGCTCTTTATTGTCTTGGTAAAAAACAATAATAATGTCCATTTCCACAGCACTGATTCCAAAACACTCAAATACTCATTTTTTGTATTCCCAACTGAGGACCTTAGTTGCATGTCATACGTTTCCCGTCTCTCTACACGGCGGCCTACCAGGGGTTTTGTCCGGCGAAACTTTAGTTTTTTTTTTTGTCCGGATCATTGTGTTTGTTGTTGTAATACTCATTTTGGCCACAAGGGGCTGCAGTGCATATCTTCCCCATGTTCTGATGAGGACTGAAAAAATGTCTTTCAGGTGAGTTTTAATTTACATCACTTACTAACACACAATACATGAATCCTACATCACCTGACCTGGAACTGAACTGCCTTTTAGCAAAACTGTTTTTTACCTCTCATTTGTTTCCCTTTCTTTCAAAAAAGAAGTTAAATAATTATGATCATCCTGGCAAAACCTGCGTTTATGAATTAATAACCTCACTTGTTCTTAAGTTGGAAACACAGGAGAGAAAAAAAACTTAAATCAGGCGTAGAAAATGGGTCCCCAGATTTTTTTTTAAAAGTTTAGCAGCGTTCCTTCTTATGGGTAGTGGGCTTTTAATGTGAAAAAAACCCCAAAAGGAAGTGTTGAGCTTTGTTGATGGTAGATTAACGTCAATCAAGAGTACGGCAAATAGAAACGAGTAGAGAGCAGATAAACTAAAGAAAGTGGTGAGTTTGACACCAGAGTTAGTGCTGTGGAAAATGCACATTATGCCAGAGTCACCATGTGAGCTGTTGTAGTAAAACGCTGGTAATTCTTTTTTTAACCTGTGCTTAGCTTGTTAACCCGTTCCCCCTGGATAAGCTCACTTGAAAAACTGGCTCGAATATGATAATTTACAGTATTTCAGTTTCTCTGCTTTGTAGCCCATATAGGGAGAATTGTCCTTCGGAGTAATCAGTAGTACTTTATATCCGTGACCTCGTGGCTCCGTCTCTCCTCCTCCTTTCCGCCGTGACAGGCAGACACGAAAGTCCCGAGGACGTTACCGAACCGGCGAGGCGGGGGCAAATGTTTTTTTTGGGCACGCGTCCAGCGTTTTTTTTCTGCGTTATGATCCGGATCTATGTCGACTTTCGCCCCGGTGTTAAACGTGCCGTGTGTCTGTGTTGTTCCCGACTGGAGTGGAAACATGTCTGTGATTTTGCTCCATTGCACCTGTGAGAAGAATCGGGTTCGAGAGAGAAGAGTTTGAGGAGCGAGCGGAGAGCTAAACAGTCTGAGATCACACGCTCCGCCCTCTCAAGGTGAACTCTTTTCATTTAGAAAACATACATAAATGTGCATTCAATGCAAAGTTTGATTGACCTTTTTTTCTTTTCTTCTTCTGTCAAATGCATTTAATTTGGTTGAGCATCCGAATGCTTTCAAATGTTGCAGACGAGGACATCTGTCATGTTTGCGTTAGGTTTAAAAACAACCTAAATCCAAGTCCAGCGCCGTCCTTAGTGGTTTGTCCGTCCGTCCCATGGAAACAAAGGAGCGACCGAGACGGCGGCGCCGTGCGGAAACCTCAAACGCTCCCGTATGGAACGAGTGATCGTGCATCGTTCCTGCCTCTTTCGTTTGATTTCATCCAAATCAAAACATTAAAAAAAGATCAATATATTCAAAACATGAGTGTAATTAATATATATATATATATATATATATATATATATATATATATATATATATATATATATATATATATATATATATATATATATATATATATATATATATATATATATATATATATATATATATACATATATATATATATATATAAAAAAACTGCAAACCCACGGTGAAAACATTTGAGAGCAACAAAACAGAGTGAGGAATATAAAAAAAAAAAGAAGTTTGGGTTCCTACACGGAGGTTTCGGACTGTAACCGCAGCACGAACTTGTGCGACTTGGGGTCGATGAATTCCTCCGACATCTGGATGTACGGGATGCTCCTCGTCGTCACCACCAGGCTGAAGTCCACGCAGCGCAGCAGGAAGGTGGCGCCGTCTTTCAGGCCGCTGGTGACCGACGCGTCGCTGACCAGCGTCCACTGGCGGGCCAGCCAGTGGTCCCGGCTGTACTGCAGGGTGGGACCTGGGGTCAGGTAGCACTCCAGGAACGCCTGGGCGGGGAGGGAGACACACACACACACACACACACACACACACACACACACACACACACACACACAGTTAATACAACTCACAATAAGTGGACAGCTCACGCGGGAATGAATCTTTAAAACCATTTAAACCTTGGGCGTCATGTTGTTGGTGATGCAGAAGGCCAGGTGCTGCTGGATGCTCTCCATGCTGTGGCAGTGCTGCTGCCTGGTGGTCCTCAGGTACTTCTGCAGGGCGCGCGCCATGGAGGGGAAGATGGCCTGCGCCGCCTCCCGGGGGTCCATCACGTCGCCCGGGGCTTTCTTCTGCTCCTCCTCCTGCATGCGCTTGATGTGCGTGAACGCCTCCTCCACCGCCACCACCAGCCTGGAAGGAGGAGGGAGAGAACAAGACGTTTCTCTCTGAGCTATAAAGACGCACCTCGTTTTATTTCCTGTGCGCTTCTTTTATCGGTGAGAAACAAACTTACCGCGCTTTACGCTTGCGCACGCGGCGCTCGTGCTCCGCCTCCTCGTAGTACAGCTCGTTGTGGCTGGTGTCTCTGTGGCGGGCGGCGGCCGCGATCATGGCCCTGGACTGGGAGTGGGCCAGTCCTGCTGCGGCCGCGTTGTTCCCCGGACCTGTCGAGGACAAACGGGTGAGACGGGGACGTCTTAAAAGCCTTAAAGACGAAGGGAGAGAAATCTTTGGTGATGACATAACGTGCAACGTGCTTTTAAAGTGGAGGGGATTACTGATGCACATAGACCACAGCCCATTTCCTTTTATCACCAGCAATATATAAAAAAAAACTGATGTGAAAAGCCGCACACGGTCGTAATATTTAATTGTTCCGAGCACCGTGATCATGGGAAAAGACGCGGCTCACCCACTCATCACTATTGATATTCAAGCATTCCCTTTCCTCTGCCACTGCCTTCAGGAGTCTAATTAAAAAAGTGTCTCGGGCAACTTCAAAAGTTAGCTTTTTTTTTGGGGGGGGGAACGAGGACGGGAGTCTGCTGATGAGCCACAGCCTGGTGTTAATGCAGGTTAAAAGAAGGCAGAGCCGCTGAATTATTAATGCGGGGCAGGGATCGTGCGTGAACAGAATAATTCATGGGACGGGGGGGCGGGGGGGTTTGCAGCTGCAGCCTGCGCTCAGGGGTTTACTTTGCTGCACTTAGATGGGATTTATGGGCGAGAGATCCCGCGCTGAGAGCCATGTGTTGCCACGAGGAGCAGGTAGACCCGGCATGCGTTGAGGAGATTTAAAACGCCCTTAAGAAAAAGAAATCAAACAAAATAATGCAGAGAACGGTTGAAACGTTACGTCAGGTCACACCCGCGCAAAATAAAAAAAGGAGCACGACTCGTTAGGTGGTTGAAGCCGGCGATGAGGGCGTCGGGTCGCATTTTCCCTCCTGAGGTTGATTCTGTTTGACAACTGCAGCTACTGCACCGCAGGATGGAAGAACACGACGTGGAAATGAATAGCCGGTGGCCCCAGTATTTACACTACGGCAAAATTGCATAAAAAAAAATGTAATAATAAAAGTAGCGTGATGAATGAATACAAATGTCAGATCATTCTCTGAAACTGCCAAAGTGAGAGTAAAAAGTATGCTGCATTAAATATTTTTCATTAAAGCTAAAAGTGTAATTTACAAAAAATAAGCGACACATGTAATGGGAGCAAATCTAACTTGTCACTATCCATCTCTAAATACAATACACATGCATGTTATAATCCGTATCATAATTAAGCATGGGAAAAAACATTGGTGATGTGGTTTTAATGAGGCATGGGATAGAGAGAGAGAGAGAGAGAGAGAGAGAGAGAGAGAGAGAGAGAGAGAGAGAGAGAGAGAGAGAGAGAGAGAGAGAGAGAGAGAGAGAGAGAGAGAGAGAGAGAGAGAGAGAGAGAGAGAGAGAGAGAGAGAGAGAGAGAGAGAGAGAGAGAGAGAGAGAGAGAGATCCCTGTGAAGCTGCTGAAGGATAAAAAATGAAGGAGGATGAGACCTGAGAGAGAAACGATAAGACCAGCTTTTGATTTATCTGCCGTCTCCCACCAACATTTAAGAGGAGGCGGAAGAAAAGAAGAAGAAGCTGAACTAGGAGGGAGTCAAGTTAGTGCACTAAAGTGAAGCTTGAGCACACTTAAGGGAGCGCGATGATTTAATTCAGAGTTTTGTCTGCCAGCTGTTTGCGAGGACGTGTGTGAATAGGTGTTTTCTCCATCATGCGTGAAGAGTGAGTGAAGCATCACTTCAGTGCGAAAAGGAGGCGTGGCTTCAAGCACAGGAAGTGAACAAGAAGGTGCTTAGGTTGGGAGCAGCGCTGCGTCCACTTACTGTCAAACAGGTAGGCTTGCAGCCGCGCTCTAAAGGCGGCTAAAGGGTTAGCGTCGGTGTGAGGAGACACGAGAGGAGAGGAGAGAGCGTTTGAGGCGGATATCCAATAACCACACGTGTCGTAGCGCATCGGCTACAAATCACCTTAATGCTTTATGTTCCTGACAACACATTTTTCTGATTATGATAACGGTCACAGATCCGTTTCCTTCCTTCCAGGCAGCGCATTCCAGCGTCGCCTGGAAGTCGACCTGCAGAGACTTGAAGTGTCGTTCACAGAGAGCCGCTCAGAGGGTGAATTATTGCTGCGGTAAAGAAATACAAATATATGTGCGAAGTGTGAATATGTGCCAGTTTACCCAGTAAATCACTCATATCGTCTGGTTTTTGTCACATGACAAGACGGTTCCCGGTACCAGAGACACATACAAACAGTATTTAACACTAAATATATTATATTCATATTTTCACCATTGCCTTGCAAAACCAAATATAAATCAGAACTATTTCTAAACATGAAAAAATTGGTGGAGGCTCAGTGTATTGTATACAGTGGTGTACAGTAACAGAGTAGAAATACTTCGTTACTGTACTTAAGTAGTTTTTTTGGATATCTGTACTCTACTATTTATATTTCTGTTGACTTTTACTTTTACTTCACTACATTTTGCAAAGAAAACTGGTACTTTTACTCCGATACATTTCCCCTGAAACCTTCGTTACTCGCTACAAAATCAAATCTATCTTTAGAAGAAAAAAAAAACACATGTGGTGGAACACAGACTCCACCAAGCAGGTTTGGCGAATCACAATGTTTTGCATTTTCCCTCTACATCCTCTAGTCCAGCGCTCCAAACCTTTATGCGTCACAGACCGGTTACGTGAAGACAATATTTTCCGACCTCGGAGAGACAACGACACCCGACGTGTGTTCTTTAGTCCAGTCTACTCCTAACTAAACCTTTAGTCCAGTCTACTGCTTAACTTAAACCTTTAGTCCAGTCTACTCCTAACTAAACCTTTAGTCCAGTCTACTGCTTAACTTAAACATTTAGTCCAGTCTACTGCTTAACTTAAACCTTTAGTCCAGTCTACTGCTTAACTTAAACCTTTAGTCCAGTCTACTCCTTAACTTAAACCTTTAGTCCAGTCTACTCCTAACTTAAACCTTTAGTCCAGTCTACTGCTTAACTTAAACCTTTAGTCCAGTCTACTGCTTAACTTAAACCTTTAGTCCAGTCTACTCCTTAACTTAAACCTTTAGTCCAGTCTACTGCTTAACTTAAACCTTTAGTCCAGTCTACTCCTTAACTTAAACCTTTAGTCCAGTCTACTCCTTAACTAAACCTTTAGTCCAGTCTACTGCTTAACTTAAACCTTTAGTCCAGTCTACTCCTTAACTAAACCTTTAGTCCAGTCTACTCCTTAACTAAACCTTTAGTCCAGTCTACTCCTTAACTAAACCTTTAGTCCAGTCTACTCCTAACTAAACCTTTAGTCCAGTCTACTCCTTAACTAAACCTTTAGTCCAGTCTACTCCTAACTAAACCTTTAGTCCAGTCTACTCCTTAATGTATAACCCGCTGCACAAAGACAGGATGTTGAAGTGGAAGAAGGTTTTCGTGTTTTTTTTGGCGATCTCAGGATACTCTGCCTTGGTTTTAATCCAGAACACCGACAGAGTTGAAACAGACTTAAGTTTAATTTTTAGAGTAACGTAACATATTGACATGTGTCAAGAGGTTCCGTCTGAGGTTACCACAGACGGATGTATCCGGTCATTTTTCACAATAAAACCTCTTTCCGGCCTTGATTTTTTTGATTTTATTTAAATTTTTCATTCATTCTTTCTGTGTCTTTGGTACCGGGCCGTGGGGCCCTTGGTACCGGGCCGTGGGGCCCGGTACCAAGGGCCCCACGGGTGGAATGAGCATACTTACAACTCCTTCATAGTGTCATATTGCTTTTTGGAGAATTATGATAAGTTCATAGTAGATGCAAAAGTATACTTAGGTACAATATATTATGTTGAACATAATATATATGGATGGATCACAGCCAACCCAGTTATTGTATCAACACAACTCCTGGTCCTTGGTCACGGTGACCACAGCACTTAAAAGAATAAACTTCATAATTCTCAAAATTCTGACCCTTTGCTTTTTTATTAAAAGCATGTACTTGTACTTTTACTTTCAATACTTAAGTACATTTTATATCAGAAAAATACTTTTGATACTTAAGTACAGAAAATATCAGATACTTTAAGACTTTTACTCAAGTAGTATTTTAATAGGTGACTTTTACTTTTACTGGAGTAATTTTCCAGTAAGGTATCTTTACTTTTACTCAAGTACGGCTTTTGGGTACTTTATACACATACACATATGATTGTATAGTGAAAACCTGCAAATAAAATGTTAGAGCTCACCTGGTGTTTTCTCTATGTGTTTTGAGCAAAATAAGACATTTGAATCAAGTTGGGCGATGGAACATTTTGAAAGCCATATTGTTTTAATACATTAAATGAACAAAACAAAATGATTTTGTGAAGGTGATTTTCATATTACACTGAAATGAATGCAAATGAATGGCTGCCTGGAAGTATCGATGGAAGATATGAATCAAAAAAGCAATAAAGATGAGTCAATAATAAAACAATAATCTAAAACATAATGTAGAAATGAACAACCTCTTGTGTGCTATGATGGATGAACAGAGTGATACAGATTATAGTAAGTATCCATCATATGTACCAGGAGGAAAAAGATGACTTTAGACACAGAAAACCAAGACAAAGACCAAAACACAGAAGTTCAAAGACCGTCCCACTCACCCTCAGCGGGGGCTGCTGGGAACTCACCATCCACGTTGTACACCTTGAGGCCGGCCAGGTGCTTGGCCGCGCGGGACTTGGAGGCGGAAAGCAGCGCCGGGTTGTGCACCGGGAAGTCGCAGTAGTAGTTCTCCAAGATGGCCAGAGCCGCCCGCTGGATGCTGCGGAGCAGAGGAGGCAAAGAGGAGCTTTAGCCGAGGGAAACGATCCGTTGAGCTCTGAGAACGGGGAGGAGAACGTCGGCCACGGGACGTTTCTCACCCGCAACACCGAATACGAGGACATTCCCTGCAGGAATTATACAGCCTGTCTAGCTTAATGCAGGAGAACAGCAAAGGCAGAAACAGAAGGAAGCCCTTTCTTTGAAAACGTCCGAGATTATAGGAGGTGGGCAGAGAGAAACTTGACAACAGGACTTTGTCACATTGAAACTGTAGAAAGAGAGAGAGAGAGAGGGGAAGGAGAAGGAAAGGAGTCCACGCCTGAGAACTAAAAGATCTAACGGCGTCACCTAAATAAAGTGGGAATTCCCCTCAACGCCAAAAACACAGGACGAACGAACGCAGCAGATCACTTTTCACACGGCCAGGAGACAAAGTCTGAGACGCGCCACAGAACTGCAACAAGAGGGAAGTAAGAAATGTCAGATTTCTGCACTTCCTTCATGGCATGGGTGCGATTTGGCTTCTTGTGCCCTTCTAGGATGCAGGAGGGCCGGGACTGAGACACTGACGCGTTCTCCGTCAGCGTGCCGGCTCTTGTCCTCGTTGCAAACCCGGCACAGTAAAACCCGGCTGTACACAAGCAGGGTGTTACGCCACATAAATCACCGGCTCTTGTCATTACACACACGGCCTGTTTACCTGGAGGGGAGCCGCATGAGAGGTTAGAGCCAGACTACGCTGCTTTTCAAAAAAGACGTGCAGTAAGAAGTCTTCCTCTTCCAAATTAAAAGGTTGTATGGTCAGCAGCTTCAATGGTGTGTTTTTGTGCGGCGCGATTACGTACGGATTCATTGCAAAAGGCGCCGATAGACGCAAAATCTGCTGCGTCATGGAAGCCTGTCGGAGTAGAGATTGTTCTGACATTAATGAATCAGAAATGGAGGAAATAAATGATTGTAGCCGTCTTTGGAAAACCAGAGTGTCCCACGTCTGTCCATAGACCGGATGAAAATCGATCATATGTGTTTAAACAATAACCATGTGGCCATTTTTATGCCGAATTTAGTTGACGAAGAATGAACTCACACTTTTTACGAATCAGTCATGATGTCGCTAATTCGGCATCCTTGATCTGTTCGTTGCCATTGAGTCACAGCAAAATCTGCAGATTTTTGGTGAGCCTCTAGTAGCGCCACATGTCTGGTTAAGGCTTTGCTTCACTCTCACAGCTCTCATCCGATGTCAGCTGTTTTGAATAAATACACCCCCAGACAGACAAAGTTAGCAACTAACTTTGAACATAGCATTTAGCTGCTAAAGTGCCAGATATGTTTCTCTGCAGTTGGTGGAGCCCAGAACGGATACAGTAATACTTTAATTGATGCAGGTATGAATACCAAACTACTACTTTCTAAGCGGTAATTCACAGTGTGCAGCTTATGTGGGGATTTAGTAGCCGCTACGACTCTGTTGTGACGCCACAACGGCTCGGCTCCTGTGACCTGCAGACGGGACCCACAACGCCACTTTTCTGCTGAACACTGGGCCTTGTGAGGGCTTATTCAGAGGTGTGTGTCCTGTGTTATTCTGCGGGGCCACGAGAAGAGCTAACTCGATATACACATGAACAACAGCGCATGCTAGCCTGCAGCACGCGCTTCCTTATTATCCCAGAGGACGACCACGGTGTGACCAATGAGCCTCATGCTCGTAGGTCTCAGTTCCTCCTCAGAACAAACTGTACACTGAGTGGTGGGGACATTATAAATACCACAGGCGGCTGCAAAGAGAGTCACATGCACTGCAGTTACAGCGGGGATCTTTAGATTAGTTCACAGACTAAAAATACACCACTTGTGTTTGCTCAAGTTCATCTGTAGGATTTCACTGCATCTGAAGAAAATGAAAAAGTGAAAATGGTAAAAACAAGTGGCAATGAAGGCCAAAGACAAATCGCCTCCTCGAAGAGATTAAAAGTGTAAATAATCAACAATTTAATTAAGTCAAGAAGGTAACTTTAACACATTAAGACAACATATTCCTGTAGTTTTTTAAACAAAACACTGATATACAATGTGTCTTTCTGCCACTAGTTGTCTCTCAATCAAAACAAGAACAAAAGATGGCATTTGTTGACTTTCTGACGTAGCGTGGCATCATGGGAGTTGTTGTCTTCATTGCAGTCAGATTATATGGTTATTAAAAGTAGTTTCACAATTTTAAGATCCAGAAGTCAGATCAATGAATGTCCTCCAACATCTAAATAGTGTCTTCGTTAAAAAAATAGAATCAGGCTCGAAATGTCAATTCATGACGCCACCGACAGGCGACCAAATGAAGCGCACCGCGAGTTTAAAATGAGAGATTTCTGAAGAAAAGCAACTTGGATGATTTGAGCGCGTCAGTCATGAGTCGACCGCTGGAGGAGAAGAAACCCATCCGAGCGCGGCTGGAGGCGGAGCTCCTGTTTGCCAAAAGGAGCAAGGAGACTGGTGGGCCGCCCCGTGGTTAACTCTGTGGCGTGAAGCCTTCAACAGACAGGACCATTGTTTAGTCACTTCAGCCACTTTACCGACTTCGATCAATCATTAAGCCGAGCAAACATGACTCGAAACCCCTCGGAGCGAGCGACGCTGGCCAACTGTAGACACGCCGGTTGCCCTGGAGACCGTCTCTAACGTTGCTGCTCAGGACCGACCGGTCAGCGAACTGGGAAGTCTCCAGCAGTGACTGTCACACACACACACACACACACACACACTGGCTGTAAAGAATGCGCTCATATTCAACTCGCCAAAAACGCTTCCTCCGGTTCTCCAGATTGGCATCAAAGACCAGGCAGACGGAGACAAGCCCTCGGGGCCCCCGGGGGCCTCCAGCTGGTCACCATTACGATGAGGCAAAACATGCCAGGAAAAAAAAACACAGGAACGAAAGCGGCAGCCGCCCTTCTGTTAGTGGAGGAGCTACATGAGAGAGAACACACACATTTGTGTCGCTGCTTCTCCGCATGATGCATGTCTGGAGCTGCATGTGCATGCATGCAGTGCGGTTACCCCCCACACACACACACACGCGTGTGTGTGTGTGTGTGTGTTTATGTGCGTTCAGGCTGACCAGATGCTGCGCCGCGGTCTGCAGGGAGCGCTAATTAGCGTGTGTTTACAGTCGCAGACGGACAACAGAGCGAGGACGGGATGCTGCTGGCCAAGAACCATGAACAGCTTACACACACACACACACACACACACACACACACACACACACACACACACACAGTTTCTTCAATACCCTGCATCTACCTCGTGTCTCCAAATAAGTCATTTTTAAACAGAACAATCAGAAGAATGCATCATCAAAAGAGCACTGGCACTGGTCCCGCTTCATATTTACACTTTGTAAATGTGTGTTTATGAAAAAATACTACAGGGCAATGCATCGTCAGATATTCCAAACTCCCGAATATCGATGTCAGCATTGATCTTTATCAAATTATTTCGGTTCTAAAACTTTCCTGTGCTGTATAATTTCTGCAAAGACCCTTCCTTTTAAGGAATTGATTATTTATGGCAAACTGTTATGCAGAGAGATTTGGTGGAGCAGCAACACAGACCTATCATCACCAGTTATCTTGTTGGCTTAGGTCCGCATGACTGAGACCAGTTTCATGACCAGTTCAAAGCTCTAACTTCAAGACACAAAGTATGAACCAGGCCACCTGCAAAAGTACAGAACGACCTCAGTGGGAGAGCCGAGTTGGGGGATAATACTTCATCCATCCGGTCATAAAAGAGGCCCATCTATAAATCCATCGTGATTTATGAGCGTCTGTGAGACTGCGTCTTGATACCAGGGAGACAGGAGAGCTGCTTTGTTTGAGATAGTAAGGTCATAAAAACCCTGTTTGTCTGGTCTGAGCCGTTCTCCCCCCTCCACACACACACACACACACACACACACACACACACACACACACACACACACACACACACACACACACACACACAATTCCTTCCTTTCATTCCCACATACATGTTAGGATTCTTCAACACTAGCCTCCCATTAAGTATTAATCCCTCGTTCTCCATTCTGTCTCTCCCTGCCTCCGTCTCCTGGGTCTTCCCTCTGAACTCCGCCCTCTGTGTGCTGCTCTTTTCTGAGGACTTTCCTCTCTGAAGTCTTCTCCACCCCCCTTATTTTGTGTGTGTTTCCTCCCGGCATGGTTTCTTCTCCCCCATCAGCCACTTTGTCGGCGCTCCTCCTCGTCTCTGCCTTTTCTTCCAGCTCCATCTCCCCGTTCTCTTTTCCTTTGCTTTCTCTCGGCCTCTTGTTACTTCATCCCATTTACGATGTGTAACCAGTGACTTCCCTCGTCCTTTCCCCCCGTCGCTCTGTCTTGAGTTGTCCCAGTTTCTTTCTTTCTCTCCGCCTTCATCTCGCCCGCCCGTCCTCTTTTCCCTCCCTTTCATCCCCCTGCGTTCTCCTCATCTATCAACATGTCTCTCTTTACCTTGCGTCTTGTCCCTTCCTCTTACTCCTTCTGTCTGTTTTCTCTCTCCATGCACATCTGGGTATAGCTTGCTCTCAATGCTAGTCACATCCACCGACGCCTCAGTATGAAACCTGAACAGACGGGTGACACTCTGTTGCGGAAAAGTCTCTAATTCATATGGTTATTATTGTAAACAGTCCCATAAAAAGACCAATCAGAGCCTGATTTATCTCCTCCCTCTGTGCCATAGAGCTCCATTGTTCACTGGCTGACATGTTGCTTCATTACCATGAACACACACACACACACACACACACACACACACACACACACACACACACGTTAGTTTATTCTGTCTCGATCCCACATACACCATCCTGCTGCCCCGATTCCCCTGATTAATCCGCAGCTGAAAATAGTCCAACAAACACAGTATTTCCTCCCTTTTTGAAGACTTGGGTGTTTGATATAGACTACAGTGCTCAGCTGTTTGAATAAATGACTGAGCCTTTGAATAAGCCATGAAAACCTCTCGATAGCAACCGCTGACACAAATCATCAGTGGTTCCACGTTTGCAGAACAAATTTGCGCGATCGGAAAAACATCTGGCCGCTCCGCGCGTCCTCACCTGAGCTGTCCCAGGTTGTAGTGCCGCATCTCGCCGTCGGTGGAGCGCGCGACGCACACGGAGAAGCACGGCTGCAGCTGCCGCAGCTCCAGCAGCACGATGGCCAGGTAGTGGATGAAGAGCAGGGCGTCCACCAGCGACACGGCGTACTGCACGATGCCCTGGTAGTTCTCGTCCTGCGGAACATATTAAGTAGGCTTGATGATATATATATATATATATATATATATATATATATATATATATATATATATATATGCACAGTACACACAGAATCTAAACTACATGCAAATGGAGTAAACATATACACAAAAAAAGAAAGAAATACTACTGCAGGGATAAAAAATAAAAAAGATCATACACATGTAAGACAAGATGTAGAGCGTATGAATATTTAGATACATTTCAAAGGATAGCAAGCGTTTCACTGTTTTCCTACATGCATTCTGAATGAGGGACCAACCGGGATTTTTAATTATGACTCGCACAGTAAACACACAGCACTGGGGAAACCAAATATCTCTTTTGGCTGTTTGTGATTTCGTTGAGCTCCTGGAGGCATTAAAAATGAATGTGTCTGCAACACACCAGACCTCTCCCACTGCTACTGGAAATATTTGGTTCTGTGTGCCTCTGAAGACTTCAATTCCCATGTTTATTTATAGTTACTCTGCACTTACGGGCGTGTGAATATATTTCGCGCCCGCATTCCCGTCTCACCTGCGAGTCGAGTATCCGGACGCCGTAGAACAGCCAGTACGAGACCACGAAGAGCAGCACCAGCACGGCGAGCAGCGCCCGGAAGACGAAGACCCGCGGGAGGCCGGCCCGCGGCGGCCTGAAGAAGAGCGCCCAGACGGCCAGCAGCAGGATGAGCAGCTTGAAGGCCACGGAGATGAAGAGGCCCTCGCACGCCGTGCCGCAGGTCTGCAGCTTCTCCGGCCAGAGGAGGTGCGGGAGCGCCAGGAAGGCGAGCGGCGTCAGGAACACCAGCAGGCCCAGCACCACGGCCAGGGTCAGGGTGAAGTAGCGGCGGCAGTCCAGCCCCACGCTGTCCTCCAGGTCCTTGGTGATGCGGACGATGTCCTCCTGGGAGAGGCTGTGCTCCGACGTGCCCGTGACGGCCGTGGTGGTCTCGCCCCAGTTGTCATCCTGGAGACGCAGGGAGGAAACAAGGATTTAAGATCACGGGAGCATCCTAAAACCCTTATATCATACCTCCTTACTGGATAGAAACCATCATAAAAGAGCCATCATTATTAATATTGCCCTTTTTATTTTCTTCTATATCATCTTGTTAACATTCAATATTTATGTTTTAATATCCACATTCAAATCATGTCCTATTTATTTTTCATGCAGCTGTGTAGGTCAGTATAATTAATAGTCAATCCAGACTTATTATGCTCACTCTTATCTGTAAATATGTCTGTTGTTCCCCGCTTGTTTGTGAGAATATGAATAAAAAAGATCTGTCAAAAAATAAAACGGAAAGATTTCTATTCATCATCTGTCATTTCTCCTTTTAATCTGTATGATGGATAATATTATTTATTCTAGTCCATCCATAGGACTTATTTCCATTCAGTCATACTTAACTCAATTATTTAGGCTACTAATGTATTTCTACAAATAGTTTTTAATAATTAATTTACAACCAAATGTAATAAATTAAGGTGCAAATAATCAATAACTTAAGAAGACAGTGTCTGAGCAGTATAGTACATTTATAATCGGGTTCAATTAATATCTGTGCGCACAGTATACGGTGAATACAGTTCTTAAAGCATCTGTGGGTTCTTGTCTTGTTTATTCAGTGCAAAAAAAGGGAAATGAGTTGCACCCAATGACTTCAACAAGTCCAGCCAATGCACAATAACAAAGCCACAATGGCCGAGAGGGTTTGGGCCTCAGACAGCGGCTTTGCCCAAGGGGAACAAAAATATTGAGAGGACACTTCTAACTCTTCTATCTTCTAGCACTGTGCTGTATTAGGTTGGCTAACATTGTCCTCCAGCTGAGTTTTTTTTTGCTTTTGACGTCAGCGCAACAACAAAAAACAAAAAAAGCACGGGAGGTAATTTCCAAGCACGCGAGAAAAGAGAGAGGAATAGAAGATAGGAAGTGGGAAAAGCAAACAGAGCGAGCTGCCAACTGGGCTAAACGCTGACGTCTGGGTCCGACTGCATCCGCAGATAATGAAGGTCAGCGGCGTCGGAGCAAGAGCCGCTAGAACGAGGGAAGATAAGAACTCTTTACACAGCCAGTCACAACAAGCCGCTAGCGTTGGCTGGAGGCCGGCTCTGCCGACCAACAGAGGGCCGATAACGAACCGCCGTCGGCTACAAGGACGTTCGATAACCAAAGGCGCTGTTGCCAGAATGCAGTACCATTGAAGATGAATCCTATTTCAAGGAGTGCATCAGTGAGCAGAGAGGAGATGCATTGTGATCGCTGTAGACTGGGGGAGGAGGAGGATGGTGCACTGGGACAGAGAGCATCCCACTGGCCTCGGGGGTTAAAACAGCAGAGAAAGAGATGAAGCAGAACAATGGGAGGACCCAGGCAGAAAGCTCAGGTTGTGTTTGAAGCTAGAAAGAAGATACTATTATCACTCATATACTAATAATAGCATTTTCACTGCTGTACAGAATACCTATAGTGGATGCACACATATATCAGATGGGGAGAAATGAGAAAATTAATGATTTTAAGACATAAAAATCAAGGTGAAAAGCAGTTTGTAATATCTCACAATATGAGCCTTAAACATTTTCTATTCATGGCATCATTCATGGGAGACGACATGTCAAATGTTGACTTGGTTTTCAGGGGTCCAGCACAGAAAGCTGTCTCGGTTTCCCCCTGACCTTTGACACAACAACGCGGTTGTAAAAGCTCATCTCGATGTCTGCGCTGCTGTGGGAAGACCCGGGACGTCACGAACGGCCGATCCCGTGAGCGGTAAACCAGACGGAGGAATGCATGACCTGCGATCTAAAGGTCACAGGGTGAAGATGTCAACGCGTCTCTGTTGTGCTCTGGCAGTTTGTGCTAACGTTTGCGAGCCAGGCTAATGGGACGTTCCATTTGAACTGGGACAGTCTTCGTTCTGGATTTCCCAGTCAGAGTGCAACTTCAAAATCCAAGATGGCTGCCGTAACATACTGTATATTGGCACTTCTTTGTTATGTGCGTCTCATTAAATTAGTCGTACTCACAGTACCGTCCAACTTCTATCTGTGTGCACAAAGTACCACATAATGCGTTGCTATCCACTGCTATTGCTAATGTTAGCTAACAATGGCTAACTTGGCTAGAACTGGCGTCCCTCTTTGGTTTTTCCACTAGCTAACGTGCTGTCCGCTAGCAAACGCCGACCATCGCACGTCAGTCAGCCGCTGTCATGGGAAACGCACACCCGGAGGTTTGAAGCTTCCAGTCTTTTTCCAGAAATAAGAACATCCTCTTTTGAGAAATGAACAAATATGTCTAAAAGCCACATTTTCATTATAGTGTATAATCTCCTTACATGAAAGGTGAGAATTGAAATTTCCTTCATCGGTGACTCCGTAAAACTGCAACAAACATGACGCACACTATAAGTCAACAGCAACATTAGATCAACTCTGTATATAAAGCTCATGTATTTAACTCCACAGTTGGAGATTAATTGTATCTGACAGATAACGTAATGCAACACCCACACAAACAAAACATAAATAATGCATGCTTCAGTCCAGTCAATTGGAGTGGAGATTGCTTTTTGAAACAGAACAGTGAAAGCCACTTCATTAATAATGAGAGAGGCGGACTGAAGAGGCCCTCAGCCTCTCTCCGCGGAGACTTGCGCAACAGGCCTTTTACTCACATGAAGCAATTATCCCAGCAGACGAGGACAGTAAGCAAAGCCTCGTTATTTTCTCTTTGTATTAGCGGAGGATAAGTGCTGCGCAGAAGGAGAGCCGCCAACCTCAAGTCATGGAGATTCACAAACCACCGGGGACGACGACGAGCATACCTCTGCAGCACTGGAGATATTTTGTTCAAACAAAGCGGCCACGCAGTGTGTTTTAATGTCTCCCGACTTAAAACACATCATTTATTTATTTCTGAATGAGTAAATATGATACAACTGATCCACGTGGTGTTGAGTACAGAGCATCTTGACTGCCGACAGATTCTCAAGTCTTAATCTCGTCTGACTAGCGTCTGGCTGGTGAGGACAAGCGTGTGTGTGTGTGTGTGTGTGTGTGTGTGTGTGTGTGTGTGTGTGTGTGTGTGTGTGTGAGTGTGTGAGAGTGTAAGCAAATCAATAGGCATTAGTTCTAAGAGTGTCTCCTCACCACCTCGGGAGCACCCAGGGGAGGCATGAGTCACAGCTTCTCATGCCTCCACTCATCAACACTCATCGCTCAGAGTTTCATCGCTCTGAATCACACGCTGCCGAAGGACTCTTTTAGGAAGTCTCTCACCGTTGGAATCAAGTGATGCGGCAACCAGTCATTTTTATATCAAGATTAGGAGAACATATCCACTGGTTCCAGCTCCTCAAACATGAAAGTCTCCTGGTTTTCTCACTCTTCTGTGTTGGTAAATGTAATATCTTTCGGTTTCAAATTTATAGCTAGAGCCAAGAAACCGTTAGCTGTGCTATGCACAATTAGGAATTAGGAGTTAGGAAGCTCTAGATGCTGCTAAAAAAAAAAAAACTTCCTTGTTCTCTTTGTTTTTAAATTGCAAATAAAATGGCATCCCAAAATATATATTTCTTTTAATGGTCCAAGAGGATATGGCCGACGGGGCCCTTGGCGTCGGAAGCTCGCATGCAATGCATCCTGGTACATGTAGGCACCGCCTGTATAATTTGACTACATTTACCATCCACCCAAAAAGGTGGCCCTTTATTGGAGAGACATGGTAGTGACATCATTGATAAGTACACTAACAGAACATCACATGGTGTTTCAAATTATTTTATATGAAGCAAAAGAAGTGAAAGGATTCCCTTTGGCCGAATGTCTCTTGTGCTCACCAATAAGCCGGCTCAAAGCGAATGAAATTTGCGTCATTGGATCCTTACTACTCTACCTGGGCTTTCCCTTAGCCAGCACAGATACAAATAGACATTAGTGACCCACATTTCCTAACGGGATTAAGCAGTCACCTCAGGCTGATCTGGTTCAGTACCAGCCGCCTCGCAGGAGGCCCGGTCCCATTCATCACACGGGTGAAAGGAGGAAGAGGAGCGGCACAAAGAGGAAAAAAAGGGGCGAGAGCGTGACAGACACGTTCGATAACAAGGCAGCCAATTAAAAAGGAGAGGGATTGATCCAGACAGGGAGGGAAAGTAAGGCCAGTGGCAGTTCAGAAGCCGGAGAGGATTACCGCACACACAAACCAACGTGTGAAATCCTCCGCTCAAAACTACATGCGTGTCATGAATAAAACACCTGTCAGGTCTGCCGTCTGCAGGGATTTATTCAACCCAGACGGAGGTTTTACAAGCAGGTCCTCTGCTCAACAGCTGAATAACGGAAACATCCGATAAGACGTGTTCTCACACACTACTCGAGAAGAGACAATGGAGGGGGTGTTAAAGTGAGGAAGATACAAATAAAAAAAAGTGTTAAATCTACCAAATACATAGGAGAGAGGAGTACAATGTGGTACCTAGCTACTAATAATAAGTTGGCTAAAAATCGCCCATTACAGGAATAGTTTGACTTTTTGGCATTCTTGCAGAGAATTAGATGAGAAGATTGATATACCACACTCATATCTGTCTTGAATATGAAGCTAGAGCTTGGAGACAGTTAGCTTAGCACAAAGCCTGGAAGCAGGGGGAAACAGCTAGCCATTAAGTGGTAACACACCATCTTAAAACTTTGCGATAACTTTGGCACGGCTTCAAAGGAAAAGACGGGCACTTTGCTCAGCCACCCGCACAGCTAAAGAGCATGAAAAGTACATATAGCCGGGAAACCAAAGCACGTGTCTAAAAAGAGCAGTGATCTAGCACGAAGGCAAGCATCCATAACAGTCAAATCACTTTCTCCATCGCATGAAAAAGAAGATGCATCATTAAAAACTGTTGAGCGGTGGTTACTGGGGCGCGGCGAGGGCGGCTCCATAAGAGGCCGAATGTGCCATCAAAGTATTTCTTTGATGAAATATTGGCCCGGCTGCAAACTGTAAGTGCTGCAACATGATACCGGGGCTGCTGAGCTTTAAAACACACCCAGCAAGACATTTTAACTGCACACGGACACCGTGTCGCGCTGCGGGGCTGCTCGTGGGGATTGGAGGGATTTCCTGATGTTGCGGGCCCTCGCTCAAAAGACCTTCAGGGTGTTTTTTTACTTACTTATTTTATAAGACAGTTACATCTCTTTTGCCAAAAACAAAACAAAAATACCACAATCTGTTCCGAGGTGATATAACACATTTTTGCATAAAAAAAAACTTGTAGAACTTCTTTGGAACTACAATAACTATCACTAAGCCTTCAAGTGGTTTATCACGAAACTCTGAGCAGCTATATATAGTACACTAACATGCCATGTCAGCCAGCGTGCATTTCCAAAGCTTTCAGCTGAGTATTTTGTGCATTCTCTCTACGCCGGAGTATAAATAACAGCCATTGTCTCTCGCGTTAAATCAAATATCCACTAAAAGCCTGTTTTCTGTTGTTCAGCCATAAGTGGGCTGCAAACAAAGCCCCTCGCTCAGAGCAGGAACAAGTGCACTCTCCTCACTCCTGGGAGGCAAGGTGTGCGTGTGTAAAATATTGCATTCCCAAAGAGCTCCTCTCAGCCATTTAAAACCAACCTTTGTTCAAACAGTGGACAGCGTGCGAGGCTGCCAAAAACTTGTCGGGACAAGGAAGGGAAGCGCCTTAAAAATAGTCTCCCGGACTAATTTGAAGGATGGAGGAGTGATGGCGAGACAATGGGAGGCTGGCAGCTGAGCAGCGCTGCACACACGTTAGATTGTAGTGTGGTTGAAATGGATTATTCACAGGAATGTCAGGTAACAGACAACTTCTAATTTAGCAAAGCCCAGAAAGTGGTGTGGAGATTATGTAGTCAGAGTGAGAGCTGATGGAGTAAGACTCTGGAGGATTACACTTGAAATGATCTCAAGAGCAGATCGAGTGAACAATAAGACTTCGTTGTAGAAGTTAATTGTATCTGTGTGAAATACCTCCACCAGCGTTGCCATTTTTTTCTTCTGTAGGCCCATTGTTGACGGCAATGTAAATATAAAAGTATATGTATAAATTTAGAAAATTAATTTTCACATCCTGGAGCACAAGGCGACGTCGTCCACTCATCAATCACTCAGCAATTTTCTTGACCGTCACAATTTTTTTTTTTTGTTGACAAACATTGCAAGTGAAATTTAAGTCACAACAAAAAACTATTAAAAAAGTATTCGTCCCTCGCTGTTGACTTCCGTACATATTTTGTGCAAGATAACGTCCCGATGGAGGACAAGGGAAGAGGAGGGGCTTCAGGTTGTGTATTCTTCATCATGCCCAGTTATGCATCGCGTGTGTGTTCACTGCATTCACACAGGATCACCGTCACGCACCACTGGAGCTCTCTGGCATGGAGCGGCGTTTGGAGAAGAAATGTAAGAAACAGTTTTATTGAAAGTGAGGAGAATGTGACGTTCATGTAGATAAATACAGAGCATCGTGTGTCCTCGCTGGAGTAAAGACAAACTGGACACCGACACTATTAGAAGGAAACACATTATTAGTCGACTAACACTCGTTCAGTTTTGCAGACTAATCAATGCATTCATTTAATTGTTCCTCCACATGGAATCACATAAAATCCTCCTGGGTCGCACAACCCATTTCTATAAAGAGCTAAACCTCCAGCAACAGCGAGCACCAGACGTCCTCACTGGTTTAAAAAGGAATAACAACTTCTGTAGTTCCACGTGGGACCGTCACCGCATGTCGGACCTCTCTGCTCTTACCTGGCTCGGTTTAGTCTCAGCTCCAGAGCTGGGCGCTGGAGGGGAGTTAGTGATAGAGTCTTCTTCTATGGTGGTGACAATCACTTCCCTTATCTCCTCTACCGTCTCGCAGACCTCAAGCACCTGCAGCACTTCGTCTCCCGCCTCCATCACCGTTGGCAATTGCGTCCCCCTAAAGAAATCCTCACCGAACTTCACCTCGGTCCAGATCGCTCAAACATCTCCGAGCTTCCTTCCCCCCTCGATACGTCTCCAGTGTGTGCGTGTGCGAGAGTGTCTGACCTCCGCGACTCCGCTTTATCCGTCTTTATATAGAAAGATCTCCCGTCATGCCTCAGGAGGCATCGTATGGGACTGTGCGCTCGCTTGCCACATAATGTGAGGGGCTCTGTGGAGAAGAGCAGAGGATCGACGGAGCAGGAGAGAGGAGTTGGGTGATGAGACGATCACATGGGATGTCCTAGCAGGAGAGATGGGGCGTTATGGGATGGATGGAGAAGGAGAGTAGTAGTACAGTAAGTAAACAATCCAGAGAGGAGAGCAAACACCACCAATTAGGTGCCATCGCTATGCTCCAAAGGTTTCTCCCATCCTCTCCCTCTCCCTTTTATCGGTCTTTCCCTTAAGGCATCCCACTCTCTCTCATTCTCCTCTCCCTCTCTCTCTCTCCTCTCTCTCTCTCTCTCTCTCTCATTCTTCGCTCGCCTCTTGCCTCAGCGCCACTCTCCGTGCATCGCTTCTGACCCAGTGAGCACCGTGGCGTCGCAGCGCTGCCACAGGCGAGGCTGCATGTGTGTTCAAATGTGTGTTAATGTGTGTGTGTGTGTGTGTTTGTGCGTGCGGGAAGGTAAGACAAAACTTGCTCATCAACAGCGGAACAACAACAACCTGACGGTGTGCCTTCAAGAGAATCAAAACCCGCTTCATCTCAAAAACACATCAACCGAGCAATCCATACTTGAGCTAACAGCTAACGTAACGGAGGTTGTATTGGGTTTCAATATGATGCGTTCAAGCTCTATTCAGTAAAAAGGAGTATGACGTGAAGGCAAGTTATATATATATATATATATATATATATATATATATATATAAATAAAAATAGATCATGATGTGCAGCAACATAATATAGATAGAGGGAATTATGACCTGTTTAACTTTCCAACGCAGGGGACACATGTGCCTCATCAATCACTTAGTGACACTGCAATTATCTTGACCGTCACAAGAAATTGAGAAACATTGCATGTGTAATTTAAAAAAAATAAAAAAAGTATTTGTCCCTCGCTGTTGACTAGCGTACATATTTTGTCCAAGATAACGTCCCGATGGAGGACAAGAGAAGAGGAGGGACTTTGCCCATCTCTTGCTTCAGGTTGTGATCTCACACACACACACACACACACACACACACACACACACACACACACACACACACACACACACCTGCTGCTGTTAATGCTCCAAATCTGAAGCAAATGTGTATTAATCCACATCTGAACATAGTGCACCATTTCCTCCTGTTTCAGTAACTCTTGCTGAAGACGACAGTGCCCAGCTGTTTTAACATATACAACATTTTAAAGTTTATATTTGTGACCAAATACTAAAGGTCATATTAGGTTATTACTATACCACGGCTTTACAAAAAAACCTCCCCGACAATACTAAAGCAAAGCCAGGAATCCAGGGAGAATTCTTTGATTGTGACCTTACCTTGAGTTTCTAGCCATAAACTTCATCTCTGATTGCTATTACTCTTCTCCAACGGGCGGTGGCCTCGAGGTTAAGTCAACCGCCACGAAACCCCAACATACGTGTGTACGTCACTGCCCTTCGCAGCTCACGACACACGGATCGCGGGGATACCAAGCAGCTCAGCGGGATCCCGTCTCACAGGAGACTGAGCCAGGAAGCGCTCACCGCGGGGACGAGGAGCCGAACCTGAACACGAGCGCTCTGCCTCTTCCAGGAGCCCGACAACGGGGTCTGGGGGTCCGGTCCGCGGTGCCGTCACCGTACAGAGGTCCGGCTGAAGCAGATCACTTTAATTGGGTTAATTGAGCCGCAGGGAGGACGAGAGGAGGCAGGGGGATGTTGAGGTGCGACTTAGAAGAACATTTGTGCCACTTTTTAAAAATCAGACAGTTTAAGTGCTTTTTTTGTCGTTCAACATGTCTTTGCCAGAAAGCACCTGATTTCTGCAGCTGGCGAACACGGGGGTATAAAGCCGTTCTCTCTAAACTGCTCATCTAAAAATGAACCTAGCTCCACTTCTCTCTCTCTCTCTCTCTCTCTCTCGTTGGGGAGGCGCTAATTCTTAAAAATGCTTTGTGGTTTAAACATATCTCATTCCTCTTGTTCGACACCTCGTACGATGCCGCCCGGCGTCACACTCCTAAGCCGCGCTGCATGGACTCCCATCAACCTCTCAGTCTCCACAGCGATATCCACTTTCACACGGCAAACAACAGCAGGACGGATTGACCCAAATGACTCACATTATTAGGTGTCAGGTCACCGACGGCGGTCCCGGCTACGCTCGCCTCCATTGTCCTCTACGAGCACGCGGGCGGCGGAATGCGACTTTCCGCAGACATCAGATGAAGCCACCTCGTTCCCACCTTCAGACTCCACGCAGCTGAACGAGCACTTGAAGTGTGTTCTCCACATGCACACACGTGCCGCACGGCCCGGGGCTTTTGGCCCGCGTCCTGGAATGGGAGCGACGTGCTGGAGGAGCTCGACTCAAAACGCGCCAAGCGATCTGAGAGACGTACGATAAAGCCTCGTTCACGAGCCGTGTCCAAATCCCATTTCAAATGCACAAAGCGTGTGAAGAGCTGGCCGTTTGTTGAAGATTGATGAACACAAAATATGAAGTTAGCTGAACTTTACATAAAGACTGGCGACGGCTAGTGAAAGTAACCAAATGTGACTAAATCTTTTATCATCACATTTGGTGATTCCTTCAAAAAACTAAAAAAGTGCACAAACTTCCTGGTTTCTTTGAAACTGGCCCCAGCCGATAAAGAGTCCGGGCCTTAACCCCGTCGTAAAACGAAGACTTGATTAAACAGACTGGGTCTCAGTTCGCTAACCAGCTGCTGGCTCCGGCTTCACATTCGGCAGACAGACAGTCAAACCGCTCCGAAGAATGTGCTTTGATGTGTGTGTTCTGCATGCTGTGAATGCTCGCTGCCAAGTGAAGACACACACACACACAAACACACACACTTTTTTTGTCTTTTTGCACACTCCCCGCCCGTCAGCCAAGACTCTGATTAAGTCCCTGGCGGGTCAGCCGGTTGAGGCGAGGCCGACGCTAAGTATTCACATACGGGAGCATGGAGGGACCGGAGTGCTCTCTCTTTCTCGTTCTCTCTTGGTGCAGTCGCTCGCCCCCGATTACTCAAAAGTGAAGCCAAACGCTCCCCCGCCCTGTCGGCAGCACCACTGCAGGCCACGGCATGAATAAGACATGAGGAGCGAGGAAACACTTGAGGATGGCTGTGCGGTGGCAAATCCTGTCGTGTGTTAAAATTAGACACGACCAAAGAAAAAAAAACACGACCGCTAACGAGTCTCACCGCAACGGAAAGTGAGCGCCAAGTAGGTCAGTAGACGAATCCCCCCCTTCAGAGGCTTAATCCGAACACTTGATGAGGGTCACTGTGCCAGACGGATGTTTAGCTGTAAAGAGCGGGTCAGTCTAAGCAGAGGCTGTCTGTGTGCTGAACCCTCTGCTTTCATTAAATGGACTTAAATTGAGTCTTGCCCAGCAGAAAGTGTTGACGTTCCTGCTTTCAAAGCACGCCGGACGAGTAACGGCACACATTTCACTCTTTCACATGACAGGAAGTGAGTTGCAGCTGTGTCCACCTGTGCTCTCGTCCAACCACTCAGAGTGTCTGGGCCACAGTGTTACTGTGGGACTTTGGTGAATCCGAGCGAGAACTTCAAAACACCAAAGTCTCACAGCAACTTCCGTATACTGCGAGGTAAAATTAGTGTTTTTACAATGGAGTCTGTTGACTTTAAAGAGATTATAGATAATATTACCTCAGTTGTCGCTATCTACCGACGGTAATACGGCGACTATGGATAAGTAGTCATTCAAAACGTGTCTTTAAAGCCCCATTCCGTCATTTATGAAACAGTCACAAACAGGACTCGGCTACTTTACATCCAATTAAAAACAAACTGACAACACACACACACACACACACACACACACACACACACACACACACTAAGGGCTTACAGGTGCTTAAGCTCTCAAACACCAGCAATTAGACCAGTCCCCTTAGGGAAGGACCCAGAGAGCTTATATAAACATTACTATAGATGTTTCCAGCACGACATAAAACATCATAGATGAACGTAGGTGAACCAAGTTACAAGCTGTACCCATTTATTTATTTATTTTTTACAGAATATTCAGTTCTTGGGCATTTTTCAGTCAACTAATGCTTAAAAAAAAACAGTTGAACTAAGTAAATACAGTGACTTATTGAAGAAATGCTTCATATCACAACAGCAGATTTTGTCTTTCTCTAAGGGTCATAAAATAAATTGCGTTTTGGCTCAAAAATACCACACGGTAAGGTAACAAATTGGCTATGACTCATTGACGGTTTTGGAAGCGAGAACTCTTGTATCCCTCGAGCGCTACCATGGAGGTTCACGTCCCAACACGCAGCCGTCGGATCCACCTGTCTTTCCCTCTGCTCTGCATTTTAATCCGACTCCAAGGAACAGGAACATGAGCGCTGTCTGCTGTACATGATGAATAAGTCAGAAGCCTGAACATACATCCTGATGGTGTAGCCTAGTTACTAGTTAACGAATGCTGAAAGGGTACAGAAGATGACAAGATGACCAATCTCCTACCTTATATTTCTGTGTAATCAAATAATCCATCACATAATCCATTTTTTGTCACCGACATCAAAGTCAGCATGTTTTTTGATGGAGGAGTCGGAATTTTGACTGACAGTCATAACAGCTTAGCTGCCAGTTTGTTTGTTTTTGTTGCTTGGTCTGGTCCATTTATTTTAGCAGAGGGGAGAGGGGGGGCTCTGAATCAATCTCCTCACTTTGCACTGGACCTCATCGTGAGTTACGGCGTTTGCTTCTGACAAAACAAAAGTGGCACTGCCCATAGAAGCAACCTTCTGCATCCTTATCCTGTTGCAGATATTTTATCTGCGGTAGATTTCCTGAAAGGGACAGCGCAGGCCTCGCCAAACGTGGACTGGCCCTTCTGGCTTTTGCCCTCAAACTAGCAGATGGCCCGCCCCAGCCTGGGCTGATAAACATAATTATCATTCCAACTCATTTTGAGTAGTGGCCGATAAACCTCCTGTACTCGAAATCCCTTATAAATCGGACTAGCGGAGATACTCCGTCATAAAGCAGAGTGTGGTCTGCAATGATGGAGGCGAATGGAGAGAAATGGAGAGGTGATTCCTAATGGTTTGGCCTTCAGGACAGCTTTTGGGCGGCGGTGCGGCGGCGCTGTGTTCAGCCATACCTGGACCTGCTCGCCCCGAACGGCCGAGTCGCCCAGCAGCGGCTCTGCGGGCGGCGTGGTGATCGTTACCGACTTCTCTGAGCGGCTGTCTTTGCCGCGGGACTTGTGGCGGTCCCGGCTTCGCTCCCTGCAAAACAAAAAGGAGAACAAAAAAAAACATGGTTAGTGCAGTACAGATGTTGACAAAGAGCATACTAGTGCACAAGCTTGGAAACAAAGAAGCCTCAGAGGGACACAAACACTGATTTTACACATGATGTTCAATTTGCTCATCACAAAGTTCATGGCGTCTTCAGATGTCATATAACCTCTGCCAACCGGTCCGGTTTACGTCCATGTCTGTCCTGAATGCCATCGATCCATCAACTTCTTTAGTTGTGGCCAAAAACGTTTGTTGCGGGTTCACAGTGGCCTTTGACCTTTAAGAAACCAAATTCTAATCAGTTCAGCTGTGAAAGAGACGAACTATAAGGACAGACTGGACAAACAGAAGAGAGCGGGGACAGTGTGAAAGCAGCCGGCTGCTGTTTGATAAACCCAGAGCAGCTCGCAGTGTGAAGGTGGAGAAACTAAACACACCTCCATCGGGTTTCCATAGACCGACGCTCATGTGAACTCACCCCCACCCTCCATGTCACAGCATCACTCTTACTACAAGGCCCTCTGTCTCTAACATATGAGCTCCATTAGCCCGACCGACCTCCTGCCCTAATCCCGCGTAGAGCGTGAAACGCCGGCTCCGCTAACCCTCCGCCCAGCGTCACCCCGGCCACATGGCCCGGTGCCCGCGCCGCGGCTCCATTACCACAGAAAAGCTCAGCGAGCCACAGTTAATCCTCACGGGGGTCCCTCCCACCCCAGCTGCTGACATCTTGGACGTAGGACACACAGTAGTTTTAAGCAAGGATGCAACAAAACGGTTTGAAAAATGCAAAAAAAAAAAAGAAAGAAAAAAAGAAAGAAAGCAAGGTTTCATTTGTTAATTTGGATGAGCGCAGTTGTATTTCCCAGGTGTTCCCTGTTTCCCTCGACAGACAGACTCCAGAGACACGCTTGTCAGATCTCATATAGATATTCCAATGCGAAGATGCTGGAACGAGATTACTGGACAAACACATCGGACATCGGGCGAATGAAAGAGACGTCGGGCGGGTGTGTTTCAGCTGCACAAAAGGACATTTAAAGATGCCGTCGTCTCGTGATGATGAGGGAGTTTCCCGCCGTCTGTGCGCTCGTTGTTTCACGGTAAATCACTTTATCTCTCGGAGCGACATTCGGACGCAACAAATCTAATTCCCACAGCGTCGTCTCCGTCGAGACGCTCGAGCACAGGATGTTGCTACAACAACACAAAATACTCACTTGGTGGATGTGCGCCGCCTTTGTGAAGTTAGGAGTAATAAAGTTTGCCGTCTTGGTTCAGACTACGGAGCCTCCGTGTTGTTTCATTAATGGGGACGCAACCCAAACCGTTCTGTACAGCGGCTTTGAGTCGATGCCTTTATTCAGACAAATCAACCTTGTCGCTTTTCCAAAACGCTAAATAGTGTCAAAACAACATTTAAAGAAATATATTGACGTGCAAATTAAATCACACGGTTGTAAAAATGCCTTAAAGCTGCATTCACTATTTTTCAGCCACAATCATTTTGATTAGAGCAGCTTTCATCTTTTCAAAAAGGCACACAAACAAAAGACAAAGAAAGCTTGGACGATGAAAGTCGGGCGCAGCTAAATGAGATCTGGCCTCATAGTGAACTATTAATGACAAATTCGAATGACCCTTGAATGCCACTTTCTCACACAATAGGCATAACCGTAATGTGCAGGATATCCTGCCTGCTGGGCAGCGGAGGAGTCGGTGTGACGGACAGCAGTGGAGCCGTTACAGTCTGGCATTGGATGGATGGAAGTGTTTTCATTGCAGGGTGTTAACCAGTCGGTTTTCCGCCTCTATTCTTGTACTTCCCCTTCGTCAACGTGGACCCGATTTTCCCACAGAAAATCACGACAGCAAATAATGATTCCAATCTCCACGGAGCAAGAGAAAGCTTGTTTCCAATGGCCTGCGGCAACTTCTCTCACTGGCAGAGTGACTGACGTATTGCTGTTGAGTAATTCCAGGAGATTAGGTCCATGTGAGCCTTTAAATTGATTACAGCTATCATTATTGCTTTAAATATTATTATGGCTATCGTCGCTGCAGAAGCGATCATCCGCCAAAAGGCTGGCACTGATTGTGATTATTAATTGGGAAGGAGAGGCGGAGAGGGAGGAGCAGCGATGCCTCATGAAGCAGTGATCCTCCTTCAAAGTCGTCAGCGGAATAATAAGCAGCTCTAGGGGAAAGGAAAGGAAAGGTAATGCTAAAGTAAGTAAAGAGCGTAGAGCATCTTAGCAACTAGAATCTGGCCCTGAACCATCAATCTCCCCACTCCTCTATGGACCCGGATGCCAAGCAGCCAGTGTTACATTCACCAGAAAAATAAAAGACTGTAATATTGCTACTATAGAAAGAAAATAAGAGTAGAGCGGACATCATAGCGTAGGAACCACCGTGCTTTAATGCTACGCCGGTTACAGAAAGTAAGCTAAACATGAAGCGAGTGGGTTCAACGGTCTCTCTGCCTTTCTCCCCAACACTCTACAGAAGGACAAGCTACCTAGCTAACTAGCTAGCCATCCGTCGGTGGAAGAAAATGTAGGAAACAAATGAGAATCTAGTAAAGTAAATTTAGGGAAAGTAAAGAAAAAAAATATTTATTAACAAATTATAATCTTATTTTAGATCTAAAAAAAATGTCCATGTTGCCCCAAGATAAGTCAGAGGGATCACAAAACAATTAAAAAGGAATGACGTGAAATAATGTATTCATTTGGTGGAGGAGCTCCAAGACGAGAAATGAGGATATGAAAGATGCTTTTTTTTTTTAAATAGTTTTCTTGGCCTGTTCTTCTTAACATTACTCTGTGATTAAACTGCAACTAACCCACATACACATTAAGAGATAACAAGTAATGAGCAGTCACAAGCTGGTATTTAAGGCTGGGAACCACTGGCTCACAGTAAACAAGGCGTGAGTGTGTGTGTCTGCACACAACGCATGTGTAATGTCCATGTGTGTATCCCAGCACAGCATGACTCACTGCGAAAGTCAAGAGCAGAAGGTAAAGAAACACCTGGTTCTCAGTATGCTGGCGAGACGACAAAAAACTGTGACCAACAGGTTTTTTAAATGTGGGATGCACACAGACAGGAAATACAGAGGCGAGCAGGCCTGTGGGCAGCGGGGAGGTTTGAACAGATCACCCTCTGTCTGCCGGCCCCTCCCTCCACGGTCCGTTTTTTGCATCCCCCCCTTCAGCATGCTTCTGGGGTGATCACACTGTTTGGAAACCTCACCACACACACACACACACACACACACACACACACACACACACACACACACACACACACACACACACACACACACACACACACACACACACACCCTTTCCCACGTCCTCTTCCTGCCTCATTAACATGCAGCCGGCTTGTTGGTATTCCAACAGCAAGCTCCTCTATGATTTGATTAATGGAATTTGACTTCCAGAAACGGGTATGGCTTTTTTGGAACAGCGAGGATGGGGGACCGGGGGGAGGGAGGGCAGATGATGCCTGGTGATCTGGGGCAAAGTCCTGCCAATTATTTCCTGGAAGCGCCGCCCCCTCCAACACCTGAGGATGAGTGTGGCTCGCGGTCCGCATTCTCTCCGCCTCACACAGAGGTAGAGCGATAGCGGGACGCCGCTGGAGAGGCCACCGGACCGCCTGTGGACCAATTAGTTCTCTCTGTGGGTGGCGGGGCGACCCACACACACCTGTGTGACACACCTCCTTGTGTCGACGCGCCAGTGGGCGGCTCGGCCTCAGCCAAATGGGTAGAGTCATAGAGCCAGATAAAAACTGACCAACCACACACTGGGCCATCTCCAACCCATCGACGTGTCGTAAAGCAGGCGAGTGGGCGAGAGCCAGCAATCAAGAAATCAAGTGATGAGGTTGTTAAAATCATGAAATTAAATTTCATAAAATATTGAGTGTAATAGGTCCAATAATTAAAGCTATCGTTGGTAATATTGAGAAACTAGCGAGAGTTCGCTATTTTTAAAATGATTCAACCGGAAAAATATTTTCCAATGAAAGTAGCTAGCAGCACTATCTTCAAAAGTCCCTTCTGGCCTCCCGCCAAAACCACTCCCCCAAATGTATCACCGTGAACCTAAAGAACAAACACGGCTATTGTTAGCCAACTCCTCCTGTTGCACAAAGAGGTCTGATTGTATAGAAATATATGGAAAATGACTCTACTTCTCTCTTGATGTATTCCCTCAGTAAACATTGTAAACATGAGTTTATGGTCTCCATCTCTAGTTTCAAGTCTTCTTCAATACAGCATGATGTTTATTTAGTAAATGATGGTCATTTAGAGTCAAACAGATGATAGCGGAGCAGAGCATCCTTTCAGGCGTGGCTACTTTGTGATTGACAGGTAGCTAATGCTACTAGCGGCGTACTCTGCGTCTCTACATTGACTCCTCAGCAGTTCAAGTATGGTCACTTCTGTTCACTGGTTGCAAAAAAAACCAAGATGGCGCCAAAGTTCAAGATGGCGACGGCCAAAAGGAACAAACACAAAGCTTCAAAACCGCCTTCCACAAACCAATGAGTGGCGTCACGAAGACTAACTTCCACTTCTTATATAGAGTCTATGGATAGCACACACGGTACTACAGTCCTGCACATACCATACTAATTTGTTTTGTCAGAACATTTTAATTAATGATTGATGTCGGGATATAAATAAATAACTTTCTATGCAATGTGTACAATACATTACCTACCTTTGTTTTAAGGTTTCAAACTTGTTGGTAGTGATAATTGTACATTTCAAGAGACTGATAAGCTCCACTGAATGTAATCACCTGCAGCGCGTGCATGCTGCTGTGTTGACCCAAGTTGAGTTGGAGCGGCACTGTGTGTGATAAGGAGTCATGTGGCCTAGCTGCTCCTCAGGATTAGCCTCATACAGATAACGCTTCAGAAAGGTGACAATTCAGGGAAAAACCAGGGTTGAGTTGTGCTGCAAAAGACGAGGTTTGTACAACGTTGTCTGAACTTCGGTGAATCAATAGTGTTAGCATTTAGCTAAACTGCAAAGCAGAGAGAAAAGCTGTCTGTCAGAGAGACACAATATCGCTTTAAATGTTTAGATGGCATATTTCACTTCAAAGTAAGAGAGAAATAATTATGAAAGCAAGAAAAGAAAGTGGGCTGAAATCGGATCTACAAGAAATGTATATGAATCGTTGCATCATCCAGGAACTTCCAAATGGAATTATGACTGAGTTAATTAGTTTAAATGACTTATTCAGTCCTATGTTGACGCTACGTGCTGCCCTATAATTGGAGTTTGACCAATCAAAGGAACCAATTTTCCACATGAGCAGCTGCTAATGCGAGATTTGCAATTTCATAATCATTATTAAATACTCAAAACTGACAGAGTGAAGGAGCCCAGCTTTGGGGTACTTTTGAGAGAAAAAGCAAGTTGACTCAATACAAAACTACCATGATCCTAACAGTGGTTTGAATGGTTGAACATCTCTAGTATGAGTATGAGGCTGGCACACAATTATGCAAACATATCGTCACCTTCCTAAAATAAATGGCCTAAAAAGCCATTTTTTCAGGTTTTTCAGAAAACACAAAAAACTTGACCAAATGTAAGAGGGGTGCACAAGCTGCCTCTGCACAACAGGCATACTGTAATAACGGTCACATTATGTTATGATTACTAATATTATGTTCGAGTGAGATTTTCATTGACAAAAATGCTTACTAAATTGCTAGCTTAAGTGCTAGCTTCAAAATGCCATATTAAAAAGCTTGTAAAATTGCCTAAGTCAAATTGTCTTTTGACTTAGGCAATATAAAATGGCCTAAGTCACACTCTTGACATCGGCCGTTATACTACAGGGGTAGAATCACATGATCTGTTCAACTGAGGATGTATGAGATTTTACCAGAGGTGGCCAGTATCATGAGGAGAGGATTTAGGCAAGAAAATCATTTTTGTCAAAAAATTACGTAGGCCATTATTTTAGGAAGGTAGAAAATATTAAATTACCAGTCTAATATTAAACTCAAATTATTCAGAATTACCTATTAAAGACCATCTAAAACATGAAACTAAATGTGGCAATGGCCCTGCACCAAAGGAAAGAAAAAGAAAAACGACACTTCCAAGAGGTCATGTGGTAATGGAATATTACAACCAGGACTGAAATCGCATTAGCGAGCTTCCCTTGCAGTTAATTGTGCAGCTCTGGATGCTGGCTGATTCACAAGTTCATGGGCATCAGTGTAATACCCATAATTACTGAAAACACTGCTCTCTGGTGAATTAGTGTTTTGAACAAAATAAGTTCTACATGGAAATAACGAAATCGGTGTCATCAGCATACGAGTTCTCAGCTTTTGGCAGGAAGTAACGTCCACAGACAGACACCATGAAGGGATTTACTAAATGAACATCATGCTGTGTTGAAGATGTGAATCTAGAGATTGAGACATAAACTCATGTTTACAATGTTTAGTGAGGGAATAAATCAAGAGAGAAGTAGAGTCATTTTCTCATAGACTTCTATACAACCAGAGTCGCCGCCCCCTGATGGCCATTAGAAAGAATGCCCTTCCACATTGGCTTCACTTCTCAGAGCCAGATGTTGCCGCTGGTCATTACTGAATAACAAGGGGAAGTATTTTGGACACCAGTTGAGTCTGACACAGGAGAGGAGGGGCTGAAAGCCAGCAATCTGAGGAAATAACTCCAAAAACCCTGCACCATCTGTTAATGCAAACCTACGCCAATCCCATTCCATTCTTCTATTATTTTCTGACAAATTAGGTTAGAGATTGACTCACAAATATGCACAGATACAAACAAAACTACATGATATTGTCACTGTGTGAATATTTGTCTGTGATCACGCTCCACTGCGCCTGCATCTGTTCCTGACATCAGAGTAATTAGACCACAGTGATCCAGCGCTGCCTCACGCGTGGCACCCCTCAGAGGGAATTACCTTCAGACGACGCCGGCAAGGGCTTTCAAAAGGCAACAATTTCTTTTCTTTTTTAGATCAAATTAGAGGCCAGCCGGTGGCTTTGGCACAGACATGGCAGCAGCAGAGGAGCGGAAAAGACGCTTGGCGGGGATGCCCGTATGTTCCTTTCCAATTTGCTGTCACTTACTTGAAAGGCCTCAGAAACAGGAGTGGAGTGAGATAGGAGCCACCACCACCACTACTACCACTAACCTCCCGCTGTCTTTGATTCCAAATCAATGCGAGACCACTTTTGCTCTGCTCTTACTTTGAGCTACAAGGGCACATTCCTGCCCCGGGGAATGCCAGCAAGAGGGGAACGAGTGATACGCCCGGGCCGACCCATCCTCTAGAGAGTAGCCAGGAATCCATTTAAGAAGGGGGAGGGGGAGGGGGGGTACAGAGGAGAGGTCAAGAGCGAACCAGAAAGGGGGCAGCTGCTGCATTCATATCACGGCGGACACGTGGGAGCAAAGAGCGAGGGCATGAAGGAAAGCGATAAAGAGGACAAGAGCGAGAGGGATAAAGAGTGACAGAGAGTGTCCCACGACGTGAGACACATGTTCCTTAAACGGCAACAGGTGGCAGCGGAGAACTGGGAGAGATATATGGCGGAAAAAAAGCAAGAGGGGTGGGAGACCGCAAGTGACAAGGGAGGGGCCGCCGTGGAACAGGAGCCTCCTCTCATCTCCTCTCGGGGCCCTCGGCGTGTCAGTCAGTCGGCCCTCTCCGGCACCTGTCTCCTGCTGCCTTCCTGAGGCCCGTCAACCACGGCCGTCTCACCGCTGACAGACACAAGTGGCGGCTCCACGCATAGAGAGGCGGGGTCAGAGGGGTGGACGTGTGAGGAGGGTGAGGAGGGTTGAGGAAGTAGAAATCCAGGGATGAGAAAGGGAATGAAGATGGACTGACTGAGAATGGACGACACAAAGAACTATCCAAATGTTTCTGGTGCTCGTTTCAGACACCAGAATCCTGTCGACTCTTTCGCGTCACGTGACTCACAGTTGGAGCGTTTCTTTGGCTTGGCTGGAAAAGTAACTCTCCCCGTTGAATCACCCAATAAATGTCTGGTTCAAACCCGTGTGTGTACAAACCTCCCAAGGTGCATTTTGACAAGAAACATCCAACCACAAAACTAAATTGTGCTGCAAACAATTACTAAGTAAATGTGTGTCATGGCTGTGTGATCAACGATTTGAATGGTTAATCGATCATTGAACTGTGTTTGATAAAAAGGTACACCTTGGAAAGTAAAAGCAGAGACGTGCAGGATTTAGTCTTACCCGTGCCTGTGGGATCCCCGGGAGCGTCCGGAGTAGTAGGAGTAGCCTGAGTAGGTGGACTCTGTGTCCATGGCGGCGCAGTCCTGCCCGGGCAGCCGGGCTCAGTGGGGCGGGGGAGAAGAGGAGGGCTGCTCCGCTGGTTCCACTGGGAGGCAGTCGATGAGCTGGGGGGGCGATCGACCGGCTCGCTCACGAGGCTGACGGAGGTGGCGAGCTGTCGGCGGTCAGGCTTGAAAGCGACCCTGGGGGCGCCCGGTGAGAAAACATCAACCTGCAGCGGAGCGAGGGGCACATTTGAATAAAGAAATGTTGAAATGTCTAAAGCCAGCTCATTGTTTGACTGCGAAGAGACAGGAGGAGCCAACGAGACGGAAAGAACATCACACAATCAACCCTTTCAGTCCTCATCACTTTTTCTTTCATCATTTTGTATTTATTAGCACCCCTCATGCATAAATCCTGCAGTGACGACACTCTCAGGAGGTGAGGGAGCGTTCCACATAAAAGAACCACTGCCACCGTGAAACAACAAGTCGCTCTTATTCCCGTACGGCCGCCGACTGTTCAGAGGCGGTTTTAAGTCTCTGACTGACACGCAGCAAACTATTTAAGCCCGACACTGACGCGCTTTGAGACGACGAACGCGGCGAAGATAAAAGGCCTTCTTTCCCCAGGAGAAGTTCATGATGAGAAGGGAAGGGGTTGCCATTCTGGGAGCGAATCTGGGACTTGTGATGGCAGAGTGAAGGCAGAAAAGCTGTGTGTCGTCTTGTTCTTCCTACATTTAACAATGTCAGTATGAACACAACCCCCAAACTATCCCTTTAACCTTTTGTTTTCTACGCTCCTGAGCCAAACTGTCACAGCACCGACGCTCTGAGGTCGGCTTTAATGGAGAAAGAAATGGATTGCTTGTGGCTAGAACACGCGTGGTGTGAAAATAGTGAGAGTGAAGCAGGGAAACGGTACGTGACGTCTTTACCAACACGTCTGCACAACCCCAGCATGTTTCTGTGAAGAGGCTTGAATGCTCCAGCTTTCTTAGCTCTGAAAATAGATTTGGGTGAAATTGATTATTCTCAGTTTTAACTATTAAATTAACTAGAATTGGTGGAAACCAAAAGTTATTAACGGATTATCCAACGCACCAGAAATCTAATCTATTCCAATTTTTGATTGGAATCGATTCGGTCACACAGAGTTTCATATCATGAGAAATCTGATTTTTTTTCTTTTTAAATGTGCTGGGCTTAGGTTTGGTTTCAGAATGAGGGTGGAACCTAACGGATGGAAACATGAACGGAAAAATCCTATTGGCTTTTTGTCGAGGGAACTAATAGAACGCCAACTTCCTGGTTGGCCTACAAAAACAAAGCTAGAATACAACAACTACAACGACACTGTGCTTCCAGTAGTCTAAAGAATAGGATTATACATGTGGCTTGCATTTCTTAATCTTGCCTCTTACAGTTGATTCGGTTTCATTGATAGAACTTAAACACTCATTTACAACTCATTTTCTCACAAAAATATGAAAACAATAATATAATGGAAAATATAAAGCATAGAAAGACAGATGAACGGTCATTATTACAATCATCATTTATTCCTCTGTGTGCAGCAATGAGACAGTTTATCCGTGAACACCACCCATCAAGGAACATATCTGACTTAACATGCAATTTACTAACGTTTATTAACGTTCCTCCAGCTGGATGGACCCTTTTATCCACTTGATAACGCTGTGGTTTCATAATGTATTATTCCTGGCTGTCACAGGGCATTGCGTTGGGGGACACTCTTTACGTTTCTAAAAATATTCATAGCATCGCGATAATACATCGCAGAAATATGATTTTACGTCTAGCTGACAGAGGAGACTTCCTGCTGCCGCAGCCTGCAACGTTTTAACATCATCAGGCAAGAGATAGGGACATCGGCGTGTCATATGACGCGCCGTGATTTGTTGAATCATATGTCCGTCAATATTTGGTGAAATTAACGAACCAATGAACACTCAAGAAACTCCCAAAGAGCAAGCATGTAACTACACACCTGAGCTCTGTAAACACGCTGGTGTGTTCACGCATAAACAAGAGAGATATTATGGCGAAGGACGCACTTCACTACGGAGGAAGCTGTGGCGGCAATTTGGGCGTCGAGGACGACCCTGAAGGCTTTGACTCCTGCGACCAAGAGGAATATGCAGACAGAAGGGATCCATTTGAAGATGGGTACGTGTATTTAGATACTAAACTTTGTGTTGTAATAGCATATTTACGCTAGCAGAGTGAGCACAGTTAGCTGCTCCCTTTCTGCTCGAGTCTGGCGTAACGCTCAAACTGTGTGAAGTTAGTATTGACTAGTCATTTATTTTACAGAGAGGATTCACCACCACCAGCCCCTCTAGCACAGCCATCCCCACCAGCCCGGGTCTGTTTTCTATTTCTGAATATTGTGTAAATATATATTTTTAATTTATAATACATATTTTTATTTCCCAAAAAATAAAAAATGTTGTGATGGTCATTTTTCATTTGCACACACCCCATGAAGCTTTATCTGCAGTATGAAGTCATTTCTAAGTCCCATTTTGATCATTTTGGTGAAAGGTGTGAAAGACCATATTTCTACAAAGAAAAACACATCTACCATTTTATTCATATATTCACTATTTTGTGAACCTAAAACCTTTGGTAAACCAATTTCCATTACCAAAACATATATACCACCTGAGTAAAGTTATGTTTTCACAAGATATATGATATATATTTTCAGCTTTAGAGTCATATTTTCTCTTTACAGTTTTGCCTTATGACAATGGTGCCTCATTATATAGATAGCTGAGATTGTTCTGCAATTTATGATGTAAAACATGGGTATGCATCTTGTATGCAAGTGCCTTAAAAGGTGAATTTAAGAAATTATGTCAAATCGAGAAAATCGACTAAAAATGACCTCAGTGTTCCAAGAGTTAAGTCATTTCCACCCAAATCATCACCCCCCCCCCCCCCCCCCCCCCCCTCACTTCCCTGGACAAGTGCACTTTGAGCCGGCCCGCCGAGTGGAGGAGAGGGGCTCAACATTTGCTTAAAGTTATCCATCTACAGTATTCTAAAGGGAAGTATGAACTCATTCATAACTCTCTGCATCAATCATCCAGAGTGCTTCACACTTTCCTATCACCTCTTTCATGCCGCCACTTTGTCCCGACATGGTCTAAAGCTGCAGTACGCCTCTAGATCCAAACCTGCACTGAAACTCTGAGGCCGGGCCCTGAAGGATTTACGGCTAATTTATAGCTCCAGCCGCCTTAAAGGAGCAGCGTTTTCTTTAGTGTATAATCACCTGGAGATGAGAACCCTGTAGTTTTTGTCAGCTTAGAATGAACCATGCGTTCCTACAGTAGCCCACAACGGACAAACCAAACACCGTAAGTGCTCCTCCACACAGATGGCGCCCGATCCTACGCGTTGCACCTTTAAGTAGGTGGTCCCACACAAGACATCCCTGCTTTTCCACGTTCACAACTCCAGGAAAACTTTAGTGCACAATCCTTATCTGCCAACTTGAAGGGACACACACTCCACTTGGTCCAAAAATACACGGAGGCACAAAACATGTAGTGTGACCCAGTTCTGTGGCGTCGGCACATCTGGGGCCGCCTCTGTTGTGTGTGCGCACGGCTGAAAATGCTTTGAAGGTTGCGCAACCGCATATTTGGATATTCCCTGTTGTGCAAATCATTTTTAAATGCCTTAATAATCCTTGTAAGGTAACAAATCCTCGCTTGACTGGTTCTCTGCAGTCTCTCCGCCAGCCAGCAGCTGCTGATCTGACTGAATACTTCAGGTGCAGTGGGGTTTTCTAAACGCCTTTTGGATCCCATTTGAATCGTCTCTGAAATGCCTAAAACAGATGACTTTATTTGTATTTTTCTTAATTTGGTAATTCAGATATGAAAAAAGTTTAAAGCACTGAAACTATCTGGGTGCCATTGAACACTAATGTAGGGGATTAAGTCTAACTAAGTGTGGATTATACAAACAAGCAACAGTGTGTTCATGCTCCAGACATGTGGGTACCTTTGGACAGGGTTGAGCAGCTGTTTCCCCTGTTTTTAGTCTTTATGCTAAGCTAAGTTAGCTGGCTGCTAACGGTAGCATACATACATGAGTCGTACTGATCTTCTTGTTCAACTTTTAGCCCAAAAGCTAATAAGCATATTCCCCAAAATGTATTTTGACAACAATAATAACACAACAATACATTCAAAACATGTGTGGGGTCTTATTCAATTGGAGCTGGATCTGGGCCCTGTGGTTTAGGACCCTGGTTTACGAGTTCACCCATTGAGTAATGACTGCTGAGCAATCTGAACTCAGTCACAGGGGCGTTCCCCTCACCTGCTTTAATCCTCTTAAAAGCGAGGGCACGTGCCTAAATGAGGGACTAACGGGGTTAAAAGAGTGCGTGGTCCAGGTTCAGTCAGAGTGCAGCTTCGACAAGAGAGGGCCGACTCGTTAGAAAGCTGATAAATTAGTTCCTGCTTTAGTGCGTTTCCTCACAGAGAAAACCACAAAAACGTCTCCACACATCCTGACTGAGGTCTATATCCAAGTGGAACAGGATCCACGTGTGTTCTCACATGTGGTTTCTGTCTTCGCCGCGCCAGAGAAAATTGGTAAGCGGAACCACTTCAAGTTCGCGGGGATGAAATAGGAATACCCCGCTATGGGAGAGGAGGGGAGGGGAGGGAGTCCTGGCAGGTTCCCTTGCAGTAATCCAAGACCCCGGCTGAGCATGCCGGCTTGTCTGTTTGTGCTGGGCGACATTATCGCAGCAATCATGGAGCACGAAGGGCGCAGCCTCTCACGTGAGACCGTGAATCATTGTTCTGGGGAAGCGTCTGTGTGCCAAACCCCGTCCCAAATACCTCAATGTAACACAAGAACTACAAGGCTAAGACGGCCCCAACGAAGCAGGGTTGAAGAGTCTTCTTCTATATGGAGAAAAGAAAAACACACAAGCTAACAGGTGTAATGGCCTGAGAGCCGACTCCAGGCTGGGGATGTAAACAAACAGCCCGAGGAAACACTTCCATCTTGAAGAGATAGTCTGCCACCGGCCGCCGGGAACAAACCATCGAACATCGTCAGTCTCAATATTCTCATTGTCACGCGGTCTGAAGTCACTGGACCGGCGCGGCGCTGCCCGGCAGACTGACCTCAGAAGACGAGCTCGCTGTGCGAGGAGCAGCAGGAGCTCTCCCGGTTTCCCCGCTTAAAGCGGCAAATTAAGCATCTAATGAACCGGATGAGGTGCTCCGGTAGGTTTTCCTCCCATCCGTTCTCTCGGCGGAATAAAAGCCCCAGAAAGCCCAGACACGGGTACATTCCTCCTCAGTCAGTAGTGGGCTTGTTTTGCAGATCAAAGTATTACACTGATTATACTTATTTAAAAAAAAGAATGCGATATGTATCCAAATATGAATCCTGCTCGAGTGCGATGTGGGCAGCTCCTTTAACCCATGATACGTTCTGGTCCAACAACCACAACGTATTGGCAAAACATTATTCAAGCGCTTAAGAACATCATGAAGAGACCTGACCACCTTTCAATACCGCGTGAAAATATATTTGGAGACAATGGACGGGTTTCTCACTCACTACGCGGTGTTTAACTTTACTTTTTCCTCACACATGCATAAACATACAATGTAAAAACACAAAAGATGTGTTCTATTTCTTTTATTATTTCTGTCTATAATGCCTGTAGTAAAACTACTTCACTGTGTGTTTCCCTCTGAAAAGCACCCTGTCCCTCATTCACACCCAGCAGGGATCAATCCTGGACTCTTTTGTGGCACGTCTTTCATTCCAGCACCGATTACAACAGTTTCTCTTCTTGACAATAATATTAATAATCCAACTGAACCATAGCCAAAAAGAGACAAACGTTCAGGCTGAATTTTTGCAGACATGTGGCGCTGGACCGCTGCCAGTTTGATCAAAGACGCTATGAACAGCTCAAAGGTATTTAGAGCTCATGGTGTGTAGACCCATGTTTACCCAACATGGGAGGAGAGGTTTACACGCAACATTGGGGATTAACAAATTACTTAATCTGGATAACTAGGCTGTGAGATTTGCCCTGCCTTTTGACATAATCTGTAAAAAATAATAATAATCTGCTTTTTGTCACTCGTAGAAACGAAGCCTGCTCCGTTCACTCCATCAGCAGCTCGTCCGCCGACGCCTCACCCTCTCGCCTCACCCCCTCCCTCCGTAACCACGACGCCCCCGTGGCTCTGCCTCCATTAGCGCCGTGATAACACGTCTCCTCGCGTCGCAATGGGAGACAAACCACCGGGGCGACGACTCGGTGTCTCGTAACTCTGTCCACGAGAGTGGGGGGCGGGGCGTTCGAGCCGCCGGTCTCGTGCTCGCCGGGTTCCTGTCCGTGACGGCGCGAATGAGGGCCACTAAGACGTCCTCCGAGATGTGAACGAGGGAGACGGACGCAGAGGAACACAATCGAGGTGGAGAAAGAAAAAAAGCACAAGCAAATCCAGAGTATTAGCATTTAAAGAGATTGGATTATTATGGTCTGCTTGTCATTAGCATGCACCTTGCACCTGTGCAGTGTTGATTACGGGCCGCTATGGGTTCACGTCTGCTCTCAGTAACAGGCATGTCGGACTCACACCGACTCAACCCCTGGGCTTGATTCACATTTGGCCTTTTACCTGTTGCATTTTCTTTTTTGTGCTGCTGTTCCTAGGCAACCACAATGAGCTGACCCTGAGCGGTCAGTAAACACACCGGCCGCTGGTGATTGCATTAGCTGGAGTGAGGTTCTCTGGTTTTTCAAAGTCTGACGCTGAGGAAACCCCCCAGATGAAATCAAGACGACGGCTTTGGCAAATAGGCTCCATTAAAAAGTATGCAGCATCGGCTTTTTAACAGTTCTTGCTTTCAATGTAGAAAACTGTGGTTATAATCTATATATATATATTTTACCTCAGTGTGTGGTGCGTTTTGCTGCCTCAATAACCTGTTTTCCCCACAGTGTCTCCGTTTATCTCATGTCATGTAAAAGACAATGACATGTTCATAGCCGGACTAAAAACCCCTCAGCTAACAGACAGAAGGGAGACGGCACAGAAAACAAACCTCGGGGCCAGTTATGTAAACTTAGTTAAGACTAGTCCTGGATTGTCAGGTTAGATCGGTCTAATTAGGCCCGTCTGTTGAAAAGTAGCCTCGTCTTCCCCGAGCTTTGTTGCAATGGCAACAATCTGTGAGAAGGTTGGCTAACTATTTATCAATTACTTTCAGCTACTTCTACTGTTTATTCAATAACACTACTTTTAGTTATCTTTTAGCTTACTAATTCAACCATCTACCTTCTATCTGTTTGTTTACACATCACTTTTTGGAGTCTTATTCTGTACTCGTGAATTCTTTCTAAACATCTCTAACTGTTGGATTTACACCGTTTACCTTTTCTGTTATTTGAAAGAAATAACAGTCTGTTAAGTGTTTTATTTCACCCACAATGCATTGCACGACGGACCATCGAAAGTCAGTCTTACATAAGTCACTCATAGGGAAGCTTTATGCAACAGGTATAGCTTTAAGTGTCTTAAGCAAGTCTGGTTTAAAGAAGCTAAGAAGTCCAACAGTGACAGAGTTAACCTCTTCATGAAATGGAAATAAAGGGCAGAATGAGAACATTCTTTCTTCTCCTTTTTCTTAGGAACAGCACTATTCCACTGTTTTACTACAACTCAACAACATATGCTAGATCTAACCGCCTTAGACGTTCTGAAAATAATGAAACGGCCATTTGGAGACACAGGAGGTGGGTTTACCTCTTATTTATTAAAATCCCCATGGCAACGTAAAGGCTGGTGCACTATGCCCTGACTGGAATAACTCTGAGTAAAAGAAATGAACTTGAGTTCAATGTCTAGATAACGGCCACCTTAGAACCTGTACACTGAAATGCGTATAACTGATATTAACACACATGTTGTGAGCTCTGTAATCAAGCAACACACTGGTGTACACACTGCGACAGCTCCTGTCAGCTGTCATCATGTTCTCTATGCAGCTGTTACGCAAAACCACCACCAAGAAACCACGCACAGCTCTCCAATGTTCATCTCATCCAGATCCGGAACCGACAAATCATCACGATAATGAGGGTCTTGCATAATTAATGCAGAGGAAGAAAACATTTGTTGAACCATTTAATGTCGGTCTGGGATCTCACAACGTCAAACATGTCATGTTGCCATGCAGCTTTTTGCTCAGACCGCGACAGATTTGAGATACAGTGTTTCTTCCGTCTGCAATTTATTTTACTCGCAGCATAGTTTACAGTGTGTATTATTAAATGTACTTTTCGCAGTGTATGTGGTTTGGTCAGCTGGTAGTGGGCCTGGAAAGATAATTACGCCATTATCGCTTTATCGTACGATATGAGGATCTTAATCGTCTTGGTTAGCTCGATATTGTCCGTTGTGTTTCCAGCAGAACATCACCAACATCTTAGCTAACAAGATGCCAGAATAATAAGCAGTGGTTTCCCTACCACTATAAGACTTTGGGCATTTTTGTTGTTTGCGCCAGAGAGTGCATTTTATTTATTGTCTTCCTTGTGTGAGGATTTCTATTTTGTTCACATGCCAATTCCAATGTCTGAATATATATTCCTTAGAATAAAAATGTCATTGTTCTTTTAAAGGGTGTACTTGCGTTATTATGCTATTATACCATAATTATATCAGTGGCATAAAGTGGTCTTAAAATTACAGTAATACAATATATCGCAATTATTTGTGGGACAATATAGTCCCACAAAAGTAGCTATATGCAACAGAGCTATCGAACAATTGGAAAATGTTAACCTTTCGCTCTGTAACATTGTGATGTTATTTTAATTATTTTACTAGTATTTACATTTTATAACGACACCATTATGAAGATAAGCAATCTTAAATAATTGGCCCAATATTAAACACAACAAAAGCATATGTTGTTATTATGTAACATTGTTTCCAGCAAAGTTTCTGTTCCAAGTGCATCAATAAACGACAGCTAAAACAAAACCCAATGACTGTTATTAATTAGACGTCACCGGACTGAGCACGTGCTCCAGTCACCTGCTTGGCTTTTTCTTTACCAATTAGACACGCAGCTAACTAGCTTATGAACCATTTGTAATAAACTGAACAGAAGCTGCGGCGCTGAACTATGATTCCTAACTGTGGACCAAAAAGTGAAGACTTATATTAAGTCCAGAAAATGTTCAGCAAAGAGGAAAGAAGTCTATTTGAGGTGAAACACACGTCACACTTTTACCTGTCGTCACTTCTCTGTCCGGTGGAGCTCCAGCTCCTACCTGTGACCCGACAGGCTGGCGGACCCAGAGGCAGGAAAGTCCCTGGTTTCACCGAGGCCTCTGCCCCCTCCTCTCCCTCACCTCAGTAACCTATTGAGGGACTACTTGAGAAACCAAAGCACGCCACGGTGGATTCAAACGGCTGCACTGCTTGTTCTCAGAGGGCTACAATGTATCCGTCCGCGTCAACTCCACCGCCGCAGGTTACAGCTGAGCTGCGGATGCAGTCAACCGAATGAAACATAGTTGACTTTTTATCTTTGTTTCACTCGGTCTCGCGGTGGCTGTGTGACTTTATTGAAGAGAGGGGCGCTATAATAATAATAATAAACGTTTTTTTAACCAAACTGACAACGAAACAAACTCAAAACGCCCCAAAAACGAACAAATACGGTATAACTTCGCCAGTCTCGGGGGGTTGTGCGTCGGTCCGCAGTTTGAGGGCATTCACATGAAGTTGAACGCGTTCCCGTTCACACAGGTAGGCGAGACGGCAAGGGCGTGTTCCCAAGTCTTTCTTTCTGAAACAGCGCAAACACCGAACAACAGCCTTTGTTCTGAGTCTAATAAAAAAAAGAACAAACGTAGAGACGGTAACATGCATTCCTGTGGGCTTCAGGAGCAACACCGGGCATTATATAAAACATGTAAGGCTTCACACACTACTGAGCCCGCACACTAACATCTGCAGAATACCCATGACCGACAGTATCACCAGCGGGAGTGAAGCGGAACTCACCCTTTGTCGGCGGAGATATCCCTCCCGTAGTCGGTCATTTATCCAGAGGTTATAGGAACAGTTCCCCCCAGAACACACGGTGGGAATACAGTAGGAAGCAGCCCCTGGTGACCGGAGGAATCACCCCGGCAGTCAGGAATTTCACAGGGGGCAGTGCTTGTCGGCACACGGGGTGTAGTGCGGACACGTGGCGCTAGGGGGCGCGTGTTCAACAGGAGCGGACCTGCTGCATGTTGAGCTGCTTCATTACAGTAATGTGTCGAGTACAGGGGCAGTAGTGATTCTCAAAGTGGGCACCAAATATAGCAGACTAAAATATAATATATACCGAAAGTCCTTCCTTCCCGCTGCTGTCAGGCTGCACAACAAGCTGAGCTCACAGTAGACCACAAACACGTATAACACTGTAATCACAGCCATTTTAATTACATTCATCTGGTGCAATATATAATACATTTAAGTACTTCTATTTTATTTTTTTATTCTGTCTGTATATTTAATATTGCTACTGTATTGTTCTTTACTGTTTGTATTACTGTTTTACTGTTTATTTATATTACTTGATTTTTTTTAATTTACTATGTGTCTCTTGTGTGCAATGTATATATACAAAAAAAAAAATATATAGAAATATCCTGCTTTGAATTGTTTGTAATTGATTTTTCACACTATATACACACTAAATATATCGTAAAATCAAATCTTCTTTCCACATCACACATGTAATATTGGACCGTGGCGAGCTTCTAAACTAGTTGTAATGTCACAAAATCATCCAAACATACAACGGCATCATGGTTGAATAGTTTAAGCTCTCATTTGATCGTATTGCTCTTGAAGTTCACCCCTCGTGTACAAAATTCATAACGAATAAAAAAGTCCCCAAGATGATGCAAGTGTGGACACAGGTGTCATGAATAACCCATAATCCACCACTGCCCTCTGCTCACTTTCTTGACAGATGCTATGGCAACCTGGACAAAAAAAGGTTGTTGACCTCTGACCTTTGTGTGCCAAATGGGCTGGAATAAAACGCCAATTTAAAAGAACACAAAAGCACTGCAGTACGCCAAGGTGAAATATGTATAAATACTATTGTAATCTTTTTGTCAATGCTGATCGATTATCTCCCAAAGATGTCGCCCTAAACAAGCCCGTCGGGAGCTTAGAGTTGCATGATGTCACACATGTCAGAGGCTAAAACTGACAGCGATCAATAAAACTGTTGATGCCATGGAAACAAGCTGGAGCGTCTCCTGAGGACAGAAAGCTCAGATTAGAAGCACGCGTGTTGCAATATGAAACTAAAAACTGTTTATTCTCCCGTCCACTCAAGCAAAGGGAAGTGTTTTCGTCACGGCCCATGAAGCCGAACAAGGTGAACAGTTGCCAGAGATGCAAACGCTCGCTCAAAGCATCAGAACTACACAGTGGAGCGATAGCGATCTGACCCGGCGTCAGTGAAGGAGACACGATGAAGTCATGAGGCCTTGAAGCAGCCGCTCAAAAGAAGGTCACAGAAAACACTGACTCGCCCATTTCTTTATTGTTTTAAGTCATTACTTCTCAGAAAAGAAGGAAAAATGGAAAGTAGCAACAACTTTATAAAAGCTGCTGTGTATCCCTCCTGACCAACGATCCCAACATCTAAAAAAAAACTAAATAAAAAGATAAGTAAATTAATAAAATATGTAAAAAGTACATACAAAATGATAATGACAATAATAAAAAAAAAATAACACTAGTAATTCTACATTTGATTAAGAATTATAAGTAATGAATAGTTTTTTCTTCTTTAAAAAAAAAAAACCCTTGTGTGGTGTTCGGGTCTGCGGGATGCATTTACATTTGTTATCAAAAGAAAAATGATGAGATTATTTATTTTTCCAAACTCAGACTCATTGTCCTTGGCTCATTTTCTGTAAAGAGTATTAATCAGAAAACATTTCAAATGACCACACACTGTTTAGATGAGGTTTCAGAATGTGAGGATCACATTTATGAAAATTCAGAGTCTGACAGTGACTTTGAAGAAGAGGATGAGACTGAGCATCAGCTAGTTCCAAGATGAAGACGATCCCCAGGACCACTTCATACTCGTATGCTTGGAACTTACAGGGAAGCCGCTCAGAAAGATCTGGAATGAGAGTTACCTGGGCGAGACTCAGTGGACACAACATCTCATGTGACTATATTTTTCCCTCCCAAAAGCTGGACAGGATCTCCTAAAGAAGCTGAGCCAGGTGGGAACGGTGCTGAGCACACAGAGCGCCGGTCGACTCTTCCAAGTGTGTGTTGTGTGTCCATGAGCCAAAGAAAGGCAGCAATTGCTTGCGATTGGGATGAAGTAAACATCTGTTGAGTATTTTCAACATATAATTGTGTGATTGTGTTGAATAAAAATTTAAAAAAATGCAGCGGGTCCACCAGACCCACAAACACTGGCTGAATAACACAAATATGAACAACACACAAGAGTTAAATCAACAAAACTACGTGACATGGCTCTTCCAAAATAAATCAATTATTACGGAGCTTTAATTAAACCAGTCGCTGTTATGCAACTAGCAAAGGGAGAGACATGCTGCTGTCACTCTCTGTTGTGTTACAGGACGAGCTGGTGTTCTTTATTCACATGAAAACGTGTCTCCTCCTGTAGAGAATATGATCTAAAAGATATCATATTTTCAGTCTTGGAGAAAAACATTTGCCTATTCAGCGCTGTGTCGAGAGCCAGATGAAAAGATCAATCCCACTCTCCTCTGTAAATATAATACTATACAGCAAGCAGCCAGTTAGCGTAGCTTAGCATAAAGAATGGATCTTGTGTAATTATGGGCAAGAATGCCAATCAACAAAAGAAATCCCCTAAATGTGGAACTATTGCTTTGATGTTCTCACAGTCAGAGCAGTCGAGATGCTGCACCCTGATTGGCTGACAGCATCATTGGAATACTTCTTTTTTAAAGGCTGTAAGACATACTTTTAAGACTTCTTTTTCTTAGAATGTAATCACAGAAACTACATTTGAACATCTCACACAGAAGTAACTTTCCAACACGGAGCACCTTTAACCCCGTTGAGTCCATCGGGTGAAATAAAGATAAC
>JBAMJR010000047.1:7402500-7420000 GCA_038501785.1 Myoxocephalus aenaeus | reverse complement strand
GGATGTTGAATAAACTCTCCTTCATGCTCACAGTGGCTCGCGACCGGCGAGGCGTTCACAACAAAAGGCCCAACAATTGGATTTCAAAGATCTTAACCAAATTGAAACCCAATGAATATCTCCTATGTGTGTGTGTGTGTGTGTGTGTGTGTGTGTGTGTGTGTGTGTGTGTGTGTGTGTGTGTGTTTTTAACTCGCCAGATTGGGCCTCGTGCCGCCGCGGCCCTAATGCATGCGCGCACACCTCATGACAGGCCGGCGGTACAGATGGTCGGAGCATGAGTCTGAATGAGATGGGGGGGATCGTCCTGCTGACGCATTGTAGGGGAGGAGGGGGAGGGGCTTCAATGCAGCACTTAATGAGAACAGACTGACTCTTTCTCCCCCTCCCCTCCCCTTCTCCGTCCATTCTATTCCTCTCTCCTCTCTGATTCTCCACTTCTCTCTCTCGCTGCCCATTTCCATCTGTTTGGGAGACAAAGGGCCACGAGCCAGCTCCGAGCCCCGGGACCCTGCTGGTGAAGGAGGCAGGGATAATACGGCCCATCCCGGGGGCCGCATTTCAACACATGGACCAGGCTTTGTGCTCCTGCTGCACGAGCACCCTTCACACTACTACGACCAGACACAGGACGCACACCTGAGGGAGGGAATCGGGGGGTCCTCGCCTTGAACACTTTGCCATAGGAGCCCGACGGGAGGAGAAAAGCGAGGGGTGGCACCAAAAAGCCCCAAATGTTGGTCCTCACGGGGTGAACATATGGCTGTTTGTTGTCATACTCTTCCTCCCTGTCCAATTTACACAGAGCGAGCGCCCTGAATTAAATGTGTGTGTGTGTGTGTGTGTACCTGAATGATGATGAGGTGAAGGATGTCGTTCTACGCCGATAATGGCTGCTGTATAATCCCCCTGCTGTCTGCACACACCTCCTGACATATGGTCACTCCTCGGCCTCCACCGTTACATAAGCCCACAGTGCAAAGAGAGTGTGTGTGTGTGGGGGGGGGGTTGTGGTGAAACGTGGTACTTTCTCACGCACACACACACACACACACACACACACACACACACACACACACAGCACCGGCCACACTGTCAGCAGGCTGCTCGGTGCCCCTCAGCGGTCCGGGCTTTTCGCCTGTCACTCCCCTCGCCCCCTTTCTGGGGCTTTTTTTTTTTGAAAAGAATAAATTTGAAGAGGGCCCGATGCTACGAGAAGCTCTCGGGATGAGGAGCACAAATGGCCTCGCGGTGCTCGGCGGCCGGCGTGCAGATGGACCCCTCCTTTCAATAAGGCTCGAGCAGAAGTCCGTGCTCCGCGCTGTGCCAGAGCGGCAGAGCTTGTTTTTGTGTTCTGAAGGGGACAATCTGTTGATGCGACCATATTGGGGTTCCTTTCTTTCTTTTCTCTTCGGCTTCGTGTCGAAGCATTGACAGAGCGGCCCGCGACAGTTGGACCGGTCCGGTCTGAATGATGGGTAACAAATGCCCTAATGAAAATTAAATGGTGATCAGACGTCTAAATGGAAGCGTTGTGCTTCCTGTGGGATGCAAACCGCGAGCGCTGCCAGCTTTGGTTGAAGCCATTCGGCGCCTTTGCTTTGAGACTCATGAACGGTCTTCTGGGTGGTGACATGTTGTGGATGCTTCTGTGCGTTCAGACGGACCGGGAAGCAAAGTTTTAGAGTTGGAAGTGTCAAGAAAAAGGAGACACACACACACACACATGCGCGGTCGGAGCAACCCGTTGCTTGCTAGCTTACAGCTAACGTCTGTGCAGTTGGTGTGCAGGCTGTTTTGGGGCGAACAAACACGCAGCCATGAGATTGAGTGAATGACCCGAGGTCGTCCGCTGTAGCGGTGACAGAAGGGCGACGCGTCGCGACGACCTACATTTTCCTCGCCCGCCGGTTGCTTAGAATTCAGAGCGTGGAAGATTGAGGGATTGCCTCCACGTGGCTCTCAACATGGCTGACAGTGTTAAAACCTGAAAAGGAGCGGGCAACGCGCTTGTGCCACACGTCGGGACGCCGTTACCGCTGCCGTATGAGCGCAGTGCGGTGTGGCGGCGGTTAGCTAGCCAGCGGGGATCAAACACCGGCACTCACAACATACACACACACATGTTGCACCTTTAACCCTCTGAGGTCGGCGCCCGCGTCGAAGCGTTAAACCAGGTGACTAAATGTTTAATAAAATTATAATCATCACAATAATACGTCACATAAATATGGTTAAAAATCTGGCGGATATGGTTTCCACTTCCGCGTCTGAGCATCTAAACATGGACATGTATGAGGCGTGCAAAGCTTCACTGAGTCAGAAGGTGCCAAGCAAAGAGTCCTGAGCAGAGCTATATTGGAGGGGACAGACGGCGCAGCTTCAGAGCTGAAGGATTCACTAACAGGAGCTAGCCGGAGCTAACGGGCCAGATAGCTGGCCACAGCGTTTCTGTGAGACTGAACGGTGCGTAATCAATTGTTGAATCTATCACGTTAACTTGTTACAGTGAACATAGTACGACCAGTAGTGCTGGACCTCCATTATATGTTTGTAAGACAGTAAATAACGTGTGTGTTGACGAGAGCTACGTAGCGGTTAGCATGTCACTACACACTGCCGTTTTGGCTGTTATCATCCGTATATATGATTGAACGGGGCATAATCAATTGTTGAATCTATCACGTTAACTTGTTACAGTGAACATAGTACGACCAGTAGTGCTGGACCTCCATTATATGTTTGTAAGACAGTAAATAACGTGTGTGTTGACGAGAGCTACGTAGCGGTTAGCATGTCACTACACACTGCCGTTTTGGCTGTTATCATCCGTATATATGATTGAACGGGGCATAATCAATTGTTGAATCTATCACGTTAACTTGTTACAGTGAACATAGTACGACCAGTAGTGTTGGACCTCCATTATATGTTTGTAAGACAGTAAATAACGTGTGTTGACGAGAGCTTCGTAGCGGTTAGCGCGTCACTAAATAGTTCCGTGTTGGCTGTTATCTTCCATGTCTATGACTGAACGGTGCATAATCAACTGTTGTCTCTATCACGTTAACTTTCTTACAGTGAACTCATACTGACTGTATTAATGTATTTTACAGAGTGGATTCAGAGCTGTGAGGGTCCAGAGGGCAACATGTAGCATTGCTGCAGCAGCCTCCCTGTCCGTCTGCCTGCCTGAACACATCACCTAGCAGGCCGCAAAGCCAGCCACAGCTCATCATCCCCACCATATAATAACACATTTGGTTTTAGACATTAAATTACATGTGTCTACCAATTTATTCATATATTCCACTGCTTTTGTGAACCTAAGACCTTTTGGTAAACCAATTTCCATCACCAAAACCGCTATCCCACCGGAGTAAAGTTATGTTTTCACAACAAATATGAAACATTTCCAAAATCAAGATTCAATTTTTCAGCTTTAGTCATATTTTCATATTTACACTTGTGCCTTTGGGACAATGGTGCCTCATTATATAGATAGCTGAGATTGTTCAGTATTTTTTGATATACAACACATGATTATGTATCATATGCTGGTGACTTTAAAAAGGGGAATTTAAAAAGTATGTAAAATCAAGAAAAATCAAGAAATTGACCCCCAGACTCCCAAGTGTTAAACTGGCCTCAAACGCGCCACATTGGAGCAGCAGAAACCAGCTGTGAACACAACAGTGACATATTAGCATCTTTTAGTGGGAAATTTCTCAGACACACTTGCTTGTACACGTCCTGCAGTCACAGAGCAACATCTAAGTCTATTATTCTCTCTCTTTTTGCTCTGTGTTTGGTCTCCACCGCCGAAATATCTGGCTCTTGGGCAGCTAAATGCTCCGCTATGTTCACCAGCTAGCTTTGAACTGTGTCTGGTGTTCAGTGCCGACAGAAGGTCTTTGGATCTTTTTGTTGTTGTTGGTATAAACAGCTGTCTGCTGCGGTCCACAGAATGACATCATGAGAGCTGTGAGAGTGAACCAAACCGTAAAGTTGTTGGACGGCTAACGAGTGGAAACCTGCGGATCCACCACCATGTGTGACCCCTTTCACGTGATGCATGTTTCAAAGTATTTGGAAGTATTGCATTTGAAAAGCTGAAAAGGAAAAAAAGAAATCAATAAAACTTCCTCATTCGTGCAGAATAGTCACTTTTTTTTGATGGGATACGGAACGGCCTTTCCCGGGAAACTGACATATATATACGTATATATCTCGTCTTCCTCTTTGGATGGCATGAAACATGGCCTACACTAGCGGACATGAAAGAAACCTGAAGACTTCCCTCCATTTTTCTCTCCAAGGCGACTTGTTTCGTTTCTAGATCGCAAAACTCTTCTTCTTCTTCTGTTGTGTTAAATGGCGGATTACATTCACGCCATGCGGCGTCTCACCGCAACCCGTTTGATGGAGATGCTGCTAATTCGCCTAAATGTATTTGCGACACTTCAAAAGGTCGCTTAAAATTGGCTCGACACTTGAATGGAAACGCCACGACTGTCCCGCTGTTGAGAATGTAATGATTGAGCTGACTCAGCGATGTACGGCTCAACCTTTCCACAGTGAGTTCTTTTCAAAAAGTTACGCCATCTCGCTTCAAGTTTACATCCAGAATGTCGAAACCTTGTCACCATACAGACCTCCTCTGCCCCGTGTGTGTGTGTGTGTGTGTGTGTGTGTGTGTGTGTGTGTGTGTGTGTGTGTGTGTGTGTGTGTGTGTGTGTGTGTGTGTGTGTGTGTGTGTGTGCAGCTGAAGGTAAAACAAGACAGTCAGGCGGGCGGATGACTGACAAACTGACAGATGCCAAATAGAAGAAGAAAGGAGACACAGGCCCTTGAGCTTTAAAAGGAAAGAACATTTCATGCAACCTTCAGTTCTCCACAGATAAAAAAAACATTGAAACGGCAAACGTGGCTATCGCTAAAACCTCACTGCAGCTGCTCCCACCTGAGAGAGAGAGGGAGGGAGAGGGGAGAGAGAGGGAGGAAGAGAGAGAGAGAGGAAGAGGGAGGGGGAGAGAGAGAGAGGGAGAGATAGAAAAATAGGTAGATAGAGGGAGGGAGAGAGAGAGGGGAGAGATATAGATAGATAGATAGATAGATAGATAGATAGATAGATAGATAGATAGATAGATAGATAGATAGATAGATAGATAGATAGATAAATAGATAGATAGATAGATATATAGAAAGAGAGACAGATAGAGAGAGAGAAAGAAAGTCGATAAAGAGAGATACAGAGAGATAGAGAGAGATATATATCAAAAGAGAGAGAGCGGCAGATAGAGAGAGAGATAGAGATAGATAGATATATATATATATAGATAGATAGATAGATAGATAGATAGATAGATAGATAGATAGATAGATAGATAGATAGATAGAGCGGGAGACAGATAGAGAGAGAGAGAGAGAGAGAGAGAGAGAGAGAGAGAGAGAGAGAGAGAGAGAGAGAGAGAGCGATAGATATCGAAGGAGAGAGAGAGCAACAGATAGAGACAGAGACAGAGAGAGAGAGAGATTAAGGCGTGTGAGAGAGAGATAGAGACAGAGAGACAGAGAGATAGATAGATAGATAGATAGATAGATAGATAGATAGATAGATAGATAGATAGATATTAAGGCTAAAGAGAGAGAGAGAGAGAGAGAGAGAGAGAGAGAGAGAGAGAGACATAGAGATAGATAGATATTAAGGCTAAAGAGATAGAGAGATAGAAAGATAACTGTGGCATTTCCCGGGTGAAGGGTTCGATTCCCGCTGGGCCGCTTGTGCTAAAAACAAGGTTCACTCATGTTAATCTAATGTGGCTCAGATAAAAGCATCACGCATCCTCCACATCTCCCGCTCTGCAACTCACGCAAGCTTTCCTTCTTTCTCTTTTATATCGCAATCGATGGCAATGGGCGGTTCTATTTCGCGAATGAATATAAATATGTGGGTCTTTTTTGTTCATGCCGTTTGGCGATATTACATCTCGCTCGCTCGCTCATAAATTTCCATCTCTCCCATCCTTCCTCTCTCCCCGGGTTTTTCCCACGGGAGGTGCCAGACGGCCAGTAATTTGGTTGTCTTGGCTCGTCTGGAGTAACACCTGCCTCCTCTCTGGGGAGGAGAGAGCCTTTCAGCCGGGGGCACACATGAGGCTACCGCTGCCTTTAGCTGCTGACCAGTGTGTGTGTGTGTGTGTGTGTGTGTGTGTGTGTGTGAGAGAGAGCGAGAGACAGAGAGAGAGAACATGCGTGTGTGCAGGGTGAGTTTTCTCACGTGTGTGTGTGTGTTGTGTGTGTGTGTGTTTGTACAGTAGGCTAGAGCCCGTGTGTGTGTTTTCATCTGTATGCTAAACTGGGTTTGCACTTATTTCACCTTGCATTGTGTGTGTGTGTGTGTGTGTGTGTGTGTACAGTAGGCTGAATGCGAGTGCTGATTTGCCACCCCGTGTGCGCGTGCGTCAGTGTGAAGCGCGAGCCTGACGTCATTATGCGCGCGTGCTTCATTCCAATCAGCTGATTATTAGCAGCTGTCGCTATTAGCGGTCTTTTTTTTCTGACGGTGCAAACCTTCGTAACTTTCTTTTGAAAATATTTCAAAACAGGAAGTATTTTTTTTCAAGTATTTCCGTTTTAATTAAAAAATAAAAGCGGAAAATATGAAAAGTTTGTTCATTAGAAACCAGCTGTCACACGACACCTCTACTACAAAAGATCTGCATAAAGCAACAAGTAGCCTACACAACCCTGAAGAGACAAAAAATCTTTGGATAGAGGACATGTTTGCTTTTCTTCTTCACTATAAAATTACTTGATGGATTTCGTAATACAAAGCAGACACAAATGAACGAAACCAAAAAAATAGAACATCAAAACATTGAAGAGGATAAATTCAGACTTTCTTTTTTTTTCTCCTTTTCTTTTTTCAAAATTATGAATATAATTTTTTTGGGTCACAGCCTCTGATAAGTGGTAGAAACTGTTTGACGGAATCATTCTTTACATGAATATTCTATCATGTTATAATTTAACGCTAATTCTTTTCTTTTGTTCTTCTTCTTCTTTTCTAGCAGGCCGATTCTTTTTCTCCGAGCGACCCCTGAACACAACAATTTCGGGAAATAAACATTTACGGGGCCATTGAACCCCATCTTGAAGTGCTTTATCGTTGCTATTGATAGGCAATAGATGTGACAATAACATAAATAAAAATAACATACATCAAACATACATCAAACGAATAAGTTATGGATCAACAGAAAGTGCCATTTTTTTTAAGAGTAGAACACCATCACTTTCCAAGTTCAATTTCACAGCCTAAAATATAGAAGCAACAAACAATATACATTTATACAAAAAAAGGACGCCAGCCTATGATATAAACATAAATAAATTAGCATTAAATATCAACACAACATAATTAAATAATTCCATACATGTTAAAAAAACAAAAATATTAAGATCACAATTTCATATGTCATAAGTGGCACTTACGCATCCCCCCTTCCTTTACGGAAAACATCACCTAAACTAGAATCTAGAGCAGCTATGTCTCCTTTACATCCTTCCATTTCGATGTGAGAACTGTTTTATTACACCTGGAGGGGTTGAATGTATTCATGGGATTTATTAGGTAGGGTTCAACTGAGCGTTGTATTGGGATGGGAATTGGAGTTTCTTGAAAATTCATGATACATTTTTTTTTTTTATTCCTCTCTGCATTTCAACACCTGTGTTGTTTTCTTTGTTGAAGAACAACGTGCATGCTCACCCCCAGTCTGTCGGATCATAATCAGTACTCTCATTATTGCATCTCGACTCGGCTTGTTGCTTTTCTTATGTTCAGTGAGTCTGGACTGGAAGTTGAGGCTTTCACTCGGGAGCAGCAACCACCGCCGTCATCAACAACCGACGCTGGACTCACGTCGGTGGTGGCGGGGTGTGTGTGGGTCCAGCATCCCGGGACGAGACGCCTTCATTCGGTGGGAGAAATGTGTCCATGTGGGTGTTTGACCCTGGATGATGGGGTTGACATTATATATATATATTTATATATATATTTTAAACCTGGGGGTGAAATATATATTTTATAACCTCCGTTAATTAAAGGGGTTTTAATATCATGGTGGATTCAGGAATCTTCTTTTTGCACCTGAAATTAACAATTTTACAGGCAATGTCCGCACAAAATCAGTCCACCCTGCTGCCAACTTTGCCATACCCTATGACCCCCACCCAGAGACCCTATGACCCCCACCCAGAGACCCTATGACCCCCACCCAGAGACCCTATGACCCCCACCCAGAGTCCAGTCATCTCCACCCACTTCTGTCCCGGTTTTATGTTAAACATCCAGCACGTGATTGAGATAGGAGATGTAGCATATGGCCAGTCTGAGGATCTCGATCTTGGAGAGCTTTCTTGTCCGGCGGCAAGGTGGGCCAGTAACTTCCTCAGCTCCGCGAAGGCCACGTTGAAGGCCTCCACGCGGATCCGCTCCCGGGTGGCGTGGGCCGAGCGGTACTTGGCCGTGGCCCTCCGCCGCCGCCGCTTCTCCTCGCGGCTCAGCGGCTGTCGGACCGGCAGCGGACCCGCTCCTCTCCCTCCGTGGGCTCGTCCGAGGTGCAGGCCGGTGGACTTGAGGCCGTTGAGCATGGACTCCGGGTCGGACTGGGTCCAGGAGAGGTCCGCCTCCGTCTGGTCCGGGCTCAGCATCATGGTGGATTCTGCGGCGATGGCAGTCGCTCCTCCTTAAGAACCTGTGGACGAACCCAGCTATTAACACATGGATTTATGCTATTTATGTTATTCATTATGATAAACAACAGACTCCAACGTGCATCTGCTTAACCACGGCTGTTGTTGATCGAACAACAACAACAACAACAACAAAACACACAAAAATAATGAAAAAGAAAGTCAATTAAATGTAATTGTTTGAGTGTTTTCTGCCACCCCGAGGCCCTGTGAGGGATGCCAGCGGGGGGCCCGTCTGGAGCCAGCCCCCCGCTCCTAATACATCCAAATGCAGGCTACTTTTGTTGCATAATAACATTAAACTTCATAAATAATAAAATCCCTCGAAGGAAAAAAAACAACCGTGTAATTGTTAATTTATTAAAGCCCGAGGCCTCATAATGACCACATCGTATTAGGAAACATTTATTTAAATTAAAATGTTCTGTTTCAAATATTTGTATTTGATCGCCCTTAATAATATAATAATAATAATAATAATAATAATAATAATAATAATAATAATGCGAGTTGTGACATATTGAGAAGGAGAAAGTCGTTTTCTTTGTGAATGAACGGCATCTGTCACATGATGAACACATCTGCTTCATCTGAGGCCGCTGACTTGACAGCATGAGGCAGAAGACGGGAGAAATAATGTTGACATCTGCTGCATATGATGCATTGGAGATATTGGGATTTTTAAACATTTTTTATAAAGAGAGGGAAGTGGGCGTGTACAAACTGACCATAAATAAGAAAATAACATTCTGATGGAGGCACAAACATTTAAAAACATACTTCATTTTCTTTACAGCATTTTTCTTTTTTTTTCTCCGTTTGAGACTCACCTTGACAAAGAGTTGCGAGGAGAGAAATCTTCTGGAAACGAACTTCAAATCGCTGTGAAGCGGTGTCTTAAGTCCGGATCAAGTCATGTTCGATGTTCGATGTCAAGACGGACCTTCAATGAGGCGGAATTTAAACACCCCCCACAAAAAAATGTAAAAGTAGTTTGACTTTTTCAGCCGCAAACTTGCAACATGGGGGGGGGGGGGGGTCAAACGTCAAGCGGAGTAAAAAAAAGAAGAAAAAAGCTTCCGCACATCAAAACAGTCCCGACGTCTTACTGATTAGTGATCAGTCCATTAACGAAACAAAAGCTGATGATGAGGATGTTCGGCGGGGATCAGGCAGCGGCCCCTGCACCCCCACCTCTCCGGCGAGAGGAGACAAAAGAGCGGACAGTGGACAGAGTGACGCCGGGCTGCTGGTCCATGCGCCGCTGGAAGATGGGGACGAGATAAGCGGCTCTCTCCCCGAGTCAGGGATGAGCGGGTCGGAAGCAGTTCGCAGATAATCCCCTCTCTCTCTCTCTTGTTTTTTTTTTTACCTCCAGTCCTCGTTCCACCGAGTGTCATATGCGAGATAAGATCCAAACGATCCCGACTAATAAAGGCTCACTTCGGGGATGGAATATATTTGAGGAATGGTATTGTCTAACACCGCCCCCTCTCTCTCTCTCTCTCCTCTCTCTCTCTCTTCCTCTCTGTCTCTCTCTCGTTCCCTCCCTCCCTCTCTCTCTCTCTCTCTCTCACACACACACACACACACAACACACACACACACACACACACACACACACACACACACACACACACACACACACGCACGCACCTCCTCCCTCTCTCTTTACGCCCCTCGGCCCTCGAGCGCTCTCCCTCCCGTGGGAGTGGAGTGGGCAAAGGGAAAGCAGAGATGTGTGCGTGATAAAAGGCGGGGAGGAAAAAATAAATAAATGCCGTGTTGTGAGTTTGTGCACGTGCGCTGTTTTGTTTCTTTCTTTCTGGTGAACAAGTGATGATTAAAAAAATATATGAACTCCGTTTTTTTGTTTTTTTTTCAAGTGCAGGTTGAGGAGAGGGAGATATTATATTTTCAAATTAAAACAAATTTGAATGCTTGAATCCCCAAATGTCTTTATTTTTATACATTTATCACATCTGTCACTTTAGATGAGATAAGATAAGACATACATGTTCCCAAGGGAGTTCTTCAACAGCAGCTCAGTGAGGAGGTGGAACATGACCTTGTTTGTGTCATTTTGGCTTTTGGAAACAATAGAAGTGGAAAACATTTAATTTTGTTCAATGAATCAGACAGCATCAGGATGTTGTCGTTTTTAAATATGAAACCTTTTCCATAGTTAATTCCTTGTTTCCGTTTAAATTGTTTTGAATTTTTCCTGTAAGTCTGGTTTTAGGACTCACTCTTCTTATCAGGCTTGGATCGTGAGCGCCACACACACACACACACACACACACACACACACACACACACACACACACACACACACACACACACACACACACACACACACACACACACATGATGACTGTTTGATTACAATTCTTATCAATTTGGATTAAAAGTGTCAATAATACAGAAGACATTTTAAGGAGCTAATGTCAGAGTTGAGAGTCCTTTAAGATAGAGACGACCAATCAGAGTGGTTTAGGCATGGCAGCTCTTTAAATCACGCTGTGCTTTGTAACCAATGATTACCAATGTTACAGACGAAAGCAATTTCAAATCAGATCTCGAAAATATTTGTAAAATTTTAGCTTTTTGAAAAGCACCAATACTCAATTTTTTTTGTCCGTTTTTCCTACGATTTTAATGCCACTTTTCTTGAACAATTCCTCCAACAACAACCACTTCATGGCCTGTTGGCTGGTTGAGTCCCAGCGACCCAACCTGGTTCATGAAGGTCCTGATATGATTACAAAAAGTTATATTTATCCTTTGGTCCTTTGGTTCTCTTTGAGATTTATTGGATGCTTTGAAATTTTTTAGGCATCGACAACTCAAGACACATGTGAAACATGACAAGGAGCTCCAACCAAACTTTGCAATGCCTCATATTTGAGATGGATGGTCGAAAGTTTCTCTTCTCTCTCCGGACCAGGAGACAGAGGCCTCTGACAGCTGGAGCCCACGGACACACACACACACACACACACACACACACACACACACACACACACACACACACACACACACACACACACACACACACACACACACACACACGGCCCACACCCTAATTGCTCCACAGACGGAGAAGTGGAGAAGGTCTATGCTTGGTGGTCTGCCTCAACCCCCCCACCTCCCCTCACCCCTCAGTCCGCAGGGCCGTCGGCCAAAGACATGTAGGACCCCCTCGAAGGCTGTTTTGGTCTGTGCCTGCTGCAATTACATCCACAGCTGATGTTCTGTCTGCGGAGCCGGGGAGGCAAACTGCAGGGTGGTGGAGTCACCAGAGAATGGTCATTTCAGTCAGAGGGCTTGTTGGTCATGATGACGCTGGTAAAAGAGGTTTTGTTTATGTGCACTGAATCTCACTTTGGGTCACTCTTCTGTTTGAGAAAATGGAGTATTGAAACATTGCGTCATCATCAAACATCATGGTGGGGTGTTAAAATAATACGTAACAATGTAACAATGTCACGTAACAACGTAATGTAACAATGTAACATAACAACATAATGTAACATAACAACCTAATGTAACAATGTAACATAACAACATAATGTAACATAACAACGTAATGTAACAAAGTAGCATAACAACGTAATGTAACAATGTAACGTAACAACGTAATGTTACAACGTAATGTTACAACGTAATGTACGAAGTAACGTAACAATGTTAGGTAACAATGTAACAACAACGTAACGTAACAATGTAACATAACGTAATGTAACAATGAAACACAATAACGTAATGTAACGCAACAATGTAATGTAGCAATGTGATATAACAACATAATGCAACAATGTAACGTAAAAATGTAATGCAACAACATAATGCAACACTGTAATGCAACAATGTAACAAAATGCAACATAACAATGTAATGTAACAACAACGTAAAATAACAATGTAACATAAGGTAATGTAACAATTGCAATGTAATATGACGTAATGTAACATTGTAACATAACAATGTAACATAAACAATGTAATGTGACAATGTCATGTAACAATGTAACAACAATGTAAACAACAATGTAACAACAACGTAACGTAACAACGTAACATAACATAATGTAATGTAACAATGCAATGTAACATGAAGTAATGTAACATTGTAATGTAACAATGTAACGTAACAATGTAACGTAACAATGTAATGTAACGTAACAATGTAATGTAACAATGTTAACATAAGAACCATAACAACGGTTAAAATGTAACAAAACTACATAATGTAACAACCCTAACAACGTACTGAGCATTAATAAATTACTCAACGTCAGTAACAACATTACTAAATAAACTACTGCAACCCTGAGGGGACATCCTTATGCAAAGTTATGTAACAAGCGTAATAACGTTACATAACACGGGTAAAGCCAACGTTGACTTTTTGGTTTCTCACGGGACAAAGGTCCTTGTTGTTTGTTTGACCCACCCTCCCTTAGTGAACTTCCTTGCTTACTATACTCGTTATTAATCCACTTATTCAACGTTCAATAACTGTGGCTCGATATACAAAAACATCCACATTCAACATATCCGTGATTTGCAGAAACTTACAATGCCTTTGTCCATGGCAACTGGGCTGCATAACCTCTACACATTCATTTTAGAGTTCCTTTTTAAAGATTAGGATTAGGGGAAATTTAATTGCTTAACGCCAAGAAGATGGAAATGCATCTTGAACATCATAAATATGTTTAAAAAAACAATGTGACAGTGTTGTCATCTATTGACATTTTTTCTCACAACTTAAAATGCTATTAGTATTGCATTAATTTCAACCTGCTAAGGTTATTTGAAAACCACAATTTGCCACGGTTGTTTCATTTCAGTTCTTGCGAGCTATCAAAATGAACCGATCCAACTTTTCCACTCCTTAAAAAATAAATAAAAAGGCTTCATTTATTCGTTTTGGGGGGACATATTCCTTTGAAAAGACCACCTCAGGACAGGAGTTTAGTCGGGGATGAGATGCCCTCTCGCTGCGCTTCCCATAATCATGCAAAAGTGGCTCACACACAGGAAGCAGTACACTGATTTATGGTTATGATTATTCTTTGTAGGGCTTATATCGCCGATGCAGCTGAGGCCTGATACTGCGGAAATAAGATGCAAATTTGAGTTTTGGAAGAGGGTGGCATTGTATTCCAGGCTATGGGAGAACATTTGTAACGGCTTTAAAGTCCACGGAAATGCCATTTTCTTCTTTGTGCAGGTGGGCGTCGTTTTAAAAGGAGCTGTCATCGGGAAAGTTGCGAAGTGACGAGACGTCTGTAATGGAGTTGATTCTCTAATCAGTCAGAGTAGACGACCCATCTGTCTGAGCCGCTTGTTACGACAAAAAACACCTTGAACTCGTGCAACATACTCCACCTGTCACGCTATCACACAGCACACACACACACACACACACACGCACACACACACACACACACACACACACACACACACACACACTTTCAGGGAGCAGTGGGATGGAGCTGTGAAATGGGAAGGATTAGTCACTTTTGTCAGGAGACGTATGAGGCTTCTCTCAGGGTGGACGGCGAGCCACGGGGGGCATCTGGGAAAAAGGGAGAGGGGAGCGAGAGGAAATTAGAGGCCGGAGAGGGAAGAGCGGAGGGGGAGCCGACACAGGGGTGAAAAATGAAAGTGTGCAAAGAATGAAGACGGAGTGCGAGGAGATGCAGGGTTTTTTTTTGCATCAGAAACTCTTCATTTCAACGCTCGGAGAAGTTGGTGAACGCCAAACTTGTTGTCCATGTGCATGCCTTTTTCTTCTTGGGTAGTGAATTAGGCTGGACCCTGGCCCTGTGTGTGTGTGTGTGTGTGTGGTGTGTGTGTTTGGGAGGAGAGGGAAAGGGGAGGGGGTGTGGATTCAGGCCCGAACAGGAGGTGTGGGATCCAGAAAGCTGGGGGTCCCATGTGAGAATGTGGCCGTCGTCAGCGCTGCGGTGGCAGGCCTCGGCAACCTCATCTGTGCTCCCAGCAGGGCGCCCGCAGCGCGTTCTCCGCCACCCAGACACATATGGACACACAAAGGTGCTCCGACGCGCAGTCACACACACACACACACACACACACACACACACACACACACACTGGGGAAAACACTGAACGGTGAGAGATGGGAGGGAGGAGGAGATGAGTCCGTGGACTGCGCAGTGAACAGGGTGATGGCGTCTTGTTGATGATGCTGACATAAGTGTGATGACTTCAGAGAGCATTACTAGTCAGCAAAGCACCGGCTGTGTTGTGCCAATCACACAAAACATTTCACCTTCTTTTACTCTCACATTACTGGGTAAACATGTCGATTACAAGTTGTTTGGACTCAGTTCAATACCGATGTCTCTATACGACCTGCAAATGAGACCATCAGCGTTGTTCTTAGTGCCTGTCATTGGGTCCGATTCAGTGAGAACTCAGATTAAATCGTGCAGGTTCACCAGAAACTCAGAACCAGAACCAGGACCGATACAGACCTCTGATTCTCAGAGTCTGGTCTTAACGTTTTCTCTTTGGGTGTTGAACCATTTCAGAATTGAAAGACCGTTTGGGGAAAGGCAGCTTCCTTGTCAGACGAGAATATCAGTACTAACCCATGTCTGTACGGTAGCCGGCTAACATAGCTTAGCATTAAGAGCGGAAACAATCTGAACTCCATTTTGGAGACATAAATCCAGTCCTTGCCTCCATCTCTGACATGTTCCACCTCCACAGCCTCTCATTCCTCTTCCTCCTGCCGCTGACCCTCTGAAGCTGCACCTGCCTCATTTACCATTGTTGGTGAGCTCACCTCCATCGTCCTCACACCGAGCACCTCTCTCTCCCTCTCTCTCCCTCTCTCTCCCTCTCTCTCCCTCTGGCCCTGCAGCCTCCCCCAAGTGGCCCCTGTCCCTCCATCCAGGGCCTCCAGCTGGCTGATGAGTTCATTAGGCCCAGAGCTCTGCCAAGGAGCATGCCGCTGTTCGGAGCCAAAGCGGGAGGGGCATCACGGGGGCCCCTGGTGGTCATTGGGCACGGGCCACGGTCATTGGAGGCGGGACAGAAAAAAAGTCCCAGAATGCCCCACATGTCGACGTCCAGGCTCCGTGTCCCATCCTCGGAGCCGGGGACTGTTATCTGCACATTAGCAATCTGGTTCGGGGGAAGAGCGCGAGGCCTTGCGGTCTGAAGGGGTCCACGTAACAATGAGGGAAACAGACTTCTAATAATCCCCACAGGTCGCGGTGACATCTGGCCCCAACACTTGAGCGTCGGCTCAATTAATTCGGAAACACAAAACAAAAAGCGCCGGGGGCAAAGATCTGGGGGGACTTAACGGGCCGCTTTGTACATGTGCATGTGCGTATTGATCGTGGCATTTGATCAAGTGGACTGCGGCGCGATGAGGGTGTGAGCTTGGCTCAAATTGTAGGAGGCTGCTTTACCGAAAGAGATAATCACACTTCGTTTATTTTCCAGACAGGAATCTTGTGAGATAGCACTCAGGACTTGAACTTTTCCTTCAGGCGCTTTCCCCCCGCAGCTCTACCACCGTTCCTCTTTCCTCACTCACCTTCTCCCGCTGCCCTGCTTCTTCTTGGCGGGCGGGTCAGCTGGGGTCGGGGGGCCTTCAGTGGCTGGGCTCAGGTGTAGCCTCAGCTGGGCGAGAGGGGAGGGGTGGGGGGGGGGGGGGGGGGGGGGGGGAGGGGGAGAGGAGAGGAGAGGAGGAGAGGAGAGGAGAGGATGAAGATTCTGTCCCTACCCGAGAGGGTAGTGCGTCAAAAAAATAAATAAATAGGAAACAAACAAGTGCACATTCACGCAAGTAAAAAGAAAAAAAAGAAAAAAAAAAAAGACAACAGCTTTGTCCCTCACCCCTCTTTCTACACCTCCCCCCATCCTCTCTCATCCTCCCTCACTCCCTCTCTCCTGGGAGAGGCCTGGCCGGGCTTGGCCTGAACGCCATCTGCTGCATAATGTAACGGGATGGAACTCCAAATCCTTCATTTCCACTCACTGCCTGTCATCTGTGTGTGTGGTGTGTGTGTGTGTGGCGCGTGTGTGTGTGGTGTGTGTGCGTGTGTGTGTGACCACTCATACAGTTGCATATGCACGCGTACATTGGAAGGGTGTGAGTGTTTGAGCGCGTGTGAGATCTCATTTTACGGATGTTGTGACATTAGCTCGCCCGGCGATGATGTTGAGTGACGGGTTCGATGGGATAAAAATTAAAAAAGTTGCTGCCGGGATTATTCCGCTGATTTTTCTTTCTCTTTTTTTTTATATACAAGCAAGCCCGGTGTTTTTTTTTCTTCTTTTCCACAGAGGAACAAAAAGAGACGACTCCCAAACTCCCAAATCCGTGACACATCTGAACACGAACACCCGGGGGAATCTTTACGAATGGCACCTTGCCAGGGGATTCACCAATGTGCTTTCTGTTTACAAGTTAACCAACAAAAGTGCGCACACATGGAGGCGTGTTTAAGCGCCCCGCCCCGCTCTGCGGCGCTGGTAACCCGGAGGTGCAAAGAGTTGTCCCTCCACGTCCCCGTGGGGCCGCTGTGAATTGGGGTGGGGGGGGGGGCCCATCTGTTTTCTGGTAATAAGCTTTCTCTTCATTCATCCTCTCTCTCTGCCCTCGTCTTCCTCGCCATTTCTCCTTCCTCTCTGCGGTTGATTTGTTTTGGAGGGTTTCCCGTCGGTCTTCCCCTCTGCACGCAACACAA